>WAAF01007299.1:63323-88677 GCA_013400475.1 Tricholaema leucomelas | reverse complement strand
TCATTGCTGTCTACAACTACCTGAAGGGAGGTTGTAGCCAGGTGGGGGTTGGTCTCTTCTCCCAGACAACCAGCAACAGAACAAGGAGAAACAGTCTCCAGTTGTGCCAGGGGAGGTCTAGGCTGGACGTCAGAAGGAAGTTCTTGACAGAGAGAGTGATTGGCATTGGAATGGGCTGCTCAAGGGAAGTTGTGGAGTCACCGTCCCTGGAGATGTTGAAGAAAAGCCTGGATGAGGCACTTAGTGCCGTGGTCTGGTTGATTGGACAGGGTTGGGTTCTAGGTTGGACCAGATGATCTTGGAGGTCTCTTCCAACCTGGGTGACTCTATGATTCTATGATTTATTTATGTACTTATGTATATGGGAGTGATAGAGTCCGGAAGGGACCTTGAAAGATCATCTAGTCCAGCCCCCCTGCCAGAGCAGGATCACCCAGAGTAGGTGTATGTATGTAGAGTATTTATGTATTTATTTATTGTCTCTCTCACAGATCACTTTCTGCTGCTATCATGAAGCAACCTGCCTATCTCTGCTGAGGAATATCCATTTGTTCTCCTTTTCCATGAGCTGGGTGGTGGCAGCCTGAAGCCCATCCATCAGAACAAGAACTCTCTCTTGGGTTTTACAACACTCCCCTGTGTTTGGGTGTGCCAGCTACCTAAATATGCCCTTGTCAATCACAGCCTGGTGTTCTATCTGTACACTGAGAAGAAGATATACCTGGAGGGACATCAAGTTAATAGAGGGGTTGAAGATCCCTGTGAAAACGGACTGTCCCTCTCTGGAGATATTCAAGACCTCTCTGTGTGTGTTCCTGTGTGATCTGCTACAGGTGATCCTGCTCTGGCAGGGGGGTTGGACTAGGTGATCTTTGGAGGTCCCTTCCAGCCCCTGACATTCTGTGATTCTGTGAAACAGGGAAAGGAAAGATACACCAATGCCTCTTCCTGATGGACTGGAACTGAGTTCCATACTTCTGGAATGCCTGTATTACATTGGTAAGCACATAACGAAAGCCATGCAAGTGAAATCCATGAAAGACTGACGTAGGAAGTCAAGCAAGAATTGCAACAGCACCTGAAAGAAATGTTTAGAATAAAGATTGTACTAGATGAGTTCAGTGCATCTGCTGAAATTTAATATCCTGAGTCCCCCTCCTGGCAGCAAAGGGCATTTTATGTAGGAAGTAGCCAAGCAGGATACCATTATTTCTTAAGAGAGATGGAAATAACGAAGACAGGGAAGCACTCTGGTGATGGTAAGCATGCTGTTATCACAGTACTACCTCACTCTGAATCTCTGTCTACTGGGAGATGTCAAAAACCACACATGGCTGAGGAATCACAGAATCACAGAATTAATCAGGTTGGGAGAGACCTCTAGGATCGTCAAGTCGAAACTATCACCTAACCCCTCTAATTAACCATGGCTCTAAGTGCCTTATCCAGTCTCCTTTTAAACACCTCCAGGGATGAGGACTCTACCATCTCCCCGGGCAGCCCATCCCAATGCCAATCACCCTTTCCATGAAGAATTTCTGCCAAATGTCCAGTCTAAACCTGCCCTGGCACAGCTTGAGGTCCTGTCCTCTCTTTCTGTCGCTGGTTGCCTGGCAGAAGAGACCAACCCCCACCTGGCTACAGCCTCCTTTCAGGCAGCTGCAGACGGCAATTAGGTCTTCCCTGAGCTTTCTCCTTCCCAGGCTGCACACCCCCAGCTCCCTCAGCCTCTCCTCACAGGACTGTGCTCCAACCCCCTCACCAGCCTTGCTGCCCTTCTCTGGACATGTTCAAGTACATCAACAAATGGAGTAATAAAACCCAACAATATCATATTTTTTTTTCTTTTTAAGCAGTGCTCAATGATCCTAAAGGTCATTTTGACCAAAACAGTTCTATGATTCTACAATCCTGGAGGGAATTTAAGACACACTGGATGTTGGAAGCAATTATTTCCAGGTCTGATCTTTTTGCATAGTGTTCTATGGAACTCTATCCCTATGAGGATACACTGAAGGTGCTGGGACTATTTAACCTGAAGAGGAGGCTCAGGGCAGACCTCATTGCTGTCTACAACTACCTGAAGGGAGGTTGTAACTAAGTGGGCTTGATCTCTTCCCCCAGGCAACCAGCAACAGAACAAGGGGACACAGCCTCAAGTTGTGCCAGGGGAGGTCTAGGCTGTATGTTAGGAGGAAGTTGTTGCCAGAGAGAGTCATTTGCCATTGGAATGGGCTGCATGGGGAGGTGGTGGAGTTGCAATCCCTGGGGATGTTCAGGCAAAGCCTGCATGAGGCACTGAGTGCCATGGTCTAGTTGATTGGCTAGGGCTGGGTGCTAGGTTGGACTGGATGATCTTGGAGGTCTCTTCCAACTTGGCTGATTCTATGATTCTGTGATCTCATGAGCTTCATGAATTTCCAGTATTAAACATACTGTAACAACACAAAGAAGAAAAACAGCACCAAAATGTCATTTTCCTGGAGCTTCCAGAACAATCCACGCTCAATTTGTGATGCAGGGACGGGAAGTGAGCATACACCGTGTGTGCTCAGGGGCATGTGAAAGGGACAAAAAGCTACTCGCTCTAACAGATCTGAGGAGTTAAGAGAGTGCATAAAGCAGAGCTAAACTCCAGTAAAACAACAACAGTCATCATCTCTCCAGGCAGTGTGTGCCTGCAGAAGTGGCACTTCCATCTGCAACCTTCACAGTCCAAGGCTGACTGAACACACACCGAACACTGCATTTCTAATCATGGAAGTCCACATTTCCATGCCAAGAGAGGCACAAAAGCTCTAGGGCCAGATGCCCTCCTTCTTGCAGTATCCTCACCCCAGTCTTTTAGAATAGAATTTTAAAAGAAAAGAAATAAAGGTGATTTTTTTTTTAAATTTCTCAGCATTTCTCAGTGATGTCTGCCAGCTATTAATCCCCACGGCTTGCTTCTCCCAGTCTTATACCTAGTTTAGATAATCAGAGGGAGCACTGACCTAAAACACAGTTTAAATGATGTTCTTCCTTTCTGTAGTCTGTTCTTTCCCCAATAAGAAGACAGCCTCAGTGGTTCCTAACTGACACTCTTCTTTTTTATTAAGCACAGTCTTTGTTATTGATTTGAAAGAGATGTTGAGGTGCTTGAACGTGTCCAGAGAAGGGCAGCAAGGCTGGTGAGGGGGCTGGAGCACAGCCCTGTGAGGAGAGGCTGAGGGAGCTGGGGGTGTGCAGCCTGCAGAAGAGGAGGCTCAGGGAAGAACTCGTTGCTGTCTATAGCTACCTGAAGGGAGGTTGTAGCCAGGTGGGGTTGGTTCCTACTCCCAAGCACCCAGTGACAGAACAAGAGGACAGGACCTCAAGCTGTGCCAGGGAAGGTTTAGGCTGGACTTCAGGAAGATGTTCTTCACAGCAAGAGAGGTTGGCATTGAGATAGGCTGCCTGGGGAGGTGGTGGAGCCCCCATGCCTGGAATTGTTTAAAAGGAGTCTGGATGAGGCACTTAGTGCCATGGGTTAGTTAATTAGAAGGGTTAGGTGATACGTTGGACTCGATGATCCTATAGGTTTGTTCTAACCTGTTTAATTCTGTGATTCTGTAATCTGGTAGACACATAGGACAGGAGAGAAGCAGAAAACTTTACTAAAACATGTTTTGAGTACACAATGAACAGGCCCACTAAACAAAGAACTACCTCCCTCCCAAAAAAGGGGGAGGGGGATGAGAAATGGCACTTTATAAGTCACATTTGAGAATATGGAAAACACATCCTTTGAAAAGCAGAGGTGCTGCAGTTTCGGGCATAAACTGGGAGAGAGAAGTGCAGGTTTTCACTGTTTTATTCAGCAGCTTCACTTAGGGAAAAAAAAAACAAACAAACAAAAAAGAAGGAAAAAAAAAAAGGTCATCGTGCTGAAATAGATGGGGAAAAAATTAAAACACTTCTTCTCCATCAGCAAAGCAAATAAGCCTAGCATTAAAACAAACAAACAAACCAAAATCACAGATACGTGACATTTCCACACTTTGAGCTTTCCACGTGAGAGGCATTGAATTTGTATCGACTGGAGTGGCTTACTGCATTTTAAACTGGAGTATTGCATTAGAAACCACTCCAGTGGTCATTCATCCATGCTAGGCACTCTGCCTAGCAGAATACTTGTGCTGTATCCCTTCTTAGGCGGCGTGATGTGAAAGGCTGTAAGACGGGGCTGGCTAGGCAGGGAGCTGTCCATCAGGGCTCAAACTCAAGTAAATCACTCTGAGGCAGGCGCATGGGATGTGGGAGGGCAATAAAGCCCAGGAAGAAAAGATTATCACCCTTAACAGAATCCACAGTGGACTTGTGATGGGATAGATGCACAAGGAGATTCTGGGACAGAAATGGAGAACAAGGAATCAAAACTTCCTTCTGGGGTGCATTAAGAGCAGTGTGTCCATCAGATCCAGGGAGGTTCTCCTCCCCCTCTGCTCTGCTGAGATCTCACCTGCAATATTACCTTCAGCTTTGGGCTCCTCAGTTCAGGAGGGACAGAGATCTACTGTATAGAGTCCAAGCAAGGGCTACGAAGATGCTGAAGGGACTGGAGCAGTGCCCTATGAGGAGAGGCTGAGGGACCTGGGGCTGTTTGGTCTGGTGAAGAGAAGCCTTAGAGGGGATCTAATCAATGCTTATAAATATCTGAGGGTTAGGGTGTCAAGAGGGAGAGGACAAACTCTTCTCAGTTGTGCCCTGTGCTAGGACAAGGGACAATGGGTATGAACTACAGCACTCAACATGAGGAAGAGGAATTTATGCTTATGTGCTTGGTGTTTTCCCTTTCCCAGGGACAGGACAAGGAGCAGTAGATGTAAGCTGNTTCTCCTCCCCCTCTGCTCTGCTGAGATCTCACCTGCAATATTACCTTCAGCTTTGGGCTCCTCAGTTCAGGAGGGACAGAGATCTACTGTATAGAGTCCAAGCAAGGGCTACGAAGATGCTGAAGGGACTGGAGCAGTGCCCTATGAGGAGAGGCTGAGGGACCTGGGGCTGTTTGGTCTGGTGAAGAGAAGCCTTAGAGGGGATCTAATCAATGCTTATAAATATCTGAGGGTTAGGGTGTCAAGAGGGAGAGGACAAACTCTTCTCAGTTGTGCCCTGTGCTAGGACAAGGGACAATGGGTATGAACTACAGCACTCAACATGAGGAAGAGGAATTTATGCTTATGTGCTTGGTGTTTTCCCTTTCCCAGGGACAGGACAAGGAGCAGTAGATGTAAGCTGCAGCACAGGAGGTTCCAGCTCAACACAAGGGGGAACTTCTTTACTGTAAGGGTCACAGAGCACTGCAACAGGCTGACCAGAGAGGTTGTGGAGTCTCCTTCTCTGCAGACTTATATTAACTCTTTGGATGTGTTTCTGTGTGACCTGAGCTAGATTCTGTGGTCCTACTGTGGCAGGCAGGTTGGACTCGATGATCTCTGTATGTCCCTTCCAACCTCTAACATCCTATGGTCCTGTGAAAACTTGGCAGAAGCTTCCAAAATCAGCATTTTTTTTGTCCCAACCCCCAAGAGTTACTTTAATGCAGACCCCAAAGCCGCATGGAGACATGACAAGTGCTGCATAATGTGACTGCTCAACTCTCCAACATGCCTCAGGTACCCTGGGGAAAAGGCAGCAGTAAATGAAACCTGTGCATTCAGGTGAGGGCTCTGTTCTTGGCCATTTTCCTTTCCAACCACTGCTTGACCTTTGGCAATGTCTTTGCACAGCCTGTCTTAAATCCAGCCTCTTCCACTCCTCCTAGGGAGGGCTACTCTCTGTATATAGCCAGTGGTGAGGGAATCAGACAAGTCCCTTCACGCCTCAAATACCCACACAGAGGGTGAGTGTGGGGCAGTGCACCGAGGCACAGGAACCGAGGGCAGGTGAGGGACATGTGTGAGCAATTAATCACGGCTGGCTGAAAGTGCGTTTTTCTTTCTTTCTTTTTTTTTTTTTTTCTGAGCTAGTTAAATCCGACAAAACATCAAAAGCAAACATACCCCTTCCCAATCTGGGTAACTTCGCTTTAATTCACTCTCAAAGCAGATTCGACTCCAATTCATTCAAGAACGGTTCATGCCTGAACGGGAACATCTGCTCCAGGGCTTCCCACAGTCGAACTCGTTCACTTTAAATGCTAGTATTTTTGAGTGCCTTGCCTGGAGCAGATGTAGGACCGATCACCTGGAGGATTTGTGCAGAGCAACCATTGGGCTGTAAATTCACAGTTTAGCTGACTAATTTATTCTTGCAGACAAGCCATTGTTTTGGCATAAAAGCCTAATCGACTAAATCACACCCTTTCCCTCCCCATCCCCCCCCCCCCCCCCGACAAATGCTTATTCAAAGTTGCTGTGGTCCATGACACACCGCAAGGGTTCTGGCTCCCAGCTCTGACACAATTAGTCTGGGGGAACAAAATGGTCCTTCCTGCACACCTGTGACTGGCTGCCCTCCCGTGCTTGGCAGCAGTGCCTCTCCCACAGCCATACAGCACAGCGCGGCTGGCAGGGCTGCCGTGCCCATGCTGCGCCCTCCCAAAAGCCCTGCGAGGGAGGACAGTGATGTTTCTCACGATGCTGAGCAGAACCACCGATTCGGCCAGGAAGCTGCTCACGAGGGCCTTTTGCTTAGAAGATTTATATTTTAAACAGGCAACAGCTAATGTCAGGGGGGAACAGATACATTACCAGCAAGTCATTTCCAAGCAGCTAATAACTGTTTCCCTACCCACCGGGTCCTAGCACGCATTTTCGGGTCTAAGCGTAGCGTACACACTGTAAATAGCGGAAACATCTGGGGTTTGTTTTAACACCACTTTGCTAGCCTTGGGCATTGTACAACTCCCGCAGGCCATGGTTCACCCTTGACCTGCCAAACACGATTACTGTACTCAGGCAACTTCCCCTGCTCCACAGCTGCTTGCCTTCCCCTCCCCTCCATCAATACTCATTACCGCTATCATTATGGCTACCATCCTAGAACAGCCAGTCAAAAAACTTGGGTTGCCATGGTCACTGCATGGAAACAGAGTGGCTGTGCAGATGGGGAAAAGATGATGAGGATGGACAGTGAAGTAATTTTGCCTGCTGATTCCAGGAGATGTGGAGCTAGCTGCACCACGCCATCTGCATCGGCAGCCTCCTGCTGCCCAGTGAGGACACCTTCCCTCTCTGTCCCATTCATCCCACCCTCACTGCAGCTTTGCCATGTTCTGCCTTTCCCAACCTCCATTCTCCCACTGAGCTAAAAGTGACCTTGTCCTTCTTCCCCACCCCTCCTGCACTCTCATCTCCTGGACACGTTTGGCGTCTCAAGCTCTCTACTCCCACACTGTTCACTCCTTCCCTTGCTCCCCACAAAGGACCTCTCTTCACTCATTCATTTCCCACTGCCTGATGCCCAGCCCCACAAATCCCAGTCCTATCCTCACACATACTTTTCCATCACACCTCCCTTCTTTTGAAACAGTCACCCTAAGCTGACTTCTTTCTGGCTCTGCATAACACCTCATATAACACCACAGCAGCACCCTGGGATAGGGCTATCTTGCTTTCCACGGAGACTCAGCTGGGGCTAGGACTTAGGCCAAAATAAGCACCAAGGGCAGAGAACTGCTTGAGAAAGTCCAGCGCACAGAGCCACAAAGATGATGAAGGGAATGGAACATGTCTCTTATGAGGAGAGCCTGAGGGAGCTGGGGCTCTGTTGCTTGGAGAAGAGGACCCTGATTGGTTAAATATGGACCTCATCCATATTTAACAGTATGTGCAGGGTGAGTGCCAGAGGGATGGAGCCAGGCTCTGTTGGGTGCTGCCCAGTGACAGGACAAGGGGCAATGGGTGCAAGCTGAGGCACTGAAGGTTTCATTTAAACATTAGGAGGAATTTTTCCTCTGTGAGGGTGACAGAGCACTGGAACAGGCTGCCATGGGGAGACTCCCTCTCTGGAGGTATTCAAAGCCTGCCTCGATGTGTTCCTGTGTGATCTGGTCTAGGTGATCCTGCTCTGGCAGGGGGGTTGGACTGGATGAGCTTTGGAGGTCCCTTCCAGCCCCTGACACACTGTGATTCTGTGATTCTGTGATTTGAGGGCCACTGATACAAGGGTAGATTGCAAAACTTTATTTGAATTAACTCTGAGTGTGAATCTAAGGGTGCTTCTGTTCCACTATAGTGGGGACACACTTTCAGAAACAAACTGATCTTAATTCTGTCTGGTTTAGAGGTTGGGTGAAAGAAGAAAAAAAAGAAAAAAGCCATTAGTGATCCACCATGGCTTCATGTATGCACTTTAGAAGTTCACTTGGATGAGCTTTCCAGCTGTCCCTGCATAACTGGACCACTGACCACAGGCTCCTTCCTCACAGCAGGCATTAACAGTGCTGTTACTCTCTTCAGCTGATCCTCTGCCGAATGCCTGAACAAGTGGGTAGGAGATCCGTGCTCACCGCTGCTGTTCAGAAACACATCAGAGAGAAAATACAATAACCTGTGTTCTCAGCAGCTTTGTCCACCTGAGAACCAGAAGCAGACCCAGCAACTTCCCAGCCAAGGCACAAACAGCCACACCCCCGCTCACAGCTCACACAGCAGTGCAAAGCTTTCCTACCGACTCTTTGTTAGAGGTAACAACCACTCCAGCAGCAGCACATCCATCTGCAGAATGCTATCAAAGCCCTCCTCTGCTAACCCTTCTTGATTAAAACCTATTGATAGATGCTATAACCATCTTGGCCCCCAAATACAGAGTTTCAGTGCTGATTAGCAGTACTGGAGGCAGTACCCCTACTCTCTTGCTTCCCTGAAAAATACTTCTGAACATAAACGTCTGAATGGTATTGCCTTGTTGGAGTTTTATTACCAGGTAGCCTGGTAAAATTCTCTGTGTTAGGAAGAAAGAAAAAATGGCATGTAGTATTGACTTTTTAAAAATGCTTTCTTAATTTGCTAAGCTCAACCTGCTGATCAATTTAAATATCATCCTGGAATTATGCTACAGTAAAACAAAAGCACATTTAGAGAATAAATGGAATTGATTCTCTTCTGGAGTAAAAGGCCTTAATAAACGAGGTATTTAAATATAACCCAAATCCCTCTCTGAAGAACCACCTGGTAATTCACTTTTTGGATCAGATTGCAACTCCACAAAAAAAACATAATGACCTCATGTGGTCTTTCCACCCCCACATTCCTTGCAGAAACATTATAGATACAGCATGCTCCAGGCAAGAGGCTTTGTTATAAATGTGGACAGTGCTGCTGGAAAAAGAGATGTAGTAGGTACCAGGACAGCAGCAGAGCACTGAGAACATAAGAAATAGTCAGCTGCTTAAGGAAGGACTCCCTGAGATGCTGATGCGTTCATTCCTGGTCAAGTGCATATCTTCTACTCCTGCTTGAGAAATCCTCCACATCCAATATAGAATTGTAGAACAGTTTAGGTTGGAAGGGGCCTCAAAGATCACCCAGTTCCAATCCCCCACCACAGGCAGGGACACCTCCCACTAGAAGAGGTCGCTCAATGCCTCATCCAGCCTGGCTTTGAACATCTCCAGGCAGGGAGCAGACACAACCTCCCTGGGCAACCTGTGCCAGCATCTCACAACTCTCACTGCAAACAACTTCTTCCTAACAACCAGTTTCAATCTTCCCTCTCCCAGTTTAAACCCATCATGAAACTCATTTCATTTAAACAGGCTCACATGCCCACCCTTCACTCCATCCCCAAGCATATTTCAACATCCATAACAACGGCACCTCCATCAGGCAAAGAAGTTAATATAGCCTGACATCACATCTTCAGTTGCAGCTGATGGTGGGTGACAGGGAAAGCAGACAAGAAAACTGCAACCATAAATCGCTGACTGTGATGTCCTTGGCCATGGCAATGTCCTTCAGGTCAGCAAGCTGCAGAGGAAGGAGGTATGGCTGGGCCAGTTCCAGTTTGTACTCATTGCTCCTTGTCTTATTGCTGCTGTCTACAGAAAAGAGATTGGCCTCATCCACTTGACACCCACCCCTCAATGTACACATTGATCAGATCTCCTCTCAGTCTTCTCTTCTGTAATTTGTCAAGAGAGATGTAAACTAATTATTAAAAAAAAGATTTTAAAATCACAGAATGGTCTCTGTTGGAGGGGACCACCAAAGGGTCAACTTTCCACTCCTGCAGTCAGCAGGGGCATCCTCAACTAGATCAGGTTGCCCAGAGACCTGTTGAGTTTCACCATGAATATCTCCAGGAATGGGGCCCCAACTACTTCCCTGGGAAACCTCTTCTGGTATTCCACTACACTCATGGTAAAGAACTTGTTGCTAACATCCAATCTAAACCTGCTCTTATCTAGTTTGAGATCACAGAATAGAATCATNGGAATGGGCTGCCCAGGGAGGTGGTGGAGTCGCCGTCCCTGGAGCTGTTCAAGGCAAGGTTGGACGTGGCACTTGGTGCCATGGTCTAGCCTTGAGCTCTGTGGTAAAGGGTTGGACTTGATGATCTATGAGGTCTCTTCCAACCTTGGTGATACTGTGATACTGTGATACTGTGATACTGTGATACTGTGATACCGTGATACTGTGAAAGGACCTCAAAGATCATCAAGTTCCAAACTCTCTGATACAGACAGGGACATCTCCCACTAGAACAGATCACTCAAGGCTTCATCCAACCTGGCCTTGCACACCTCCAGGCAGGGAGCAGCCACAACCTCCGTGGGCAACCTGTACCAGTGTATCACCACCCTCACTGGAAAAAAACCCTTTCCTAACATCTGGGGATCTAAGGGAACTCACTATAGTGGACATTTCAACACTTCTCTTTTGTAAGCTATCATGGGTAGACTTCCAGTTTTCCATGAAGAGCTGGCTTCCCAACCATACCAGGAAAACAATGCATCTCCTCCTGTCTCAAACATTAATACACAACTAAAAGGGTAGTTAGGGTAGTTTTGGAAAATGCACTGCTTTCTGACAGCAGCTTTTGGTTCTGTTCCCTAAGGACAGTATCACAGAATCACAGAATTAACCAGGTTGGAAGTGACCTCTGGGATCATCGAGTTCAACTTATCACCTAACACCTTCTAATTCACTAACCCATGGCACTAAGTGCCTCATCCAGCCTCCTTTGAAACACATCCAGGGACGATGACTCCAACACCTTCCTGGGCAGATCGTTCCAATGCCAATCACTCTTTCCTTGAAGAGTTTCTTCCTAATGTCCATCCTGAACCTTCCCTGGTGCAGCTTGAGGCTGCATCCTCTTGTTCGGTCAGTGGAGTTATCCAGATCAGTGCCATCCAGCTGCTGGCATATTTTCACAGGACCACTCCCACACAGAGGTCTCCTCAGGAGCTCCAGCATCTTTTCTTTTTTTTTTTTTTTTTTGGTGTGGCACCAGGAGTTTGAAATGGCTTTGAGAAGAAACCTTTTTCTTTTGTCCTTTGGCACCTCCTCAGTGGAGACATTCTCTGATACAACATTAACTCTAGGAGGTGTCGAACACTCCAAAATTAACTCCTCCCTCGCTGCAGCTGTGTGTGCACAGCTCTGCACTGTGCTGATGCAAAGAGGATAAAACAAAAGCGTGCCAAAACCACAAGCACTTACTTCCAAAGCAGCTGAACTATTATCTTCATCAGCAATTACCAGATATTGATATAATTACCTTTCTCTGTGACATGCCACAGACATGACACAGTGAGTTGTTTCAAAGTCTTACAAACACTGTTTTTGTGTGACAGAAACACATTTCTAAGTTTCAGTTTAAATAATTTGCAGCCTCATCAATCTTCACTTGGCTCTTCCAAAGGACTTGCCAAAGGAGGTCCAAGCTGGCTGCTCACCGCTTAAAATACATGGGTGCTCATGAAGGCTGAGAGAAGACACCTAACTGCAGCAGGCAGAGAATCACAGACTCATAGAATGGTCAGAGCTGGAAGGAATCTCAAGGATCAACTAGTTCCAACTCCCTTGCTATGGGCTGTGACACCTCACACTAGATTGGGTTGCTCAGAGCCACATCCAGCCTGGCCTTAAAGTCCTCCAGGGATGAAGCTTCCACCACCAACCTGGGCAACCCCTTCCTGGCTCTCACCACCCTCATCCTAAGGAACTTCTTCCTAACATCTGGTCTGAACCTACCCACTTCTAGCTTCGTTCCATCCCCCCCAGTCCTATCACTACATAACACCCTAAAATGGCCCTCCCCAGCTTTCCTGCAGGCACACTTCAGATACTCAAAGGCCACAATAAGGTCTCCCCAGAGCCTTCCCTTTTCCAGAATGAACAGTCCCAATTCTCATGGTACCTTCACCTTCAACACACAGCCCTAGATAGTTCCATTTGCCCACTCACTCAAGCAAGTGCTCAAGTTTAAGCCTGCAAATAGTCCCGGTGATGTTCAAGATGTTTCATCCATTCCTGATAGGTCAACTTGCTTTGTTTATTATCCTGCCCCTCTACTCTGCCCTGATGAGACCTCATCTTGAGTACTGTGTTCAGTTTTGGGCTCCCAAGTTCAAGAGGGACAGGGATCTGCTGGACAGAGAGAGTCCCACAGAGGGCTATGAGGATGATTAGAGGCCCACAGCACTGCCTGATGAGAGACCTGGGGCTGCTTAGTCCAGAGAAGAGAAGACTGAGAGGAGATTTAATCAATATTTATAAATATCTGAGGGCTGGGAGTCAAGAGCTGGGAGGGGACAGGCTCTGCTCACTTGCTCCCTGGGATAGGACAAGGAGCAATGGATGGAAGCTGCACCACAGGAGGTTCCAGCTCAACACAAGGGGAAAACTTCCTTACTGTAAGGGTCACAGAGCACTGGCACAGGCTGCCCAGAGAGGTTGTGAAGTCTCCTTCTCTGGAGCCTTTCAAGGCCTGTCTGGATGTGTTCCTGTGTGACCTGAGCTCGATTGCATGATCCTGCTCTTGCAGAGGGTTGGACTTGATGAGATCCCTTCCAACCCCTGACATCCTGTCAGCCTGTGAAAGATCAGATTCCTTTCAGGGCCTATCTGTGCACAGGACAGGGAGGCAGGTAGACAGGATTGCCCCAGAACGGTCTGCAATGGGCAGAAGCACTGCTATGTGTACGAACTAAGGTCCTCTTCCACCTGCACACCTGATTTCGTTACACCTGGCATCTGATCTTTATTATACTCATGGCTTTTTTCTCACCCCCGCTGCAAGTCTGTGATGTAAGTTCTTCTTCCTCAGGAAGGTTTGGCTCGAAACTACCAGTAGCAACTTTTATTCTTCTCCATCTTGCCCATTCAGGTTTCTGGGACACATTATGGGGAAAACTGCCTACACTGAAGCAAGCTGACATCACAGTACATTCCGTGTGACTTAGGCAATACAGCCTTCCAAATCAGGCCTGGCATTTTATACCTTTGAGATTGATGGAAACACTGCCAGTAGGCTGCCACAGTAGCCTTCTTCTGATGCCTCTGGGCAGCATTTCTCTGAATCTCTTGGCATTGCTGGCATGAAAGCAGCACCTCCAGCTAAATGACTTGCACCTGAGTGAGTGCAGTCCCAAGCACAGATACAGGCTGGGTGGTGAATGGCTGAGAGCACCCTGGGGTGACGAAAAGCTCAACATGAGCCAGTAGTGTGAATGCAGCCCAGACAGCAACCCTGTGCTGGGCTGCAGCAAGAGCAGTGTGGCCAGCAGGGCAAGGGAGGGGATTCTGCCACTTTACTCTGCTCTCCTCAGACCCCACCTGGAGTCCTGTGTGCAGTTCTGGAGCCCCCAGCACAAGAAGGACATGGAACTGTTTGAGCCAGTCCAGAGGAGGCCACCAAGGTGCTCAGAGGGTTTCAGCAGCTCTGCTGTGAGGACAGGCTACAAGAGTTGAGGCTCTGCAGCCTGGAGAACAGGAGGCTTCCAGGAGACCTTGGAGTGGAATTCCAGTATCTGATTGGAGCCTACAGGAGGGCTGAGGAGGGACTATTTATCCTGTAATGACAGGATGAGGAGGAATGGGTTTAAACTGGAGAGGGGAGATTGAAAGTGGATGTTAGGAAGAAGTTCTTTGCAATGAGGGTGGTGAGACACTGGCACAGGTTGCCCAGGAAGGTTGGATTACCTTGAGTGACCTGTTCTAAGTGGGAGGTGTCCCTGCCTGTGGTGCGAGGTTGGAACTGGATGATCTTTGACCTCCCTTCCAACTTCAGCCATTCTACGATTCTATGACAGTATAAATAAGAGCAATTTCTGGACTACTTCATTTCATGGTAGAGATGGCAGATCATGAGCAGTCTCCCTGCCAAAGCACTGCACAGCCTCAGAGCTGAGAGAATCTGGTGACAATTCACAGTTTGGCATTCTCAGCTTTAAGCATCTTGGTAAGTACACAGGGGCCCTGCACTGTGTGACAAAGGATGAAGCTCCCCAGACACTTTAACAATATGTCCTTCTACCATTTAATCTCCTTGACTTGCTATTTCCCTCTTGTCAGTGCCTGCCATGGAGGCATCTTGGGGCAAGCTTACTGTTGCAGCCAGCACTCAGCACAACTCATCACATGAACAGCCTGACCATTTGGGAAAACAAAAGGGAGCGTGATGTTAATAACTCAAACTACAGACATGGAAGAGAAAAAGAGCTATGTGGACCTGGCAGCTTACTTTAGCTTTGACGGCACCTGCACACCAAATTAACTCCATGAAGCCTAGTGAACCATTGCTCTGGTTTAAGGCAGTCTGCTCTCACAAGCAAGCCCTCCTGCCCCTCAGATTGGTGTGGGTAAAGTAACAAAAAAGGGTCTGGGTTGGCATAAGGAGTGTTTAATGAGGTGGTACAATGTACTGTTACCTTAGCCTGTTTCATGGAAAAGCACAGCAAAAGCAGAAGCAGCAGCAGAAGGCAGCAATAGCGCAATGAGCCAGCAGTGTGCCCGGCTGGCCAGGAGAGCCAAAGGCATCCTGGCCTGGATCAGGAACAGTGTGGCCAGCAGGACAAGGGAGGTTATTCTTCTCCTGTACTCAACACTGGTCAGGCCACACCTTGAGTCCTGTGTCTAGTTCTGGGCCACTCAATTCAAGAGAGATGTTGAGGTGCTGGAACGTGTCCAGAAAAGGGCGACAAAGCTGATGAGGGGCCTGGAGCACAGCCCTGTGAGGAGAGGCTGAGGGAGCTGGGGTTGTTTAGCCTGCAGAAGAGGAGGCTCAGGGCAGACCTCATTGCTGTCTACAACTACCTGAAGGGAGGTTGTAGCCAGGTGGGGTTGGGCTCTTTTCCCAGCTAACCAGCAACAGAACAAGGGGACACAGTCTCAAGTTGTGCTGGGGGAGGTCTAGGCTGGATGTTAGGAGGAAGTTGTTGGCAGAGAGAGTGATTGGCATTGGAATGGGCTGCCCAGGGAGGTGGTGGAGTCACTGTCCCTGGGGGTGTTGAAGAAAAGCCTGGATGAGACACTTAGTGCCATGGTCTAGTTGACTGGATAGGGCTGGGTGCTAGGTTGGACTAGGAGATCTGGTGGTCTCTTCCAACCTGGTTGAGTCTATGATTCTATGACCTCTCCACCCCTCAAGTCTGCAGCCAGCCCAGTCAAAAAGACTAATATCGCAAACTCAGGAATGCGAAGGAGCAACCAGAAGAGGAAGCCACTGCAGTCTGGATTAGTCTTTGATCAGTCCAAATGGTGGGGCAGTGTTTCCACCCCTGGGGCAGTCAATGCCCAGTGGCTCCTTCCACACCTCCAAGTGAAAGCAGCCTGCACTCTGGCACTCTGCTACCAACAGACTCAGCTGTTGGGATCCCCCTGTCAAACTAGAAACAGAGATGGGCTGCACTGCTCGTAGTTGGGTGGCATCAGAGGGTACACTGCGTGACAGAATCTACTAAAGCTTTATACTCTTTTATACTCTCATGTGTTCAACTTGCCAAGCCATGGCACCCACACAGTCCAGTAAACCCAGCTGCCCCTCTCCTCCATCTGGTTGGAGGTAGGGCTCCTCTAATTCTGACTGGAATCACTCTGTGTCCTGTGAAGATGCTTTGGAAGTCCCCTCAGGAGGATCAAAAGCAGCATCAATTCTACTCTTTTTGGGTGGCTTTCCTCTGGAAGCTGGGGCAGCCTTCTTCAGGGGAGAATTTCCTTGTAATTCATAGACTCACACAGCTAGGATTGAAGTGGGCTTTTCATCACACTTTCTCAGGTCCTTCCCACAGTCGCATAAGTAAAACCACAGGGTACACCATGGTGTCTACCTCCCAGTTTCTCTCTCCCTTGGACAGGGAAGTATCTGCTGCTAATAGCTGAAACAGGCAGGGAATGGGATGTGATCTTTTTGAGTTGATGGACCTCCTGGTACAATACTGTGTGAAGTCCTGAGGCTCTCAATTTAAGAAAGATGTTGAGCTGCTTGAACATGTCCAGAGAAGGGCACCAAGGCTGGTGAGGGGGCTGGAGCACAGCCCTGTGAGGAGAGGCTGAGGGAGCTGGGGGTGTGCAGCCTGGAGAAGAAGAGGCTCAGGGCAGACCTCACTGCTGTTTACAACTACCTGAAGGGAGGATGTAGCCAGGTGGGGTTGGTCTCTTCCCCCAGGCATCCAGGCACAGAACAAGAAGATGCACCCTCAAGCTGTGCAAGGGCAGGCTCAGGCTGGATGTTAGGAGGAAGTTCTTCCCAGCAAGCCTGATTGGCATTGGAATGGGCTGCTCAGGGAGGTGGTGGAGTCCCATCCCTGAAGGGGTTTAAAATGAGGCTGGATGAGGCACTTAGTGCTATGGTTTAGTGAAGTAGAGGGGATTAGGTGATAGATTGGTCTCGATGATCTCAGAAGTCTTTTCCAACCTGGTTAATTCTGTGATTCTGTGATTCTGTGATTCTGAATTCCTTCACAGCTGAAACACAGGCTTGGACAGAGGAAGAGAGACCCTTCTTATATTGCTGGAGCCTGCTAGCCATTTAATCCACCATTTGTCCTTGGCCATCTTTCAAGGCCAGGGATAACGACCCGGTAACGAGCTCTGTCTCTTCCTCTTGTTCCTGTGGTAAGCCTGTTTCATCCTCATCCTTTGCCAGATGAGCTGATTGGATATTTCTTTCTCTGTACAGGGGGGACTGGTACTGCCACAGGCAGGTTATCTGGTGCACCCACTACATCTGCTGTTGGGATCTCAGTAGCTACAGTGTCTGATAGTCTGTCTGTAGGTCCAGAGACCTTCCCTTGCCCATGAGCACTCTGAACAGTGATGAGAAGGATCCAATGCTCCAGGCCTCAATATACCACAGTGATTTCTGTCTCTTGGGAATTTCTGAGCTGATAAGAGACTTTTTTTCAAATATTTCACCAGTTTGCCAGAATTTTGCACTTGTTCAGGGATGAACTACCAAGAAATCAGAGGTGACCACTGGCCTAGGTACCTGACCTTGCTGGAAGACCACATAGCCTTGAAAACCTGTGCTCAACATCAGTTTCACTTTAGTTGATGACCAGTTTCTTTTGCCCACAGTTCATTTTGCCATCCAGCACTTGCAGTTAGCCTTCTGTGCATTTCCAGCACCTTCTCATATACCACTTAGCCTTTTGTGCATTTCCAGCACCTCCTCACCTGCCATGTAGAACATGCTGAAAAAACCAAAACATTTATTTCAATCAAAATCATACAATCACAGAATCAGTCAGGGTTGGAAGGGACCACAAGCATCACCCAGATCCAACCCCCCTGCCATGGGCAAGGACACTCTACCCTAGATCAGGCTGCCCAGAGCCTCATCCAGTAAGGCCTTAAACACCTCCAGGGATGGGGCCTCAACCACTTCCCTGGGCAACCCATTCCAGCCTCTCACCACTTTCATGCTGAACAACTTCCTTCTCATGTCCACTTTAAACCTACCCATGTCCAGCTCTGCTCCATTCCCCCTAGTCCTGTCACCCCCTGATAGCCTCAACAGTCCCTCCCCAGCTGTTTTGTAGGCCCCCTTCAGATACTGAAAGGCCACAATAAGGTCACCTCAGAGCCTCCTCTTCTTCAGACTGAACAGCCCCAACTCTTTCAGTCTGTTCTCACAGGAGAGCAGCTCCAGCCCCCTGATCATCCCCATGGCCCTTTTCTAGATACACTCCAGTGTCTTCACATCCCTCTTGTACTGGGGGCTCCAGAGCTGGATGCAGCACTCCAGGTGGGGTCTCACCAGAGCAGCGTAGAGGGGGAGAATCACCTCCCTCGATCTGCTGGTCACACTTCTCCTGATGCAGCCCAGGCTCTGCTTGGCTTTCTGGCTGCAAGTGCACACTGCTGGCTCATGTTGAGCTTCTTGTCCACTAGCACTCCCAAGTCCCTCTCCTCAGGGTTGCTTTCCAGCCCATCACTGCCCAGCCTGTATTTGTGCTTGGGATTGCCCCGACCCAGATGCAGGACATTGTAAAATGTGCCAAGAGATTGAAAAAGAAAAATAATTAGTTCAGGATTGCTGTAATCTGCAACATTATGCCTGACAATAACCTGCTGAGAAGGTCAACCTTTTCTGCTGTAACAGAAATCCTTCACACATGCAGGCAGGTCTCTCCTCTGCACAACTGCCTTTCCTTTTAAAACCAGTGCATTTTAACTACACTCACTAGTGCACTGGCAACTCTGTTTGTCCTCTGGCACTCGTATGGAGAACACAAATCTTCACAGTGTGCTTTGTAACTCTGCATTTTCAACTCCATCTTCTTTCAAAGAACAGCTCCAACTAGCAGATTTCATGTTTTCAGGTTTGCTTTTCCAAGAGCTTAGCTAACTTTCCCCTAACAGTTACCAGTGGAGCACAGCCCTGTGAGGCAAGCCTGAGGGAGCTGCGGGTGTGCAGCCTGCAGAAGGGGAAGCTCAGGGTACAGCTCATTGCTGTCTACCTGAAGGGAGGTTGTAGCCAGGTGGGGTTGGTCTCTTCTGCCAGGCAAGCAGCAACAGAACAAGGGGACACAGCCTCAAGTTGTGCCAGGGGAGATCTAGGCTGGATGTTAGGAGGAAGTTCTTGCCAGAGAGAGTGATTGGCATTGGAATAGGCTGCCCAGGGAGGTGGTGGAATTGCCGTCCCTGGAGGTGTTCAAAAAAAGACTGGATGAGGCACTTAGTGCCATGGTCTGGTTGACTGGATAGGGCTGGGTGCTAGGTTGGACTGAATGATCTTGGAGGTCTCTTCCAACTTGGTTGATTCTATGATTCTAAGATCCTCTTGAGATAACTGGGATGCTGCTGTAAATCTGGTATCATCCACTACAGAAGTACAGCAGATGGTAGAAAAACAGGAGGCGGCACTGGCTACCCTGAGACATTAATTTTTACAGTCATGTTGTTCCCACTGGAGTAGGAAAGCTCTGCATGGAAAGTTTCTCTTCTGTTCTTGCAATGGGATGTGCTGCCCTTGTAATCAACTTACAGGAAATTTTTTCCAGTGTCACCTTCTCTTGGAGGGTCTCTCGAGTCTTTCTCTTCCTGAAACATGCAGGCCTGGCTCAGTGGCACAACCGACATCTTCTTTAATGCTCCTTCGTTCCCACAGCCTTTTTGTGGAAGTGATCCCTGCCACAGAGCTGGCTGCCCAGGCCCAGCAGGATAGCAATGCACATGTTATCTAAAAAGGTCTGTCTTTTTGTCCCCTCTGCAACAGACATATCAACAATGCACAGTGCCCTTCAGGAAACCCACTGTCGCAGAAGGCTAAGGAGGCTATTAGATGTCCTGGCTTGCACCACTCTTCTGCTGATGGGAGAAGCAAGGGCAGGAGGAAAACAAAGGCTTGGGCCGTTATGTCCCCTCCCAAAGTAATAAACAGCTACCCACAGGTGTTTATGCACTTGTGAGTGTCTTGCCCAAATAAGGGTAGCAAGCCCTGGTTTCACCTAACATGGTCAGCCTGGCAAATGCCATTCTGACTGGTGAATCTCTGTGGCCAAAGGAGCCACTGCACTTGGGCAAATAATATAAATGAAGCTAAGCTGCATGCAGTTGTGCTGCCTCTGCCTCACTGCTCTTGTCTCTGTGTGTGCTGCTCTGCTTTACGTTCTGCTCTGCCTCACTGCTCTTGGACATCATGTTCTGCTCTGCCTCGTGCTTCAGACCAGTTTAGCCCTGATGTTTTGGGCTTGGACTACCTGGAAATTTAAGTGCCTCAAGTCTCCCAGGAGAAGGCATTAAGTGATGAGAAGTGCCACCGACATGGTGCTCTCTGCATATCTGCAAGAGATCCTGCGTGCACCTCTGCAAACCTCTGTTCCAAGAGGAACCAGGACCAGATCAGACATCATCTGCCTCTTTGCCAGCACCCTGCTAGAGCCTGGGAAGATCTGGAAGCCTCTCAATGGCCGAACAGTTCCAATACTGCTGCAAAGGAGCCACGGACTGTCTTGAAGTTTCTACTCCATCGCAGTAAGTAGAACAGACTTTCCCTAGGGCTCCAGGCTGCCTGTTTGTAAGTGGGGCAAAGCCCAATTTTCTGATTCTCCTCAATGAATGAATTTCCCTTAAGCATCCTTGTGAAGATTTTCCTGACCAAATTAGAACCCAGATTTAACTAATTCCTATACGGTTGTGGGAGGGGCATTCCAGAAATAAAAATAACCACATATTTTATAATTCCTGCCTCATTAATTGCCACAACTAAATCACCCATTTTTGCAGAGGGAAAGAAATCTTTTTTTGCACACACACATGTCACCTGTAGCTTATCATGTCACCTGTAGCTTACCCTTAACTCAGGAAACAGGGCGGTGTGAAGAAAGGTTAGGCTGAAAGTCATTGGATTTGGGTTCTGTGTTAGGAACAGACTCTCATCTGGTGTGACCTCAGACAAAGCATAACTTGTGGGCTCCTAGGCAATAGAAGCTTGCCCTCATACTGAGCCTGTTCCACAGAGGGGAATTTGAAGGATATAGATCTCAGCAAGGGCCCAACAAGTTATGAAGATACACAAAATGTTTTATTTGGTGCAGTTCAAGGCAACATGCAAAAATGTATTTGCAGAATGACAGGCTCTGCTGCATTTGTTGGCATCCACTCAAAGTAGAATGCAATGACTGAGAACAGTTTTCAGTTCCATTTCATGTAGAGATGCAATATAACATTTATGGAACAGCTCCTTTTCTCTCTCTTTTCTCAGCCCAGTGGACTTCCCCAAGAGAAAACGGAAATGTCTGTCACAGTAGAAGCCAACAGTTCAGGTAAAACTTCATTCACACACACAAACACACAAAAAAACTATACACAGAGTCTCCCAGTATTGGATTTTAAATGTAACTCTTATTATAGGATCATAGAATGTCGGGGGCTGGAAGGGACCTCCAAAGCTCATCCCAGTCCAACCCCACTACAGGGCAGGATCACTTAGACCAGACCACCCAGGAACGCATCCAGGTAGGGTTTGAATATATCCAGAGAGGAAGACTCCACAACCTCCTTGGACAGCCTCTTCCAGTCTTCTGTCATCCCCACAGGGGAAAAATTCCTCCTCATGTTTCCATGGCACTTCCTATGCCTCAGCTTCCACCTATTGCCCCTTGTCCTGTCACTGGGCAGCACCCAGCAGAGCCTGGATCCAGCCTCCTGGCACTCACCCTGCACACATTGATAAATACTGATGAGGTCACCTCTCAGTCTCCTCTTCTCTAAGCGGCACAAGCCCGTCTCCCTTAGGCTCTCCTCATAACAGGGAGGTGTTCCATTCCCTTCATCATCTTTGTAGCTCTGGACTGGACTCTCTCAAGCAGTTCCTCCTTGAACTGGGGGGCCCAGAACTGAACACAGTACTCCAGATGTGGCCTCACCACGGCAGAGCGGAGGGACAGGAGAACCTCTCTCAACTACTAATCACAGCCCTTCTAATCCACCCCAGAATGGCACTGGCCCTCCTGGCCACCAGAGTACATTGTAGGCTCATGGTCAACCTCCCATCCCCAAATCCTTTTCTCCTTCATTGCCTTTCAACAGGTCAGTCCCCAGCCTACACTGATCCCTGGGGTTGTTCTTTCTCAGGTGCAGTAATGGCAGTGGGAACAACCTCTACCAATAACTTCTGCAACTGGATGTTACCAGGGGCTCTGTTTAGTCATCTCAAACATGTATTCCTACCCTTGTAACTATCTTCAAAGGAGTTAATCATTAGCCATAGGACACGGCATGTGTTTGACTCAGGAGTGAATTGAAAGCTGTTAATGTAGAAGAAAGGCATTGACCAAGGATGAGCCTGAGTTCAAGTCTGAATGCCAAGCCCAAACAGCCTGACCTGGATTCCCCCTGCTTACAGAAGTGGAAGGACCATCAGGTCATAAAATCTCAGAAGGAGATGCACAGAGAGAATGAGGAAAGGGCTCCCACATAAAATGTCACAAGTGGGTTAGCATCTCTCAGCTCCTCACCGGCCTGAGAAGCCTCTCCTCATAGCTAGGAGGAGTCAAAGAGCCCACAGTGAACAAACTGCACGACACAGCCAATTCCTCCCCAGATCTAATGCTCCCACAGAAGATTACAAAACGAGGCATGCAAAACCAGACACAACTCTTGAATACAAATTAAAAGCAAACAAACCAACCAATAAGAAAAACCCACAACCAAAATGAAATAAAAATAAATAGACAAAAGCAAGCAAGGAAAAAAACAAAACCCAACTAAACAACCAGTTAGTCCAGTCAGGAGGTTATGTTAAAAATGCCAATCAGCTCTTTACAGAACACTTTGCATTATTTTCCTTTCAGGTTTGGTTTTTTTTTTTTTCCTTCATGAAAAGAAATAAGAGCAGATGGGAAGGACAGGAGGAAGACCAGATGGGTGGAAAAGAGGAAGAGGGGGAAAAAAAGGGGGGGAGAAAGGGAAAGACACGAGTGGAAAACAAAAAAGAAGAGAGAAACGAACAGAACAGAGAGGCTTAAAGGAAGGAAAACAGGACAGATGTTTGGAAAAAAGCAAGGGAGGAAAGGGAAGGACACATAAAAGGAAAAGAGGAAGAAAAGGGAAGAAGAAAGGGAGGGAGAGTAATGGGAGGAAAGGACTAAATGAAAGAGAAAAGCCCTGAAAAACATGTCCACCAACATGCCTCTGACGTTGCACCGGATGACTTCATACTGATACTGCATGAGATGAGAAGAGAGCATTCACCAGGGCCCAAGCCTCCCTCAAAGCTTCTCTTTTAATTTACCTGCACACCCTCTGATCTTCCTCACAAGGTAACCCCACTTCATTTCCAGGAGACTGTATGCCAAGTTGTCATCACTTTCTGGTACTGGTCAAGGACCCACAGAACCAAAGGGCTGAGAAACATACTCAGAAGTCTCCCAGGCGGCTCAACCCCAAACCTCCGCATCTGCAGGCAACGAGCAGCTGTCACACCCCACACCCTTACCCCCTCCCCCGCCCGCATGCAGGTCTGGGGAAGGGAAAGGTTGGGATCCCGCTCCGGTACCTGCCGCGGGACCGCGGGCACCAGCGCGCTCCCGCCGCACCCTCTCGCGGCGGCCGCCGGCACCGGCAGCGGGCACCCCTCCTCAAGCTCCTCGTCACAGAATCACAGAATCAAGCCTCTAGGTTGGAAAAGCCTCTCAGGATCACCAAGTCCAACCTATAACCCCACTCTACAAGAGTCACCTTAAACCATATCCCTAAGCATCACATCCAAACGACCCTTAAATAGATCCAGGGGTGGGTGACTCCACCACCACCCCGGGCAGCTCCTTGCAGTCCCTGACCACCCTCTCCGTGTAAAACTTTTTCCTAATGTCTCCTTCCCTTCAGGTCGCCAACGGGTTATCTTTTATCACTCTTTTGGTCGTTATTTAAATGTTTGTTTTGGTTTGGGTTTGGTTTGGGTTTGTTCTGTTGTGTTTGAAGCAGCACTTGAACAAACTCCTGCCTCTCCGTGAGCACCGCACGCAAAGCCCCTGCGGTTCCGACAGGGTTCTCCCCCGTCGTGCCTCTTGCTGCACACCCCGACAGCGACACCGCCAAAACTCTCTGAAATGAAAACCTTTCACCGTAAATTTTCTCGTTCGACTTTCCCCCGCCGGCCTCCAGACTCAGTGGCCTTAAAGGGAGCCATTGAGGGTTAACTGAAAGACCTCCAGCACGCTCATGCAGTTCATTGTACAGCTCGAATGACTCACGCGAAATATTGATGCTTGGTTTGTTTTCTTGTATCATAACGGAACACGATACACTATCAGTACTGTTAAAGCCGCATTCATTCTTGTTACTTTTGGAGTGTTAACAAAACAGTGATTTGGTAAGAATTCACAGCACTTCCAGGGCTTCTGACACCCTGTGACATGATGCTTATGGATAGATTAGAAGGGGGAAGGTGGCGGAAGGGAGAAAGCTTGGAAGAAAGTTCCCCCCGCAGTTCAGCACTTTAGCTTTGCATTACCTGTAGAGCAATAAACTGACACTTAAGAGATGCCTGATGTGGAATCTGTTTCTCAAAGATGGTCAGCAGCTTCTCTGTGAGGGCTAGGTATTCACAAATCAGTTTTTTAACTTGAAAACCCAGTGACTTTGGTTTGGCAAATGTGATGAAAAATCAAGTCACCCCTGTTTGGGTTTCTGGTTGGTTGGTTTTTTAACTTATGAGACCTGATTCAAAGAGATTGACTCATCCTTTCTTATTCTCCTACACCCTATTTTTATCAGTTACTGCCTTTACTGAAATGCAAGATGAGAAATCTACAATTGCTAATCACAGGCTTACAGGATGCCAGAGACTGGAAGGGACCTGAAGAGATCATCCAGTCCAACACTCTTGTCACAGCAGGACTGTACAATCTAGCTCAGGTCACACAGCAACACATCCAGACAGGCCTTCAAAGTCTCCAGAGAAGGAGACTCCACAACCTCTTTGGAGAGCCTGCACCAGTGCTCTGTTACCCTTACAGCAAAGAAGTTCCCCTTGTATTGAGCTGGAACCTCCTGTGCTGCAGCTTACACCCATTGCTCATCCTATCCCAGGAAGCAAGAGAGCACAGCCTGTCCCCTGGCTCCTGACCCCCATCCTTCAGATATTTATAGACATTTATTAGATCCCCTCTCTCTTCTCCAGACTAAACAGCCCCAGGTCTCTCAGCTTCTCCTCATCAGGTAGTGTTCCAGTCCCCTAAGCATCCTTGTAGCCCTCTGTGGAACTCTCTTCAGCAGATCCCTGTCCCTCTTCAACCATTAGAATAGAATAGAATAGAATAGAATAGAATAGAATAGAATAGAATAGAATCGATCGGGTTGGAAGAGACCTCCAAGATCATCCAGTCCAACCTAGCACCCAGCCCTATCCAGTCAACCAGACCATGGCACTAAGTGCCTCATCCAGTCTTTTCCTGAACACCCCCAGGGACGGTGACTCCACCACCTCCCTGGGCAGC
>WAAF01007299.1:18274-56358 GCA_013400475.1 Tricholaema leucomelas | reverse complement strand
CCTCCCTCCTCCTCCACCCCCTTTTTCTTTTCTTTCTTTTTATTTTCTTTTTTTCCCTTTTCGGTTTCTTTCCTAGTAATAACAAACTCCAGCCCACATACACACCCCTTCGGCGCACGCCTTACTAAATGCCCGCCCCGGGCACCGCACGCTTGTTCTCGGGAGGAGCCTATAGAGCTCCAGGGCGTGGGGCGGCCCGGGGCGGCCCCGGCAGCCGCCTCGGCCCCAGTCCTCAGGGTAGAGCGCGGGCACCGCGGCTCCGGCGGGGCGGGGCGGGGTAGGGCAGGACGGGGCGAGTGTCGCAGACGGGAGCCGCGCTGCCGCTTCGCGAAGGTCTCGGCTCGTCGCGAACGCGGGTGGGTCCGCCGCCGGACGGCCTGCAGGCACGCCGCGGAGGAGAGAAGCGGGGCCTTTGCCGGGGGCTCGAAAGGCCCCAGCGCGGGGTGGGGGTAGGGGGGTGGGAGAAGGCAAGAGGCAGGTGCGGCTGAGGTGGCTCCTCGGGGTGCTTGCACTCTTGCCACTTAGGCACCTGCGTAAGCTGAGGCTGCCTTCAGGGTGACAGGCAGAGCCGCTCCGCCGGCGGTGGGGTGTGAGAAGGGAAAGGGCATTTGCACTCCTGCACCCGGTGCTTTGCAGGGGGAGAGGAGGGAAAGGGCATTTGCACTCCCGCACCCGGTGCTTTGCAGGGGGAGAGGAGGGAAAGGGCATTTGCACTCCCGCACCCGGTGCTTTGCAGGGGGAAGAAAAGGGCAAGAGTATTTGCACTCCCGCCCCATGTGCTTTGCAAGGGGAGCCTGTTCCCGAGAGGTCGCCTTTGCAGCCTCAGTGTGGGTCCATTCCTACTTGTGTATGCTCTCAGGAGGCTCATCTCGGAACCGCTGTTTCTCACAGCTCAAGAGTTGGTGAAGTAAAGCTTCGCTGCAGTTCGTAGACAAAATTGTACCTGACACGGCCATGTCTGACACAGCTTTAGTATAACTGGTAATAGCGTAAACACACCAAAGCAGGCTCCACCATCATCTGGAAAACCTGCAGGATTTGTGCCTATAATTGCTGAGCTAACCTGAGCCTTACTCCCCTGTCGATGTACAGAACCATTGTCCGTGGGAGACAGCCTGCTAGATGAGAAACGCCAAAATACTCTTGAGAAGTTAAAGGAAAAAAAATCTACACGAACTACTTGAAAGTCTCACGATGAAAGGTTTTCCCTGTATGCTTCGAAAGGTTATGGAAAAATAGATAGGATCAGAGCCTAAGACTAGGACTGCTGCTTTGCAATCCTTAGTGATTATTCCTTCCCTTGAGGAGATTATTCTGCGTGCTCCTTAGGCTGCACAAAAAAAAAATTACGAAGATCACCGCGCACAGGAGATGGCATGGAATTGTTTTGATGTTTGATCGAAAACACTCAACAGATCTTTTCAGTCGGTCTGAAAAGAGACAAAGCACTCCAAAAGGTACACGCCTAGTCCCTCTTCTCCTGCGACTGAAGGTTTTAGGGCTCGGTTTTAGTGCTCGTGGGGTTTTTTTTGTCTTGTTTGTTTGTTGGTTTATCTTTTTTTTTTCTTTGAGTGTTTTGTTTGTTCCCCTCGTCCCCAAGACAGTCCTCTGCAGATAGCTTTCGAAGTACGCAGGGGTTAGCCATTGATAAGGGATGTACTGCAGGCTTTGAACCAAACGGAAAATAATAATAATAAATCCCAAAGCTCATATAAGTTCTGTCTTGACAGCAAAAATAAGAGTGAAAAACACCGACTGCAAAACAGTAAAAAAGAAATAAAACAAAACAAAACCCCAACGAAACAAACAAACAACATCAACAACAACAACAACGACAACAAGGGGAGAAAAAGACGTCCAGAGTAGCCTGGTGATGCAGCATCAGTGAGCACACCACACGGGGTGGGGGGAACCCAAGTCATGCAAGTGTAATTCTTCGTGCAAAGCACGACAGAAGATGCCTGCTGCGCCTGCATTTGTGCCAATATTTGTGGTTTCTTGATGCACGCTGTTGTTAGGACAGCTTTTCTCACATGAACTGAAGCGAAAATGAGGGAATGAGCCCCACGCAGGGCAGGGAGAGAGGAAGCAAACCTCAGGACAGCACAGCTGGAGACGGGGATATTGTTGGCGGCAGTAGCTCTGTTTTTCCTTAAGGGGTCACTACTCATCCAGGAGGAAGCCTGCTACTGAGGGATGTGAGGGACTTGGGTAGGCAAATGTGCTTTTAAATGATCTCGATGTGGCCTGCTTTTCTGTGCTCTGCAAAATCTGAATGCTCGAGGTAAAGAGGGGAGGTACAGGCTGGATGTTAGGAGGAAGCTCTTGACAGAGAGAGTGATTGGCATTGGAATGGGCTGCCCAGGGAGGTGGTGGAGTCACCATCCCTGGAAGTGTTCAAGACTGGATGAGGCACTTAGTGCCATGGTCTAGTTGATTGTCTACGGCTGGGTGCTAGGTTGGACTGGATGATCTTGGAGGTCTCTTCCAACCTGGTCGATTCTATTCTATTCTATTCTATTCTATTCTATTCTATTCTATTCTATTCTATTCTGTTCTAACATTGCCTTCAAGCCACACTCATCAGGATTAGACTGTCACTCCAGGGAGTTGCCAGCATCAAGGCACTGTGAGTGCAGTGTCAAGGCTTTTCTTTTCGAAGGTGTGATGGTGTGAGAAGACCCTAGGATCCTGAGGATCCATCCAGAAGAAAGCCTAAAACATTAAACACTAGATTCCTGACAGAAACACTAGCTTCTCTGTCAGAAATGGGAGATCTGTTGAGAAAACACATCAGAAATCTGTGCCAGAAATCAGCCTGTTATTCCTGTAAGGAAAACTATTGTCATTTAGCAGTCTTCCAGTACCTGAAGGGGGCCTACAAGAAGGATGGAGAGAAGCTGTTTACAATGGCCTACAGTGACAGGACAAAGGGCAATGGGCTCAAGCTTGAGAAGAGGAGATTTAGACTGGATGTTAGGAACAAGTTTTTTACTATGAGGGTGGTGGAGCACTGGAACAGGTTGCCCAGGGAGATGGCTGAGGCCCCATCCCTGGAGACATTCAAGGTGAGCCTTGACAGGGTCCTGGGTGACCTGATCTAGTGGGGATGTCCCTGCTGACTGCAAAGGAGCTGGACTAGATGACCTCTTCATGTCCCTTCTGGCCTGGACCAGTCTGATTCTGTGATTCTACGATTCTGTGATTTAGACAAACGTCACAGAGAGACAGCAGAAGGATGTGATTTACTCTTACATGCACCAATGAGGGAGAAACAGGTGTTGCTTGTCATAGGTATAGCATATTAGACTCTCATCCTTTGTTATTGCCAGCTGTGAGATATTTCAAGAGAGTGGGTGGCAGCTGTTTTAACATCATTAAGGCCAGGCTGGATGAGGCCTTGAGCAACCTGCTCTAGTGGGAGGTGTCCCTGCCTATGGCAGGGGTTTGGAGCTGAATGATCCTTGAAGTCCCTTCCAACCTAAACCATTCTATGATTCTGTGATTCCATGATCAGGACTAAACACCTGGATTGTGCCCCTTGGTTGCAGTCCTCTGGCTGAGATTGTACCGATCGGAGACTGGCCAGAAGATGCACCAGATACAGCTGCCTTCTGAGCTGCTACCACATGGTCCTGTCCACTGATCCTAAAACACTTGATCAGCTCCCACATAGAATCATAGAATGGTTTAGGTTGGAAGGGACCTGAAAGATCCAACCCCTTGACACAGGCAGGGACACCTCCCACTCTGTGACAGCTGAGCACTGCTCATCCTGTACCCAGAGAAATGGCAGAACAGTAGCACCAGCCAGCCTAACCTTTCAGGACCCTTGGTACAGACTAGGGAAGTGATGAGGCTTTTGTTCACCTCCTGCCAATTCTCTTTCCTGTTCTCTGCCTTTGTTCATGTTCCATTTCTTGCTTGTATTTATGGAATGACACTTAAAAAACATTGCTGCAATCACCTGACATTTGCATGCCTTATTCATTGAATCAGAATGGTTTAGGTTGGAAGGGACCTCAAAGATCATCCAGTTCCAACCTCCCACCATAGGCAGGGACACCTCCCACTAGAACAGGTCACTCAAGGCCTCATCTAACCTGACCTTGAACACCTCCAGGCAGGGAGCAGCCACAACCTCCGTGGGCAACCTGTGCCAGTGTCTCACCACGCTCACTGTAAAGAATCAAAAAGGCTCCTTTGGACTTCTTAAAAGGATGTAAACATTTTAATACTTTCAGTAAAGAGGAAATTATAGCTCAGAAATATTGTGCAACCACATAAAAAATTATCCACTGGCTTAAGGAACAGAGAAAAGAGACCAAAAAGACCCAAAGAGGCTGCCACAGAAAATGATAGAGGGAAAGGAGAAGCTTCAGCCAAGGATTTGTTCAAACTCTGTCTCAGAAGTGTGAGGAGAATCATGATATGCACACGGACCAAACGCAGCTCCTTTTAGCAAAGAAGTCAACTTCCATGAAGAGAACCTGTTGAGGATTTACTTTGCCACAAGGGCTGCAGCAACTGGAGCTCACCTCAGCCCGAAGTTTTATGGGGACAGTCTTTTTAGCAGGGCTTCTTGTGAAAGGACAAGGGGTGACCTTTTGAAACTGAAAGAAGGAAGATTCAAATTGGATAGAAAGAGAATTTTTTTTACACTGAGGGTGGTGAGACACTAGCACAGGTTGGCCAGAGAGGTAGCAGATGTCCCATGTCTGGAAACATTCCACATTAGGTCGGATGGGCTCTGAACAAGCTGCTGTAGTTGAAGATGTCCTTGCTGACTGCAGTGTGGCTGGACTAGATGACCTCTGAATTATAGAATCATAGAATTAACCAGATTGGAAGAGACCTCCATCCAGTACAACCTAGCACCCAGCCCTAATCAGTCAACTAGACCATGGCACTAAGTGCCTCATCCAGGCTTTTCTTCAACACCTCCAGGGATGGTGACTCCACCACCTCCCTGGGCAGCCCATTCCAATGCCAGTCACTCTTTCTGTCACAAACGTCCTCTTAACATCCAGCCTATACTTCCCTTGGCACAACTTGAGACTGTCCCCTTGTTCTGTTACACATTACCTCTGCTGTTGCAGAAGAGACCAACCCCACTTGGATATAGCCTCCCTTCAGCTAATTGTAGAGAGCAATGAGGTCACCCCTGAGCCTCCTCCAGGATAAACACCCCCATCTCCCTCAGCCTTTCCTAAAAGGGCTGTGCTCAAGGCCCCTCACCAGCTTCATCGCCCTTCTCTGGACACATTCCAGTACCTCAACATCTCTCTTGAACTCAGGAGCCCAGAACTGGACACAGCACTCAAGGTGTGGCCTGACCAATGCTGAGTACAGGGGCATTAACCTCCCTTTTCCTACTGGCCACACTGTTCCTGATCCAGGCCAGGATGCCATTGGCTCTCCTGGCCACCTGGGCACACTGCTGGCTCATCTTCAGCTACTATCTACCAGAACCCCCAGGGTCCTTTCTGCCTGGCTGCTCTCCAGCCACTCTGTCCCCACTCTGTAGCGCTGCTTGGGATTGGTGTGGGCAATGTGTAGAACCTTGCACTTGGCCTTGTTAAATCTCATCTTACTGGCTTGTGCCCACCCATTGAGCTCTGTGATTCTGTGAAGTCAAACTCTTATGTGCACCAGTTCATCATAGGAGAGGTAGATGAGAGCTGCCTGCTTCTTACTGTGTGTGGAAGTTTTACATACTTATCTCCATCCTCTCTCCATTATCACCTTCCCCAGTATAAAAATTAACCTTTGCCTATGCCTAAGCTCCTCTAGCTGTCATTAGTCTGGCTACTCTGGACCTGTGCACTTTGTGCAGTTACTTACATCATGTAAAGTGAGTGCAGAATGCTGCTTAAGTCTGATTTTTTTTTTTTGCTCATGTAAACACCCCTGCAGAATCCAGAGCAGAGCAAAAGAGACAGATTAGTAAGGAAAAATAAACAGAAGGTTCTCCAGAGTAACAAACAGTTGAATAAAACATCAACAGCCTGATTTTCTTTCGCTTCTAAGTTAAATTATTACAGATACACTGGCAGTAATAGAGGGGCTTCCTTCCAAACACTCTGTGAGACTCTGGTGCCTCACCAAGAGAGTGTGAAGTGTTTTAAGGCCTTACAGAAAATGTACTCATTTAAGAAAATTCATTCCTGGAGAAGAGGAGGCTCAGGGCAGATCTCATTGCTGTCTACAACTACCTGAAGGGTGGTTGTAGCCAGGTGGGGGTTGGTCTCTTCTCCCAGGCAACCAGCAACAGGACAAGAGGACACAGCCTCAAGTTGTGCCGAGGGAAGTATAGGCTGGATGTTAGGAGGAAGTTCTTGCCAGAGAGAGTGATTGGCATTGGAATGGGCTGCCCAGGGAGGTGGTGGAGTCGCCGTCCCTGGGGGTGTTCAGGAAAAGCCTGGATGAGGCACTTAGTGCAATGGTCTAGTTGACTGGATAGGGCTGGGTGCTAGGTTGGACTGGATGATCTTGGAGGTCTCTTCCAACCTGATTGATTCTATTCTATTCTATTCTATTCTATTCTATTCTATTCTATTCTATTCTATTCTATTCTGTTCTGTTCTGTTCTATTCTATTCTATTCTATTCTATTCTATTCTATTCTATTCTATTCTATAAAGCTCATGGTTTGACCCTACCCAAAACCAAAAATCTCTTTATCTGAGTGCTGTTGCTATCTCCTTTTCTCCATTTAGCACTCCTTTTAAAAGGTAAGCAGGAAGACAGTATGCCTGAATATCAAAACTGCCTATAGCCACGGTATGGGTGGCAGGAAAAGACTAAGACACCTAAGCATAAGCAGAATTCAGTGGTGAAGATGTGCCCTAACCACAGCTGTGAACAAAATACGTCCTCATCTTCAGCTGGACCTGAAATTCCGCTTGCATCTAAGCAGCAAGTCTTTGACATCTCCTCATCTGAGTCAGGCCAGCAGTAGCTTTTGTTCTGCTGACATTTTGAGGATGTAAGTCTTGATTACACCAAAGTACCCTATCATTGGCTTAAAGGTCGAGCTGGTAGGCCAAGGTCTTTGGCAGCAGCAGCAGTGATCGTGGCAGGTAATGACGTCCCATTAACGTCTCTTTTCAGGAAATGGCACATCTCAGATTTGTTTGGACGTGCATTTGTATACGTGTGCTACAAACAAGACCTCGCAGCCTACAGTTTACCAACAGTTTTCACAGGCTCCTTCAGGAAACTGTCACAGGAAGGAAGAAAAAAAATAACAGATATTTCAAAATTCACAGAATCACACTGTTTAGAATGGACCTCTGAAAAACATCTACTCCAACCTTCCTGTTAAGTTGGGTTCATCTAGATCAGGTTGCCTACAGCTTTTCTGGGCAGCCTGTTCTAGCATTCCACTACCCTTGAAGTAAAGAATTGTTTTCTTTAAGTTCAAGTGAAATCTACTCTGTTCTAGTTTCTGCCCATTGACTCTTGTCCTATCAGACTCAAGCTACGCCAGGGGAGATTTAGGCTTGAGGTGAGGAGAAAGTTCTTCACTGAGAGAGTCATTGGACACTGGAATGGGCTGCCCAGGGAGGTGGTGGAGTCGCCGTCCCTGGGGCTGTTCAAGGCAGGATTGGACGTGGCACTTGGTGCCATGGTCTAGCCTTGAGCTCTGTGGTAATGGGTTGGACTTGATGATCTATGAGGCCTCTTCCAACCTTGGTGATACTGTGATACTGTGATCACTGACTAGTGCTTAGAAGAGCCCAGATCCATCCTCTTGGCCTTCACCCATGAGGTATTTATCTGCAGCAAGAAATCCCCTCTCAGTCTTCTCTTTTCCAGGTCTCTCAGCCTTTCCTTCTCAGAGAGAAGCTCCAGTCCCCTCATCATCCTTGCAGCCTTTCATTGAATGCTTTCCAGTATTCCCTGTCTCTCTTGAACTGGGGAGTCCAGAATTGGACAGAGTATCACAAAACCACAGAAATACTCAGGTTGGCAAAGCCCCTCAGGAACACCAAGTGCAACCTAGAACACTGCTTTACAAGATTCACCTTAAACCATATCCTTGAGCACCACATCCAAACCACCCTTAAACACAGTCAGGGTTGTTGACTCCAGCACCTGCCTGGGCTGCTCATTCCAGGCCCTGACCACTCTTTCCATCAAAAACTTTTTCCTCATGTCCAATCTAAACTTCCTCAGCCTCAGGTTGAGATCATTCCCCCTTGTTCTGTCTCCAATTACCTGTGGGAAGAGCCCAGCAGCAGCTTCTCCACAATGTTCCTTCAGGTAGTTGTAGGCAGCAATGAGGTCTCCCCTCAGCCTCCTCTTCCTCAAACTAACAATCCCCAGATCCCTCAGTTTCACTCCAGGTGTGGCCTCACCAGGCCAGAGTACAGGAGGAGTCTTCTGTCACCCCCACAGGGAAAAAAATCCTCCTCATGTTTCCATGGAACTTCCTATGCCTCAGCTTCCACCCATTGCCCCTTGTCCTGTCACTGGGCATCATCCAGCAGAGCCTGGCTGCAGCTGCCTGGCACTCACCCTGCGCATATTGATAACCATTGATGAGGTCACCTCTCAGTCTCCTCTCCAAGCAGCACAGCCCCAGCTCCCTCAGGCTCTCCTTGGAACAGAGATGTTCCATTTGCTTCATCATCTTTCTGGCTCTGCACTGGACTCTCTCAAGCAGTTCCCTGTCCCTCCTGAACTGGGGGGCCCACAACTGGAAATGAGATCACCCTTGCTTTCACATAAGTGCTCTGATCACCACCATGTCCCCATGCTTACGAGTGGACCCAAGTGAGGGTACTCTTCTCTTTTCTGAGCATACCAGTAGGTCTGTCTCCGTAGACCAGACATGCAGGAGTACTGTTTCTTAATGTGTCACTCACTGAGAGCTTAACTAAATGACCTGCAGTTAAACATAGAAATTGCTTGACTCTGTTTTGTCACTAATATACAAATGAAAGGTAAAATCTTCCCCCCATGTGTGTATATGAAGGAACACAAATGCATGTCCCCAGCTAATTTAGAGCTGCTGTAGAATCATAGAATCAGTCAGAGTTGGAAGGGACCACAAGGATCATCTAGTTCCAACCCTCCTGCCACTGGCAGGGACACCCTCCTCTAGATCAGGCTGGCCAGAGCCTCATCCAGCCTGGCCTTAAACACCCCCAGGGATGGGGCCTCAACCACCTCCCTGGGCAGCCCATTCCAGGGTCTCACAAAAAGCAGTTAGATAAGCAGCAGCAAACAAAAATATATTGTATGTGGGGAGAGGAGTCTCTTCTGCATAACTCTTTCTATTCAAATCCTAAGTAAACAAAAAAATAATAAAGGAAAAGCCTGGATGAGGCACTTAGTGCCATGGTCTGGTTGACTGGATAGGGCTGGGTGCTAGGTTGGACTGGATGATCTTGGAGGTCTCTTCCAACCTGGTTGATTCTATTCTATTCTATTCTATTCTATTCTATTCTATTCTATTCTATTCTATTCTATTCTATTCTATTCTATTCTATTCTATTCTATTCTATTCTATTCTATTCTATTCTATTCTATTCTATTCTATTCTATTCTATTCTATTCTATTCTATTCTATTCTATTCTATTCTATTCTATTCTATTCTATTCTATTCTATTCTATTCTATTCTATTCTATTCTATTCTATTCTATTCTATTCTATTCTATTCTATTCTATTCTATTCTATTCTATTCTATTCTATTCTATTCTATTCTATTCTATTCTATTCTATTCTATTCTATTCTATTCTATTCTATTCTATTCTATTCTATTCTATTCTATTCTATTCTATTCTATTCTATTCTATTCTATTCTATTCTATTCTATTCTATTCTATTCTATTCTATTCTATTCTATTCTATTCTATTCTATTCTATTCTATTCTATTCTATTCTATTCTATTCTATTCTATTCTATTCTATTCTATTCTATTCTATTCTATTCTATTCTATTCTATTCTATTCTATTCTATTCTATTCTATTCTATTCTATTCTATTCTATTCTATTCTATTCTATTCTATTCTATTCTATTCTATTCTATTCTATTCTATTCTATTCTATTCTATTCTATTCTATTCTATTCTATTCTATTCTATTCTATTCTATTCTATTCTATTCTATTCTATTCTATTCTATTCTATTCTATTCTATTCTATTCTATTCTATTCTATTCTATTCTATTCTATTCTATTCTATTCTATTCTATTCTATTCTATTCTATTCTATTCTATTCTATTCTATTCTATTCTATTCTATTCTATTCTATTCTATTCTATTCTATTCTATTCTATTCTATTCTATTCTATTCTATTCTATTCTATTCTATTCTATTCTATTCTATTCTATTCTATTCTATTCTATTCTATCCCATCCTATTCTATGCTATTCTATTCTATTCTATTCTATTCTATTCTATTCTATTCTATTCTATTCTATTCTATTCTATTCTATTCTATTCTATTCTATTGTGTTCTGTTCTAAATGCAGTGTTAGGGAGGATGTGCAGCCACCATGGGTTTGTTTTAAGGTCTTTCTTCTGGCAAGATAATTAGGATGTGTTTCATTAAAGCCTGCGGTGCCTTATCTCTGTGAAATATATGTGTCTGTAGCCAGGAAGTGTTGACACTTTAGCTCAGGCTGTACAAAATTAATTAATTACCATGTTGATTCTACGATTCTATGTCTGATTAAATCCCTGTGTGAGCAGGTATGCTGTTAAGCACAGGAGTGTTCCTTTAAGCCAATCCTTTGCTTAAAGCCAGGCACAAACATGGGCACCTTTTAGAAATGGGGTTTAGGAAAGATTGTTCTTTCAGAAAGATTCCATGCCCTTTCCTTTCTAATACGTGGGGGTTTGGGGGGTAAAATGTGCCTGATGTGACATTCCTCCTATTGAAGTTTCTCAGCTGCAGCCTTCATTGAGAGTTTCCTGTAAGTAACACACTGTTTTCACTGAGTTGTTTCAGAAAGGTGCACTCATTTCCCATCACATCCAAGAAGAAGATAATTTTGGTACGCTTGCCTTGGGGAAAAAAAAAAGAAGTATGGTGGTGTGTATGGGTATCATGCTGTGAAATAAGGATTGAACTGAAAAGCTAAATAGGAAACTGGTCAAGTGGTAAATTAAAGCCCAGGGAAATCCAGTTATTTCAAGCCTCAAAAAATAAATGTTTTGAAGTTTCATTAGGTGCAGTGGAGTAGGGAGTGGGGTGGAGGTGGAATGTTACCTATAGAGAAACCAGAGCAAAAACTCTGTGCCTGTTTTGAGCCCTGCCAGCCACTGAGGGTAAAGATGCACCTCCAAATACACATGGGTGCTCTGTGATTATGCTAAGAGTGCATGTGGCTGACAGACAGGAACTAGCAGCATAAGGCCAAAAAGGTTCTCTCTACATGTCCAGGCTCCAGCCTGCTTCTGACCATTGTTAGGCACTGGAATGAGCTGCCCAGGGAGGTGGTGGAGTCACTCACCCTGGATGTGTTTAAGGGTGGTTTGGATGTGGTGCTTAGGAATGGTTTGAGGTGAATCTTGTAGAGTAAGGTTATAGGTTGGACTTGGTGATCCTGAGGGGCTTTGCCAACCTGAGTGTTTCTGTGATTCTGTGAAAACTGATATGAAGCTGGCCAGGGCTTTAGTCTGACCCAGTATGACCAGTTCTGTGCCCTTGTGCTTTCCATAAAATGCAACATGCCCCTAAAGTTTCAGGTCATCATGAGGCTTGATTGTATTTTTAACCAAATTTGTGACTTCAGTGAGAGCTCTCTCAGAATTGTATTGAATGATTTTGTTCCTTCTTCCCAGATTAATCTCTTTCTTTCTTTCTTTCTTTCTTTCTTTCTTTCTTTCTTTCTTTCTTTCTTTCTTTCTTTCTTTCTTTCTTTCTTTCTTTCCTTCTTTCTTTCCTTCTTTCTTTCTTTCCTTCTTTCCTTTTTTCTCCCTCCCTTCCTCCCTCCCTTCTTTTCTTTCTTCCATCACAAATGGAGAAACGTTGCATAAAGTCCCTTGCCCTACCCTTCTACCACAATTAGAGTGACCAGATCCCTATGTTCACTGTCTCCTACCTCCTCATCTTGGAGCAATACCAAGCTATACACATTGTAAAAGGTTGCCAAGGGGAACTTGAGACTATACTTAAAAGGCTCTACACAGCCTGACGTAGCGTGAGGTGTCCCTGCTCATGGCAGAGCTGTTGGAACTAGGTGATCCTTGTGGTCCCTTCCAACCTTGACTGATTCTATGATTAAAAAATGTGTTTATTTGTTTTCTCGTGTCTTTGTAAAATGGGAAGGTAATATGGGTTGCTGTAGTGGTGGGAAAATTGAACTGCAGAATCACAGAATGTCACAGGGTCTGGAAGGGACCTCAGAAGCTCATCCAGTCCAACACCCCTGCCAGACCAGGATCACCTAGACCAGATTACACAGGAACACATCCAGGCAGGGTTTGAATATCTCCAGAGAGGGAGACTCCACAACCCCCCTGGACAAGCTGTTTCAGTCTTCTGCCACCCTCACTGCAAAAAAAAAAAATTCTCCTCAAGATTCCATAGAACTTCCTATGCTTCAGCTTCCACCCATTGCCCCTTGTGCCATCACTGGGCATCACTGAGCAGAGCCTGGCTCCAGCCTCCTGGAACTCACCCTGCACATATTGATAACCATTGATGAGGTCACCTCTCAGTCTCCTCTCCAAGCAACACAGCCCCAGCTCCCTCGGGCTCTGCTCCTAACAGAGATGTTCCACTCCCTTCGTCATCTCTGTGGCTCCGCACTCGACTTCCTCAAGCAGTTCTATGTCCTGAGCTGGAAGGCCCAGAACTGGATATGGTACTCCAGATGCAGCCTGACCAGGGCAGAGTGAAATAAAATAAAATATGAGGTGAAGGACCAGATAGAATTTTAACAGGGAGAAGTCTTTAAGGAAGGTAGTGAGTATAGTGGAAAACAAGATCCAGAGGTCACATCCCCATGGATGGAAAATTAGCATGGCTGCTTTGAAGTCCATGGAAATATTGATATGCACACCTGAAAATGCAGCCCTTAACCCACTGTGGTTATTTTCAGACAAGACCTAGTTTAAAGCATATAGATACAGCATATGATTAGGGGACTGGAGCACTGCCTGATGAGGAGAGGCTGAGGGACCTGGGGCTGTTTAGTCTGGAGAAGAGAAGACTAAGAGGGGATCTAATAAATGTCTATAAATATCTGAGGGTTGGGAGTCAGGAGTGGGGGGACAGGCTCTGCTCTCTTGCTCCCTGGGATAGGACAAGGAGCAATGGGTGTAAGCTGCAGCACAGGAGGCTCCACCTCAACACAAGGGGAAAACTTCCTTACTGTAAGGGCCACAGAGCACTGTCACAGGCTGCCCAGAGAGGTTGTGGAGTCTCCTTCTCTGGAGACTTTGAAGGCCTGTCTGGATGTGTTGCTGTGTGACCTGAGCTAGACTGTATGGTCCTGCTGTGGCAGGGGGGTTGGACTGGATGATCTCTTTGTGTCCCTTCCAACCCTTGACACCCTGGGATCCTGTGATAGCAAATAGCTTTGTTGTTTGCTAATTAATTCTTTTTTAAACGAGGGCTGATAAGGGAGAGACCCTCAGCCCTGTAAGTGTTCTGGAGTAATTAGGTTGGTGTGACATCCTCTGTGGATAGCATTGTGAAATACCCTTTAGACAGAACACTTGCCAGGTCCTCAGGTCGTGTACAGACATATGCACATACACACAACACACAGCTCAGGGGGTGCCGTGGGGACACACAGATCCCAGCAAACACAGCACTTCAGCACACTTGAGGACCTAAATATGTGTGTATTCAGGGTTCTTTTAGATCACTGAAAAATCTGCACAAGCTCTGCCCTGACTGCCAGGCTTCAGTAGTTAAAAATACAAATTACCTTGATCCAGGTACTGCCCTTTGGGGCTAAGTCTCTTTAAGAAAAATACCTTCATTAATCCTACTCCTGTGAAAACAGTGTGGAAATCAGATGTCAGAAGATAAAATGGTGCCTGTGTCACTAAATACTTTCAAGTGGTTTTAATTGACTCATAAACCAATCAAAGCTGAGACAAGACAGGAATCCTATTACCCTAAATGTACTAGTCCTGTGTAGCTTGCTAGTAAAGCACTGGAAGTTGTGAGATCACCTTACTGAACAGAGAAAGAAGGTGTTTTGATGATAGTTAGCATTATAGAATCTTAAAATCATGGAATCACAGAACCAGAGAGTCAGTCAGGGTTGGAAGGGACCACAAGGATCATCTAGTTCCAACCCCACTGCCATGGGCAGGGACACCTCACACTAGATCAGGCTGTCCAGAGCCTCATCCAGTCTGGCCTTAAATACCTCCAGGGATGGGACTTCCACCACCTCCCTGGGCAATTCTTCCTGAAGGTTTATTAATGAGCTAAAACTGACAATGAATATCAATTCTGCAAGCTTTGTGAGTTCATGGTTAAGACTGCAGATACGTCAGCTGTAAGGGAGAATATGAAAGTACTATTGGATCATTTGCCCTGTGTAGCTCTGCACTGGTTTATTCCTGAACTATTCACTGAAGCTGCTGTGGAGCACTTGGCAATATGGAGTCGCCATCTCAGCTATGTTCCTGTTCACATAAATCACAAAGTTTATTTTCTGAGATGGGAAGGTGGCATTTGTAGCCAAAATCAGAGTTTGAACCTAATAAAAGAACAGACAACAGGTAGTGTTTCCAGTACCTACCCACTTTGAGTCTCATTCAAGAGATATTAACTATTTATTCTATTGAGAGTTTTCATTCTTCACAAGGTGACAGTCAGCATCCTATTAGCATTCCCCCTCAACATGACAAGATACTTCTTTATGCTGAGGGTGATGGAGCACTGGAACTGGCTGCACAGAGAGGTTGTGGAGTAGAGACATGGATGCATTTCTATATGGCTTGCCCTAGGTGATCCTGCTCTGGCGGGGGGCATTGGAGTGGAAAATCTCTGGATGTCTCTTCCAAGCTCTAACATTTTGTGATTGTATGATTCCTTGTGTCTCTCACTTTAATCTTGTGATAACCCTGTGCTGGGCTGCAGCAAGAGCAGTGTGACCAGCAGGGCAAGGGAGGGGATTCTGCCCCTTTGCTCTCTTTAGTCCCCAGCTGGAGTCCTGTGTGCAGTTCTGGAGCCCCCAACACAAGAAGGACATGGAACTGTTGGAGCCAGTCCAAAGGAGGCCATCAAGATGCTCAGAGGGCTGCAGCAAGACTTGTAATGACAGGAGGAGGAGGAATGGGTTTAAACTGACAGAGGGGAGATTGAAACTGGATGTTGGGAAGAAGTTCTTTGCTGTAAGGGTGGTGAGGCACTGGTACAGGTTGCCCAGGGAGGTTGTGGATGCTCTTTGCCTGAAGGTGTTAAAGGTCAAGTTAGATGAGGTTTTGAGTGACCTGTTCTAGTGAGAGGTGTCCCTGTCTATGGTGGGAGGTTGGAACTTGATGATCTTTGAGGTCCCTTCCACCCTAAACCATTCTGTGATTCTATGATTCTATGATATCTCCAGAGCAAAAGTCTCTGCAGCAAGATCAAAGAGAATACAGTTGACAAAATCCTGATGATTTGATAAGACCCTGTCAGCAAAGCATGGAGGGGTCAAAAGCACCATCTGGGGTGCACCCCAGAGAACAGAGAACTGATGTGTTCACACTGAGTAGCCGCACAGCTGCACAAGTGGTACCAACATACAGAATTATCCAACCAATTCAGTTGGAAAAGGCTTTAAAGATCACTGAGTCCAGCCACTGACCTAACGCAACCGTGGCCATTAAAGCGTGACCAGAAATGCTGTGGCCACAGGGTTTTTTTGGACACCTCAAGGAATGGGGACTCCCCCACCTCTCTGGGCAGCCTGTTCCAATGCCTGACCACTCTTTCATTAAGGATATTTTTTTCTAGTATCCAATCTAATGCTCCACTGGAGCAACTTGAGGCAATTTCCTCTTCTTCTATCTCTTGATATTAAGAAGAAGAGACTGACACCCACCTCACCACAACCTCCTTTCAGGTACTTGTAAAGGGGTCTCTCCCCAGTCTCCCCCACCCCAGACTAAACAATCCCAATTCCCTCAGCACAGGGAAAACAGAGAGAAGGCATCTCAATCAAGTTTCCTCACAAAATAGAGTTTACCAGAGACACTGACCAATAAAACCCAAACAACCTACAACCCTACAAAACCCAAAGTCAACAAGTCCGCCCCCAAACACCTCAGAGAACCCTGTGAGACTGAATAATGATTCTATGATTCTATGATTCTATGATTCTATGATCATAGAATGGTTTAGGTTGGAAGGGACCTCAAGGATCATCCAGCTCCAACCCCCTGCCAGAGGCAGGGACACCTCCCACTACAGCAGGCTGCTCAAGGCCCCATCCAGCCTGGCCTTAAACACCTCCAGGGAGGAAGCAGCCACAACCTCCCTGGGCAACCTGTGCCAGTGTCTCACCACCCTCACTGTAAAGAACTTCGTCCTAACATCCAGTCGGAATCTCCCCTCTTCCAGCTTAAACCCATTCCCCCTCGTCCTGACATTACCAGACCTTGTCAATAGTCCCTTCCCAGCCTTCCTGTAGGCTCCCTTCAGATACTGGAAACCCACTATAAGGTCTCCTTGAAGCCGTCTTGCTGAGATGTGTAAAGATCAACAAATCAATCAAATACAGATGCAACTGTGAACAGCTGGGGAAGCAGGCTTAGTTTTGAGATGCCTTTTTTTTATATCAATACTTAATCACAGTTTTTCAGGTAAGCTAGTGGCTTTGGTAGGCTAAAAATGTGCTGCAGAGAAACAAACACATTCCTCCAGCTGTCTACAAATACCTGAAAGGAGGTTGTAGGTGGGTGTTGGTCTCTTCTCCCAGGCAACCAGCAATAGAACAAGGAGACACAGCCTCAAGTTGTGCCAGGGGAGGTCTAGGCTGGGATGTTAGGAGGAAGTTGTTGACAGAGAGAGTGATTGGCATTGGAATGGGCTGCCCAGGGAGGTGGTGGAGTCACAGTCCTTGGAGGCGTTGAAGAAAAGCCTGGATGAGGCACTTAGTGCCATGGTCTGGTTGACTGGATAGGGCTGGGTGCTAGGTTGGACTGGGTGATCTTGGAAGTCTCTTCCAACCTGGTTGATTCTATGATTCTATGATTCTCATGAGGCAGCAAAATGAAGTGCCCTAGCATCCAAGCTTACCCCACATCCTAGCTGCCTGAAGATCTGGATGACACAGATGCAATGAGGAGACTGACTCAGGATAAAACTACCCACGCTCAGCAGCTCTTGTTGTCTGGAATGTTTGAGGAGAAGGAATCTCTTTCCAGTGTACCTCTGTACAACTGTAAAATCTACTCAAGTTTGGGTCAGCTTTTCCTGCTCCTCTGTTTTCATTCATCTGTTCAGGGTGGTATTTTCACCAGCCAGGAGGAAAGGGACCTGGTGGTACTGGTGGGTAGTAGGCTGAAGATGAGCCAGCAATGTGCCCAGGTGGCCAAGAGGGCCAATGGCATCCTGGCCTGGACCAGGAACAGTGTGGCCAGTAGGACAAGGGAGGTTATTCTGCCCCTGTACTCAACACTGGTCAGGCCACACCTTGAGTCCTGTGTCCAGTTCTGGGCTCCTCAACTCAAGAGAGATGTTGAGGTGCTGGAAGGTGTCCAGAGAAGGGCAACAAAGCTGGTGAGGGGCCTGGAACACAAACCCTATGAGGAGAGGCTGAGGGAGCTGGGGTTGTTTAGCCTGGAGAAGAGGAGGCTCAGGGCAGACCTCATTGCTGTCTACAACTACCTGAAGGGAGGTTGTAGCCAGGTGGGGGTTGGTCTCTTCTCCCAGGCAACCAGCAACAGGACAAGGGGACACAGCCTCAAGTTGTGCCGGGGGAAGTATAGGCTGGATGTTAGGAGGAAGTTCTTGCCAGAGAGAGTGATTGGCATTGGAATGGGCTGCCCAGGGAGGTGGTGGAGTCACTGTCCCTGGGCGTGTTCAGGAAAAGACTGGATGAGGCACTTAGTGCCATGGTCTAGTTGACTGGATAGGGCTGGTTGCTAGGTTGGACTGGATGATCTTGAAGGTCTCTTCCAATGTTGTTGATTCTATTCTGTTCAGAACCTTCCATTGTCTGCATTTTGGGCTGAAGCCATGCTGAAACTTCCCTTTTTTTCCTCACTTCCCCTCTCTTCTTTGAGAATCCGAGTATTCCTCCAGCAAAAGCCTTCTCTTGCATGTCCACTCCTTCCAGTTTGTCATCCCGAGTCCTTAAGGCAGCTGCGTGGCCCTTCCTCATTCTGCAGAAAACCTTATGCCTTCTGCAGAGAGGAAGTGTTTGGAAACTGCTGAACCAATCTCTCAACCTCAGTCTGGAAGCTGCGCCCACTCGCCCAACAGAAACCCTGACCCATTCTTCAGGCGTTGCATGCTATGTTTACAGGTTCGTGGTTACACTTGGAGCAGTTTATCTTTGTTCTCTACCAAATGAAAATGTGAAGAATTTGCGGGCAAGTTTAAACAAAGAGGTGGGATCTGAGTCAGCCTCTTCAGTCATCAGCGGTTTTACATGGTCGATTAATTACTATCAGCTCTTACATCCACGAATGCCTTCGGGTAACCACGAAGAAAATGACAGTGCTCACTTCCAAGAAATGCCATCAGTTCTGGAAAAGGTTGTCAGCAACACCATTCTCCTTGATTTAATTGGAGTAAGTCCCTTCTTATAACAGCCTCCTACTGAACAGAGGCGGAAGCTCGAGCATGGTGCAGTGAAGCAATTTGTTCAAGGGCACACATGAAGGAAAGCTGTGGCAGAACCATAAGAATGCCAGATCTTCACAATATTGTTTCAACACTCTGGCTCTGCAGCACACTGTCTTTATGTTCTGCCCCTGTGCTCAGCACTGGTCAGGCCACACCTTGAGTCCTGTGTCCAGTTCTGGACTCCTCAGTTCAAGAAAGATGTTGGGGTACTGGAACACATCCAGAGAAGGGCACCAAGGCTGGTGAGGGGCTTGGGGCACAGTCCTGTGAGGAGAGGCTGAGGGTGTGCAGCCTGAAGGAGGCTCAGAGCAGGCCTCATTGCTGTCTACAACTACCTGAAGGGAGGCTGTAGCCAGGTGGGGTTGCTCTCTGCTCCCAGGTGCCCAGGGAGAGAACAAGAAGGCAGTTTCAAGTTATGCCAGGACAGGTTCAGGCTAGATGTTAGGAAGAAGTTCTTCACAGCAAAAGTGATTGGCACTGGAATGGGCTGCCTTAGGAGCTGATAGAGTCCCCATCCCTGGAGGTGTTTAAAAAGAGGCTGGATGAGGCACTTAGTGCCATGGGTTAGTTAATTAGAAGGGGTTAGGTGATAGGTTGGACTCAAAGATCTCAGAGGTCTTTTCCAGCCTGGTAAATTCTGTGATTCTTTGAACTGTGACTGAGGACACAGAATGTTGTCAGTTTGTCCCTTCAGGCTGTGCTGCTGGTGGAGTCAGATCGTCCCAGTCTGAGGACAAACTGTAACCTGCTCTGGCTTTTTTGCCAGGCTGCACAGGCAGAGTGTGCCATCAAGAGCACCTACACACAACATGTCACAGGCCCCAAACTTTTTGAGGAAGGATGGCTGCACTGAATCCTGAAGGGGCAGATCTATTGCTCACGAAGATCAGTGGAAGTATTATTATAGGAATTGCACCAGGCACAGGGAAAGTTATTGATAAGGAAAAAGAAAAAGAGGGGGAAAAAAAGACATCCAGAATTGGAGGTTTTGCACTGTGCTGAACTAATCACTCACCACTTTTAGAGGTTAGTGGTCTTTGGGATAGGTGAAGCAGTGAAAACAGGTTTTGTTCTCTCTTCACAGTCATTGGTTTGAGAAATAAATGATTTGATCCTGTGCTAGTTTGAGCCTAGCTAGCATGTTTTGATGAGAAGAACTAGATGATAGGCTGAGAAATGAAAACAATGGTGAGGTCTACTTCGCTCACAGTCTTCCTGAGATGTGTAAAGAAGATCACAGTATCACAGTCTCACAGTATCACCAAGGTTGGAAGAGACCTCACAGATCATCAAGTCCAACCCTTTACCACAGAGCTCAAGGCTAGACCATGGCACCAAGTGCCACGTCCAATCCTGCCTTGAACAGCTCCAGGGACGGCGACTCCACCACCTCCCTGGGCAGCCCATTCCAGTGGCCAATGACTCTCTCAGTGAAGAACTTTCTCCTCACCTCAAGCCTAAATTTCCCCTGGTGTAGCCTGAGGCTGTGTCCTCTTGTTCTGGTGCTGGCCACCTGAGAGAAGAGAGCAACCTCCCCCTGGCCACAACCACCCTTCAGGTAGTTTTAGACAGCAATAAGGTCACCCCTGAGCCTCCTCTTCTCCAGGCTAAACAATCCCAGCTCCCTCAGCCTCTCCTCGTAGGGCTGTGCTCGAGGCCTCTCACCAGCCTCGTCGCCCTTCTCTGGACACGCTCAAGTGTCTCGATGTCCTTCTTAAACTGGGGGGCCCAGAACTGAGCACAGTACTCAAAGAAAAGCAAACATTAGAAGAAAAGCAAAACATTAGATAAAGTCACTTTGCTCTGCACTTCGTGCTGGGCTGGGTTCTTCTGCTTTGCCTGCTGAGGAGAGCTGAGGCTGCTGGCTGAACTCCATCTTGCTTTCTAACCTCACCCTCCTTTTGCTTTGGCTGACTTCACCTTTGCTTCTTAATTCTCTTGGCTGAACCTCCATTCTTCCTTGGGACTGGGGTAAGGTTGAGACTGGTAGGGGGAAGGTGAGGGGGTGGTTGAAAGCCCCTCCTGGGGACTCAGGTTTCTGGGAGGGGAGTTGTGCCTGTATTACCATTTTTACCTTGTCTATTTCTGTCTATAACTGTATACACTGTAAATCTCTGCTTGTACATTGTGCTAGCTGTAAATATAAGCTTCATTCAAATTCCCAGAGCCGACTGAGTCTAGTCTGGGTGATTTCTAAAGTGTGGGGTGCGGGGGACACCCAAACCATCACAGATCCCACCAGTATTAAGATTCCCAGTAGTGCCCAGGGGGCAATATTCCACCCTGGGATGAATGGCATGAGAGGACTGCTGAGGTATGAATTCACAGTACATGCTGTAGCCATTTTACTGCCTCTGAAGCAGCGCCCATGGCAGTTGAGTGCCACTATAATGCATGATATGGGATGGCTGTATGCACAGTGTGGATGGCTTCCTCCCTCTTCCCTGCTGTCCACGTGAAACTTCTCTCCCACAACCTGTTAATGCTTCTCATCTTTCTTGGGGCTGGCAGAGTTTACTCCATAAGTTGAATTGTGGGTGCATAGGGTAAATACGAGGCCCAAAATATTGAACAGGGTTGCAGGGGAAGAAAGGGCATACACAGATGCCCATAAAACTTTTCAGTCCAACAGAGAGGGAAAAAAACCACACAAATAAGTATTCTGTTAGGGCATACTCCTTGATGTACTGCTGCCTTGGTATGAGGTGGAACAGAACTAGATCTGTTCAGAGATTTTGCTTTTCAGATCAGTCTTTTCTAAGTAGCTGCACTTCTGAAATCAATGGTACGTTTCTGCAGACAGTGTCTGCTTCTAACAGAGGTAATGCTCCATCTTTGTTGTTAGTACCAAGGACTGGTATGAAGGCCAAGCTTGCTGCTAAGTTGTGTGCACTGTGTTGGGACAGCAGAGCAAAAAGCTGCACTTGAGGGGAGGAGTGGCACAGTTCAGGTGGCCCTAAACTGGTCAGCTGAGGTATTCCGTTCCGTATATGTCCTATGTGAAATAAAGCTAAGGAATCACAAGGGCCAATTTCTCTTCCTCTTTGTCAATGGACATCAGCTGAGAAGAACTGCCTGTTCCCAGTCCACGTGTTTCTGATTCCAGCTCCAAAATCCATTGCTATTATTTTTTCTTCTCACAGCCAATGACCTAATTTCCCTCAATAAAACATTCCAATTAGCCTCAAACTAGCACCCTCCTGAATCCGGTTCCCATTTGCTGCNCCTCACCAGCTTCGTCACCCTTCTCTGGACACGTTCCAGCACCTCAACATCTCTCTTGAATTGAGGAGCCCAGATCTGGACACAGTACTCAGGGTGTGACCTGACCAGTGTTGAGTCCAGTCTAAGACTTCTGCCACAGCATCACAGAATCACAGAACCACAGAAACATCCAGGTTGGAAAAGACCCTCAGGATCACCAAGTCCGTCCTATAACCTTAGCCAGTGGTTGGAAAAGACCCTCAGGATCACCAAATCCAACCTATAACCTTAGCCAATGGTTGGAAAAGACCCTCAGGATCACCAAATCCAACCTATAACCTTAGCCAATGGTTGGAAAAGACCCTCAGGATCACCAAATCCAACCTATAACCTTAGCCAGTGGTGATGCCAACTGACATGCACCAGGGTGTTTTGATACTTGTATACATTTAATTTTATAACTTTATTAAAGTAGTTGTAGTTTTCTTTTCCAATCCAGAATTGTCTCTCCCTTAGAATCATAGAATCGATCAGGTTGGAGAGACCCCTGAGATCATCCGGTTCACTTTCTCTTCCCCTGTGGGAAGGGAGAGGGCTTAATAGAGAGTGTCTGTCAGTGGCTGACTCAGCAGCAACTGTTGACAACTATTACTATGTTGTGGACAAAGAAGAGAAAAATTTGGAGTTTGTAAGGTAAGCCTGAGAGGACAAGAGGGCAGAAATTAACTGCCCTATCAGAGTGCTTCTGGAAGACAGCTTAGCTTAGCAGACAGGACACTGGAGTAGAAATAAAGAGATTGGAAGATTAACAGAAGGAAAACCTCTCCTTGACCTTTGCTGATGCAGGGACAGGGTTTCAATGGATAATCCCTGATCAGGATGAAATCCTGAGCTAGAGACAGCATGGGTGATGATGCTCCATTGAAACGGAAAACTCCACACTAAGAATTTTTGGGAATGGAAAAGAGAAGAAAGCAGGGAGCACCTCTCTGCCAGACTTAGCTTACAGCCACTCTAACAAAAAAAACCCAAAACACAAACAAACCCAACCATCCAAAGGCCCCAGCAAAACGAAAAAAGCAACCAACTCTGTGCAGCTCTTGTCCCTGCATCTGCTCTAAGTAAAGTACAGAGAAGAGCAAAACAGATGGTTGAAGGAATGCATTCTTGCAGACGTGGTGGAGTCTGCAACTGCACACTGCATGTAAGTGGAAGAGAGAAGGTGATGAGGGAATTGCTGAGGCAGGGAGCATTGGTAACATCAGGAAGTGGTAGCTTCAACACAATCCCTGTTATTTTCAAACATGAAAATGAGTTTGTTTGCTTGCTTGTTGTTTTTTTTTGTGTTTGTTTTTTTTTTTTTTTAATACAACATTTATCAGTGTGGAACTTCTTAGAACAGGGTATTGTGGAACTTCTTAGAACAGGGCATTGTGGATAGAAGAAGTTTACATAAAGTTCAAAACCAGTCTGATAAACTCATGGACAAGAAGTGATTCAGAAGCTGCTAAATCTAAACTCATCACCTCTAAGACTCAAGCTCTCATAAGTAAAGATATTGTTTACAACCCTCCCCCTCTGCATACATCCTATCTCCTTCCACTCTTGACAGGAACACAGGATCAGAGGATGTCAGAGGTTGGAAGGGACCCAAAGAGATCATCAAGTCCAACCTCCCTGCCAGAGCAGGACCATACAATCTAGCTCAGGTCACGCAGGAACACGTCCAGACAGGTCCTGAAAGTCTTCAGAGAAGGAGACTCCACAACCTCACTGGGCAGCCTGTGCCAGTGCTCTGTGACCCTTACAGTAAGGAATTTTTCCCATTGTGTTGAGATGAAACCTCCTGTGCTGCAGCTTCCATCCATTGCTCCTTGTCCTATCCCAGGGAGCGAGTGAGCAGAGCCTGTCCCACTCCCTCCTGACCCCCAGCCCTCAGATACTTATAAACATTGATTAAATCCCCTCTTAGTCTTCTCCAGACTAAACAGCCCCAGGTCCCTCAGTCTCTTCTTATCAGACAGTGCTCCAGTCTCCTAATCATCTTTGTAGTCTTCTATTGGACCTTCTCCAGCAGGTCCCTGTCCCTCTTAAACTGGGGAGCCCAAAACTGAATGCAGTACTCAAGATCACGTCTCAGCAGGGCAGAGTAGAGGCAGAGGAGAACCTCACTTGATCTGCTGGACACACTACTTTGAATGCCCCACAGGATCTTATTGGCCCTGTTGGCCACAAGGGCACACTGCAGTCCCATGGAGAGCTTCCTGTCCACCAGCAGTCCCAGGTCCCTCTCCACAGGGCTGCTCTCCAGCAGATCACCTCCCAACCTGTACTGGTGCAGTTTATTGTTCCTTCCCGGGTGCAGGGAAGGCTGCACTGATCTCTGTTGAACCTCATTAGGTTCCTCTGTGCCCAGCTCTCAGTCTGTCCAGGTCTCACTGGATGGCCACGCAGCCTTTATTCACTATGAGCTATGAGCTATTGGATGTCAGAAGCATGATGTTTGGCTAGATGGTCTTCTGGTCTTAGCTAAGCAAGGCAATTCATGTTCTCTGAGTCCCTGTTTTTTTTTTGCTGTGTTCCAGCTTGTCTTTTTTAAAGTTTGTAAGCCCTGCAGGGCAGAGGCATTTGTACAGGGGAGAGAAAAGATCTGCCTAGCTCGGGACCCATCAGGCGTGATCCAGGTACTGTGCCCCATTTGGAGCTTTCTGAGACACCAGTAAAGAAGAAGGGTTCCAGGAGGCAAGTGGGCTGGTGAGACTGAAACAGTGCCTTACAACAAGGATATGGTTTAGTCTGGCTCCAGAGCATTTGACAGTGCCGTGGAAGGGAAGTCACAACAGACAGAAGCTGAGTTTAAAGAGGTTCAAGATAGACATAAAGACACACTTCTTCCCTATGATAACCAGGCAGTGCAACACGTTGGCCACAGAAGCTGAGCCTTCTCCATCCTTGGAGGTCTTCAAGACCAAATGAAAAAAAAGCCCTTCCTGAAAGCAGTTCCTTGTGCAGAAGATTCCGTTTCTACTGAGCCCTCTGGGCCAAAAGATAGTGCAGATGCTGATGAAATACCAGCGGGTAATTTCTCCTTGCTTCTGAAATATATGCATGCAGCTCTTGGCATTTATACTCATGATTGGCCTCAACTGCCTGCATAACAATAATTACCATGAGACAACTCTTTCCCTGTCCTGAGAAAGGAGAGTACAAGAACTCTGGCAAAAGCAGGGAACAGGTTTTCAGCTGGTTTGAGCTGGCGCAGCGTCACCGAAGCCAGCAGGCTGCGCTGAGCTGTCCCTCCCTGCTTTGACCACTGGTCCCTCAGCTTCTCCCTCTGCTGACAGCAGCACTGATGCGTGGTCAAGGATACCCAAGGTGTAGCACATCATCAGGCTGCTTGTGGCAACCGATGGGCGTGGGAGCTGCCCTGCCCACACGAAAGGGCACGCTTGTGCTCCCTCCGAGGGGAGCGGCTGCACGGATTGCACAATCTCGCTCCTGCCAGCAGGGAAAGAAACCAGACCTCTGACATCTGAGCACAGGGCAGAAGGAGGGGGCTGCTTCCTCTCCCTTTTTCCTTTGGAGAGCGCTGCTGGGCGGGCGGCAGTGTGCAGGCACAGCTCTGTCGGTGCTGCAGGAATCTGGACAGCACGCTGCGTGGCTGCCTTTGAACTGGCAACGAGGTGCTGGCACGGCCGCACGGCTTCCTTCCCCCAGGGCACCCTGTGCCCACAGAAATGTGGGTTTTTTAAAAGAGGGGTAGCCCATGGCTACAAGAAAGCTGGGGAGGGACTGTTTAGGCTGTCAGGTAGTGATAGGACTGGGGGAGAACGGAACAAAGCTAGAAATGGGTACATTCAGACTGGATGATAGGAAGAAGTTCTTCAGCATGAGGGTGGTGAGAGCCTGGAAGGGGTTGCCCAGGGAGGTGGTGGAAGCCTTATCCCTGGAGGTGTTTAAGGCCAGGCTGTGTGAGGCTCTGGACAGCCTGATCTAGTGTAAGGAGTCCCTGCCCATGGCCTATGCCCATGATCCTTGTGGTCCCTTCCAACCCTATGATTCTATTGTTGGGTCTGTAGAGCCGTGACTGCAATCTCTTGCCTGGAGTTATGTTTAGAGCCCACTTACTTGGACCAGCCTTTGTTTTTCTTTTGCTGTCATTTATCACCAACAAAATGCTTCAGGGATATAAATGACTTAATTCCCACATCCTTTTCTTGATCATAGATAAATATATTGAACATCACAGGTGCTAGCACAGAGATTCCCTGACTGATTCTATGATTCTGTGCTGGGGACGTACTAACTCTAAACATCCACCCTGTTTTTGTATTGGAATAGCCAAAGGTAAAGGCTGGGTCATTGCCTCTGTTGCCACAACAGCAGTGTAATGCCAGATTTAACTATTATGTTAATAGGAGAAAAACCTGCCAGCAGTTTAGGCATTAATCTGGGTTTGATCTCCCCTGTGAGCTTGGGAGAGACTTGTGATTATGTTAGGATCACAGAACTTTAGAGGCTGGAAGGGACCTCCAGAGATCATTGAGTTCAACCTTCCTGCCAAGCAGGATCCCCTAGGGTAGTTCACACAAGAATGCAACCAGGTAGGGTTTGAAATCCTCCAGAGAAGGAGACTCCACAAGCTCTCTGGGCAGCCTGCTCCAGGGCTCTGTCACCCTCATGGTAAAGAAGTTTCTCCTTATGTTGAACTGAAACCTTCTCTGTTGCAGTTTGTGACCTTATTATTAAACCTTATTAGTGGCACTTTGGTTGTGGATTCTTCTTCCTACTCATGCGCAAAACAGCACCACTTGACACCTGTTTTGCTCACTCTGCTTTTCCTGAAGCAGTGAGCATGCAGGTATGTGCAGATGATGAAGCAAAGCCTCAACAGTCTCTCACACTTCTTCCCAACACCACCCTTGTGCATCGTGCTCTTCTGCTTCATCCCCAGCTTTGTCCTCTGTGTCATTCATTTGTGTTCTCTAGTTCAAGTAGAAAGTGGGCGACATTCTAGCTGGCAGGTACAACTGTGCTCAGATGAAGAGCTGGACCCCGCTCTCAATTAACATGGTTAAATTATGATCAGGCTTTGAGTCTTCAAGCCAAATTCCTGCCAGCAGAAAGGAGCTCCCAAATGTAACACATCACTGCCATCCAGCAAAGTGTTGTCATGGAGTATGAGCCCTGCAGAGGGACCTTGCCAGGCTGGATGGGTGGGCAGAGGCCAGTGGGATGAGATTTAACACGGTCAAGTGCAGGGTTCTACACTTTGGCCACAACAACCCCAAGCAGCACTACAGGCTGGGGACAGAGTGGCTGGAGAGCAGCCAGGCAGAGAGGGACCTGGGGGTTCTGGTAGATAGTAGCTTAACATCAGCCAGCAGTGTGCCCAGGTGGCTAGAAGAGCCAATGGCATCCTGGGCTGTATCAGGAGCAGTGTGGCCAGTAGGAGGAGGGAGGTTATTTGTCCCCTGTACTCAACACTGGTCAGGCCACACTTTGAGTACTGTGTCCAGTTCTGGGCTCCTCAATTCAAGAGAGATGTTGAGGTGCTGGAATGTGTCCAGAGAAGGGCAACGAAGCTGGTGAGGGGCCTGGAACACAAACCCTGTGAGGAGAGGCTGAGGGAGCTGGGGGGTGTTTAGCCTGGAGAAGAGGAGGCTCAGGGGTGACCTCATTGCTGTCTACAACTACCTGAAGGGAGGCTGTAGCCAGGTGGGGGGTGGTCTCTTCTGCCAGGCAAGCTGCAACAGAACAAGGGGACAGAGTCTCAAGCTGTGCCAGGAGAGGTCTAGGCTGGATGTTAGGAGGAAGTTGTTATCAGAGAGAGTGATTGGCATTGGAATGGGCTGCCCAGGGAGGTGGTGGAGTCACCATTCCTGGAGATGTTGAAGAAAAGCCTGGATGAGGCACTTAGTGCCATGGTCTAATTGATTGGCTAGGGCTGGGTGCTAGGTTGGACTGGATGATCTTGGAGGTCTCTTCCAACCTGTTTGCTTCTATGATTTTATAATTTCTTAGGGGTGTTCTTTCTCTGTCCAACTTTGTGATGCAGTTTCTATTTCCTTTCCTTCCAAAAAAACACAAACCTCCAACCAATTTAAAAATGCCAATATTGATAAACAGGCACTGAAAGATAACGAGATACTTTCCCCCCCCCCCATTTCCAACATATTCAATCCCAGCAGGAAGCATAACCACAGAATGACCTGTAAACACACGCACCAGTTGCTCATGCCGTTCAGGAACTGGGTCCACACACTCAGCACAGAAGAATTTCCATGCATCTTTAGATTTCCCACTTGTGTTCTACCTGCTACACACATTGCTTCCTTGAGTCATCCCATTTAAGTCAGCAGGACTACTCACTGAATCAATTCTAATCAGGACATAGCATTCTTCAGGCAGCCCACAAATACATGACCACGGTTAAATTTATGTGTGTCTGCTCCAGGTGTAATTTACACCCCTCCACAGGACTGATTTAAGAGCCAGAAGCTTTTAGGAAGTCAGAGGAATTCAGGACTGACTGAGTGTTTTAAAGGAAAAGTGCAGGGCAGGCCAACAAAGAGCACAAAATTACTGCAAAGAAGGGAGAAAAAAGAGACAGAAAAGTTTTTAGAACACAGAATCACAGAACCTTAGAGGTTGGCAGGGAACTCCAGAGGTCATCGAGTCCAACTCCCCCTGCCAAGGCAGCATCACCCAGGGTAGTTCACACAGGAATGCATCCAGGCAGGGTTTGAAAGTCTCTAGAGAAGGAGACTCCACAACCTCTCTGGGCAGCCTACTGCAGGGCTCTGTCACCCTCACTGTAAAGAAGTTTCTCCTCCTGTTTAGCTGAAACCTTCTCTGTTCCAGTTAGTAGCTGTTGCTCCTTGGCTTATTGCTGCTGATCAGCAAAAAGAGATTGGCCCCAGGCACTTGACCCCCACAATTTGTACACATTGATCAGATCTCCTCCCAGCCTTCTCCTCTTCACACTGAGCAGCCTCATGTGCAATATATGTGGGTTTTTAAAACTACTTCACCACCAGCAGTGGGAATATTCTAATTCTTTTATGTGATTGACTGTTACAAAAAGTGCAGGACGTTATGTTTGGCCATGCCATGCCCTGTGTTACCTCACCAGCCATACATATGCTATTGTTATTAAACCTGAGAAACCCATAAGATTTTTATCTCATGGAAGGTCAGGAAAACAAGAAGAGGTATTTTTCAGTTACCTGGCTTAAACAGGCAGAGGATGGATGCCCCCAGTGTGGGTTGTTTTTGACTCTTCTAGATTACAGGTCTTGTGGAATGGCATAGAATCATGGAATGGTTTAGGTTGGAAAGGACCCCAAAGTTCATCCAGTTCCAACCCCTCCCTGCCATAGGCAGGGACACCTCCCACTAGAACAGGTCACTCAAGGCCTCATCCAAACTGGCCTTCAACATCTCCAGGCAGGGAGCAGCCACAAGTTCCCCAGGGAAGTTGTGCCAGTGTCTCACCACCCTCACTGCAAAGAACTTCTTCCTAACATCCACCTTCAATCTCCCTCTGCCAGTTTAAACCCATTACTCCTCATCCTGTCATTACAAGACCTTGTCAATAGTCCCTCCCCAGCCTTCCTGTAGCCACCTAGATACTGAAAGCCACTCCAAGGTCTCCTGGAAGCCTTCTCTTCTCCAGGCTGCAGAGCCCCAGCTCTCATAGCCTGTGCTTATAGCAGAGCTGCTGCAGCCCTCTGAGCACCTTGGTGGCCTTCTCTGGGCTGGCTCCAACAGTTGGATGTCCTTCTTGTGTTGTGGGCTCCAGAACTGCACACAGTACTGCAGGTGGAGTCTGAGGAGAGCAGAGTAAAAGGGGAGAACATGCCTCAAAGCAGCTGGGATGGAAATGATATAAAAAAGCTGCTCCCAGTGTTGGAGAGATGCTCCTTGCTCTTCACAACACAGTATTAAAAACTGGCCAGCCCAGGAGTCTCTCGGAAAGTGGTGTGATCCAGGTACCTCCTGTGCTTGCTGAGGCATCACTGAAAAGTGCCAACTGGCCCCAGCATGCATCCCACAATGTGCCGTACAGGAAGGGTGTGTGCTTGTTTAAGGCAAAGGAAGTTCCACCAGGGAATGCTGGCACTCCCAAGATCTAACTGGAATTGCCTGTGGAGCAAATGCCAGGCCTGGGAAAAAGAGTTATACCATATGACCAAACCCAGCTGCATATCCTCCATCCTCTTCGTCAGGAGGTGCTAAGCCAACCTTGCTGAAACTTGAAGCGTTGTCATTTGAGCTGCATAATTTCTGTGGTGCTTGAACACTGGCTGGATGCTGCAGTCATTATCCACTAGAGAGACATCTAGTGGGACCATAAACCAGGAATAAGGAGGACAAATAGTGTAACACAAAGCTAAAGAAGACAGCAAACATTAGTGCAATGTTTTATGATTCTCTAAACCATGTGTGCAGTTCTGGAGCCCACAACACAAGAAGGATATCCAACTGTTGGAGCCAGCCCAGAGAAGGCCACCGAGATGCTCAGAGGGCTGCAGCAGCTCTGCTATGAGCACAGGCTGAGAGAGCTGGGGCTCTACAGCCTGGAGAAGAGAAGGTTTCCAGGAGACCTTGGAATGGCCTTCCAGTATCAGAAGGGGGCTACAGGAAGGCTGGAGAGGGACTATTGACAAGGACTTGTAATGATAAGATGAGGAGTAATGGGTTTAAACTGGCAGAAGGGAGAGTGAAGGTGGACATTAGGAAGAAGTTGTTTGCAGCGAGGGTTGTGAGACACTGGCACAGGTTCCCCAGGGAAGTTGTGGCTGCTCCCTGCCTCGAGGTGCTCAAGGACAGGTTGGATGAGGTCTTGAGTGACCTGTTCTAGTGGGAGGTGTCCCTGCCTATGGCAGGGGGTTGGAACTGGATGATCTTTGAGGTCCCTTCCAACCCAAACCATTGTAATTGTAATTAAACCATTGTTTAATTACAGCAGGAATTGGAAGAGATAAAATGCACAAATATTTGTGGTTGCAACTGAAATTACTTGCTATTTCTGAGGCAAATTTGTGAGTGCCACCAAGAGGAAGAACTAAAAAGCCTCACTGATAGTGTAGCTTTTAAAACCCCTACAAATATGTGAGTATCAAAGAAAAAAATAAGTGGAGTTAGACCAAGAGGAGTTGTTGTTTCAGCCTGTATTTAGAAATGTGTTGGTAAAGTGCATTGGGAGCCACTGAGTCACAGAATCATAGAATCAGTCAGGGGTGGAAGGGACCACAAGGATTATCTAATTCCAAACCCCCTGCCATAGGCAGGGACACCTCACTCTACATCAGACTCTCTAGAGCCTCAACCAGCCTGGCCTTAAACACCTCCAGGGATGAGGCTTCCACCACCTCCCTGGGCAACCCCTTCCAGGCTCTCACCACCCCCATGCTGAAGAACATCCTAACATCCAGTCTGAATCTACCCATTTCTTACTTTGTTCCATTCCCCTCAGTCCTATCACTACCTGACAGCCTAAAAAGTCCCTCCTCAGCTTTCTTGTAGGCCCCACTAAGATACTGAAAGGTCACAATAAGGTGACCTGGGAGCCTTCTTCTCTGCAGACTGAACAGCCACAACTCCCTCAGTCTCTCCTCATAGAAGAGGTGCTCCAGCCCTCTGATCATACTTATTGTCCTTCTCTGGACACCTTCTAGTCACAGTGAAGTATTGGAAGGTTAGGAGTAGAGAGTTGTGTGCTAGGAAGAAGAAATGGAGCTGGATCTGTGAGGGATGGATGCGACTGGAAGGAGTCTGGACAAAGGGAGAGGGAAGGATACTTATGAATGGGGCTGGAAGATGATGGGGAGACTTCAGACAATTCTATACAGTGCCACAGGTGCCCCTGTCACAGAATGACAGAATCACAAAATGTCAGGGGCTGGAAGTGACCTACAAAGCTCATCCAGTCCAAACTCTCTGCCAGAGCAGGATCTCCTAAACCAGATCACACAGGAACACTTCCAGAGATTGAATATCTCCAGAGAGGGAGACTCCACAACCCTCCTGGGCAGCCTCTTCCAGTCTTATGTCACCCTCACAGGCAAAAAATTCCTCCTCATGTTTCCATGGAACTTCCTATGCCTCAGCTTCCACCCATTGCCCCTTGTCCTGTCACAGGGCATCACCCAGCAGAGCCTGGATCCAGCTGCCTGGCACTCACCCTGCACATATTGATAACCATTGATGAGGTCACCTCTCAGTCTCCTCTCCAAGCAGCACATCCCCAGCTCCCTCAGGCTGTCCTCCTAACAGAGATGTTCCATTCCCTTCATCATCTCTGTGGCTCTGTGCTGGACTCTCTTAAGCAGTTCTATGTCCCTCTTGAACTGGGGGCCCAGAATTGCCCCATGCCTTATCAGCTGGCCAAATGGTTTTGCATGACTACTTCTCTTGCCTCAGAGCACAGCAGCCTGCTTCTTCCTGGGCTGCTGGTGTGTGAGCAGGCTGGGGACAGAGTGAAGTTGAAGGAGATCAGAGTACAGATGAAGCTCCTTTCTGCAAGAACGCAATCCTCTCTCACTGGGAGAAGAGATGAAGAATGGATGAAGTAGCTCCGATGTCCCTCACAGCCATCCTCAGCTTCCAGTGCCACCTGAAAGGCCAGCTCTGTGCAGGCCTCTGAAGGCACAAGGTAGAGATCACATTTTTAGGTAGTAAAATCATAGGATGTTTGGGTCTGGAAGGGACCTCCAGAGACCAGCAAGTCCAACCCCTCTGCCAGAGCAGGACCACAGAGTCTAGCTCAGGTCACTCAGGGACACATCTAGACAGGACTGGAAAAGCTCCAAAGAAGGAGACCCCACAACATCTCTGGGCAGCCTGTGCCAGTGCTGTGTGACCTTTGCAATAAAGAAGTTCTTTCTCATGTTGAGCTGAAACCTTCTCTGTCTCAGTTTGTAGCTGTTGCTCCTTGGCTTATTGATGCTGACCACTGAAGAGAGGTTGGCCCCAGGCACTTGACGTCCACCCCTCAGATATTTCACACAATCACAGAATTAACCAGGTTGGAAAAGATCTCTGAGGTCATCGAGTCCAGCCTATCACCTAACACCTTCTAATTCACTAACCCATGGCACTAAAGTGCCTCATCCAGACTCCTTTTAAACACCTCCAGGGATGGGGACTCCACCACCTCCCCAGGCAGCCCATTCCAATGCCAATCACTCTTGCCATGAAGAACTTCTTCCTAACCTTCAGCCTGAACCTGCCCTGGCACAGCTTGAGGCTGTGCCCTCTTGTTCTGTCCCTGGGTGACTGGCAGAAGAGACTAACCCCTGTCTGTAAGTGGACATCTTAAGAGACATAATAAAGCCAAACCATGTGATTCTGTGGATGTATTCCTGTGTGAAGTACCCTGGGGGATCCTGCTTTGGCAGAGGGGGTTGAACTGGATGATCTCTGGATGTCCCTTCCAACCTCAAAGCCAAACAAACAAAAAACCAAAACAGAGCAACCAACCAAGTAACCAAATTAAACAACAACAAAAGCCAAAAAAGACCCCAAACCTGTGATAGTTTGGGTGTTCCCCACTCCCCCACTTTAGAAATCACCCAGACTAGACTCAGCTGTCTCTGGAATTATGAATGAAGCTTATATTTACAGCTAGCACAATACACAAGCAGATACTTACAGCATATACAGTTATATACAGAAATATACAAGGTAAAAGGTAATACAGACACAACAGCCCTCCCAGAAACCTGAGTCCCCAGGAGGGGCTCTCAACCACCCTTCCACCTTCTCCCACCCCTCTGAACCTTACCCCTGTCCCAAGGAAGGATGGAGGTTTGGCCAGGGGGCTAGGAAGCAAAGTGGATTAATCAGAGAGATGGCAGAGAGGCTAGAGAGAGATGCAGTGAAGAGCTCCCAAGCAGAAGAAGTGCAACTCCTTTATCTATGTTTGGATTATTATTCTTACACATCTCAGCAAGCCTATGAGGAAAGTAGACATCACCTGTGTTTTCTCTTTCACAGCCTGTCATCTAGCTCTTCTCACTAAAACACTCTAGCTAGCTTCAAACTAGCACAAAAACCCCAACCCAAACAGCCAAACGACATATTACCTGCCATGTACATGACAAACAATGGACACAGGAACAAATCCTGTCTGACTTAGAGGTAATGCTGAAATAAAAATTAAATTAAATGGAGAAGTGCTGATTTCTTCTAGCTAGTTTTATGTTACTATGAGACATGTGAGACATCTCTCCTGAGGCCACGTCCCAGCATTGGTCCCACCATAAAGAACTGTTTCAGAGAGCTGAGGAGCTCTTTCAACACATGTCCCTGCTGCTCTGGTTGTGGCTAGAAGTGGCAAGCACTTTAGGATTTACTTTTAAGGTTGTTGATGAATGAAGCCTGAGAGCTTAACAAATGAAATCCAAGCATGGTCTCGAGAAGCTCTTTTAATGTTGAAAGTACACCAGGCACAGCTTTTCACATGTTCCTTGCTTCCTGCCTTGCAAAATATGTTGCTGGAGACATCCCAAAGATGAAGTAAGGGCCAACCATCCTGGTGGGCCAAGCCAGCATAATGCTCACTTTCTCTATGTTACTCCCTTTCTCTGTCTATGCTGGGTTGAAAATCCATCTACCATGCCTTTTTGCCTGTCTACAAGAAGGACAAGGGCACATCTCGAGTATTGTGTTCAGTTTTGGGCACTGCAACACAAGAGAGATGTGGAGCACCCAGGCTGGATGTGTTTAAGAGCCGTTTGAATGGACTGGATGATCTCGGAGGTCTCTTCCAACGTGGTTGATTCTATGATTCTATGATAGGGTCTAAAGTGAATCTTGTAGAGTAGGGTTCTAGGTTGGACTTGGTGATCCTGAGGGGCTTTTCCAATCTGGATATTTCTGTGATTCGGTGGACATGCTGGAGTGGGTCCAGAGGACAGCAACAAAGCTGGGGAAGGGTATGGAGAATAAATTTTATGAGGAGTGACTGAGGGAGCTGGGGATGGTTAGTTTGAGGAAGAGGAGGCTGAGGGGAGACCTCGTTGCTGTCTATAACTACCTGAAGGGACATTGTGGAGAGGCTGCTGCTGGGCTCTTCTCACAGGTAACTGAAGACAGGACAAAGAGGAATAGCCTCATGCTGAGGCTGGGGAGGTTTAGATTGGACAGTAGGAAGAAGTTTTTCACAGAGAGAGCAGTCAGGGACTGGAATGAGCTGCCCAGGGAGGTGGTGGAGTCACCCACCCTGGATGTGTTTAGGGGTCATGTGGATGTGGTGCTTAGGGATGTGGTTGAAGGTGAATCTTGTAGAGTAGGGTTCTAGGTTTGACTTAGTGATCTTGAGGGGCTTCACCAACCTGGATATTTCTGTGATTCATTCTGTGATGATCCAGGGAACTACAGGCCTGTCAGTCTGACCTTGGTGCCAGGGGAGGTTATGGACCAGGGCACTCTGAGTGCCATCACGTGGAAAGCTGCAGACTGGGAGGTGTGTGTGTGATTGGAAAGCTGCAACTTGGAGAAGGACCTGGCAGTACTCAGCTGAGTATGAGTCCCAGGTGCCCAAGTGGCTAAGAAGGTCAATGGCATCCTGGCTTGTGCTAGAAACATGGTGGTAAGCAGGATCAGGGAGGTGATCATTCTCCTGTGCTCAGCACTGGTGAGTCCATACCTCAAGTGTTGTGTTCAGTTCTGAGCCCTTCACTATAGGAAGGACATTGAGGTGCTGGAGTGTGTCCAGAGAAGGGCAACAATGCTGGTGAAGGGCCTGCAGCATGTCCCACAAGGAGCATCTGAGGGAGCTAAGGTTGTTCAGTCTGGAACAACTCTGTACAACTCTCTACAACAAAATCTCCGGGATCATCCAGTCCAACCTAGCACCCAGCCCTATGCAGTCAACCAGACCATGGCACTAAGTGCCTCATCCAGGCTTTTCCTGAACACCTTCAGGGACGGTGACTCCACCACCTCCCTGGGCAGCCCATTCCAATGCCAATCACTCTCTCTGACAACAACTCCCTCCTAACATCCAGCCTGGATTTTCCCCAACACAGCTTGAGACTGTGTCCCCTTGTTCTGTCCCTGGGTGCCTGGCAGAAGAGACCAACCCCACCTGGCTACAACCTCCCTTCAGGTAGTTATAGACAGCAATGAGGTCTGCCCTGAGCCTCCTCTTCCGCAGGCTGCACAACCCCAGCTCCCTCAGCCTCTCCTCACAGGGCTGTGCTCCAGGCCCCTCACCAGTCTTGCTTCCTTTCTCTGGACACCTTCCAGTATCTCAACATCTCTCTTGAATTGAGGAGCCCAGAACTGGACACAGCACTCAAGGTGTGGCCTGACCAGTGTTGAGTACAGGGGAAGAACAACCTCCCTTGTCCTACTGGCCATGCTGTTCCTGATACAGGCCAGGATGCCATTGGCTCTCTTGGCCACCTGGGCACACTGCTGGCTCATGTTCAACTACTATCTACCAGAACCCCCAGGTCCCTTTCTTCCTGGCTGCTCTCCAGCCACTCTGTCCCCAGCCTGTAGTGCTGCTTGGGGTTGTTGTGGCCAAAGTGTAGAACCCTGCACTTAGCTGTGTTCAGTCTCATCCCATTGACCTCTGCCCACCTATCCAGACTGTCAAGGTTCCTCTTCAGGGTTCTCCTACCTTCCAACAGATCCACATCTGCTTCTAGCTTGGTGTCATCTCACTTACTTAATCCCCTGGTCCAGATCATCAATAAAGATGTTGAACAGGACTGGGCCCAGCACTGATCATTGGGGAACACCACTAGTGACAGCTGCCAACTGTGGCACCATTCACGACCACTCTCTGGGCCAGGCCCTCCATCCAGTTCTTGACCCATATAAGAGTGAATCTGTCCAAGCCACAAGCTGCCAGCTTGGCCAGGAGCTTGTTGTGGCAGACAGTGTCAAAGGCTTTGCTGAAGTCCAGGCAAACTACATCCACAGCCTGCCCCACATTCACCAGGCAGGGAACCTGATCATAAAAGGAGATCAGGTTGGTCAGGCAGGACCTGCCCTTCTTAAACCCAAGCACCTATACTGTCTACTTTCTCTTACTTCTGCTGATCTATCTTAAAAGGATAATACCTTTGTAAGAGAAATACATGGAAGGAACTTGCTGGTGACTTCACTCATGCAAGCAGGAGGAGAAGCCACAGATGTCATTGTGCTAACACTGCCCAAAGCTGGAGGAAACTCTGCCAGAAAACCAACATGTTCTGACAAGAAGTGCAGTGATGATGCTTCACTCCAGTGGGGAACTCTCTCTCTGTTAGCAGATGTAAGTGAAGTAGTTTCAGCATGTGGGCGTCAAATGAAACCTAAAGTACACGGTGGATTTAGTGACTTTCAATTTGTTATCTTTACAGACCTGAGTTTGCAAACTGTTTGGATAATTCTGTGACCCAAAAGAGAAGCCAGCTGTTCCCAGGCTTCACTTTCAATCACTTCCTCCTACTCTCCTCAAACAAGAAAGGAAGGGGGGGGGGATAAAATAAAAAAAAGAGAAATAGATTAAAATCCTACTTCCTGTCATCAGAGGCTCTGACTGTAACTCTGTTTGCCTTGAAAAGGGCAGTGGGATCACAGTCAGATGACTACTGCCCAGCATGCTGCACAGACATTTATGCTGTGGTGTGCCAAAGACACAAAGAGCTTCCCACAGCTCTTCTCCAGAGCCTGCACTGCTGGGAGTATCAGGTAAAGCTCCTACTGCTCTACCTCAGTGGGAGAACTGCCATCAGATGAGAGGGAGAATTAGGCTGAAGCAGTCCAGCATCTGAGCATGCACGACAGGTTGTGAGCAAAAAACCTCTGCTTCGGTTTTGTTTTGCTATGTTTGATCTCAGAATTACGGAAACATGCAGGTTGGCAAAGCCCCTCAGGATCACCAAGTCCAATCTAGAACCCTTCTCTACAAGATTCATCTTAAACCATATCTTTAAGCACCAAAACCAAACCAGCCTTAAATACAACCAGAGTTGGTGACTCCACCACCTCCCTGGGCAGTTCATTGCACTCCCTGACCACTCTCTCCATGAAAAACTTTTTCCTAATATCCAATCTAAACCTCCCCAGCCTCAGCTTGAGGCCATTCCCCCTTATTCTGTCTCAAATT
>WAAF01007299.1:6183-17979 GCA_013400475.1 Tricholaema leucomelas | reverse complement strand
ACCTCCCCCGGCACAACTTGAGACTGTGTCCCCTTGTTCTGTTGCTGCTTGCCTGGCAGAAGAGACAAATCCCACCTGGCTACAGCCTCCCTTCAGGTAGTTGTAGACAGCAATGAGGTCTGCCCTGAGCCTCCTCTTCTGCAGGCTGCACACCCCCAGCTCCTTCAGCCTCTCCTGACAGGGCTGTGTTCCAGGCCCTTCACCAGCTTCGTTGACCTTCTCTGGACACATTCCAGCACCTCAACATCTCTCTTGAATTGAGGAGCCCAGAACTGGACACAGTTGTCACCCAAGTGTAGGAGCTGGCATTTGGCCTTGTGTTGAGTCTCATCCCATGAATGCTGGCCCATTGATCTATGCCTATCTAAGTCCCTCTGAAGAGCTTCTCTACCCTCATTCAAATCAACACTGCCATCTAACTTGTTGTCATCTCCAAACTCACTGATAACACTCTCTGTGCCTGAAAAACCTGTTTACAGGTTGCTCTCTCAATGTGTCTTCAGAGCGACACAAACTTCTTCCACCATGACATGTTTCCTAAACTGAATATTGGGCCAAATAATTAGAGTGATGCATGTAAAACACACATCTGTCTGGGGCTTGTGGGCCTGACACCACCAAAAGGCATATCCAAAGGAAACTAGAGTCTGAATTTTGAATCAATATCTAAAAGAGTACCTACCCTACACACCTACCCAGCTCCCCAGTGAGGCTGCACCTCTTTCTTTTTGTCATCACAATGGGATGGAAGCATCTTGCTGTATAAATCTCAACTAAGAAACTATACAACTATGGACATACTTAAGCCACTCAGTGCTTGGAAATGCCAAGTACAGAAATCACAGAATGTTGGAAGGGATCCTCCATAGATCATCAAGTTCAATCCCCCTGCCAAGGCAGGATCAAGGCAGGATCACAGCTGCACCAGGGCAAGTTCAGGTTGGATGTTAGGAAGAAGTTCTTCACAGCAAGAGTGATTGTCGTTGGAATGGGATGCCTGGGGAGGTGGTGGAATCCCCATCCCTGCAGGTATTTAAAAGGAGGCTGGATGAGGCATTTAGTGCCATGGGTTAGGGAATTAGGTGAGTCCCCATCCCTGCAGGTGTTTAAAGGGAGGCTGGATGAGGCACTTAGTAGCATGGGTTAGTAAATTAGAAGGTGTTAGGTGATAGGTTGGACTCAATGATCTCGAAGGTTCTTTTCTAACCTGGTTAATTCTGTGATTCTGTGACAAGAACAAGGAGGGTGCCCAAAGAGCTTGTGGAGGCTCCAGGCCTGACAGTGCTCAGGAGCAGTTTGGATGAGGCCTTCCATGAGTTGCTCTAGTAGGAAGTGTCCTTGCCCATGGATGGGGTGGGGGTGGATCTTGGTGATCTTGGAGGTCCCTTTTATGCTAAACAATTCTAGGATTCTGTAGGATTCTCTGAATTTGAGTCAGCTTTTCATTCTTGGCCAATACTGTACTGTGTCCAGCACAAATGAGTCTTACTGAGCATCTTCTAACAGAAAGAATTTAACTTGAGTTGATTGTATTCTTCATTTTCATGGCTAAAAATGGAATTGGCACTGTTGTCCCATTATTTTTCATGATCTCATAGCAGTCTGCACCAGGTCCTTTTCTAGTCAGTAGACATAGCACAGGATATGTCTGTGTAGAAATAAGGTAAATCCCCACACAGAGCCACAGGATCACAGGATGTTAGGGATTGGAAGAGACCCAAAGAAATCATCCAGTCCAACCTCCCTGACAGAGCAGAACCACACAATCTAGCTCAGTTCACACAGGAACACATCCAGACAGGCCTTGAAAGTCTCCAGAAGAGGAGACTTCACAACCTCTCTGGGCAGCCTGTGCCAGTGCTCTGTTCCAGTGCTGGAACCTCCTGTGCTGCAGCTTATACCCATTGCTCCTTGTCCTATCCCAGAGAGCAAGTGACCAGAGCCTGTCCCCCTACTCTTGACCCCCGGCCCTCAGATATTGATAAACATTTATTAGATCCCCTCTCAGTCTTCTCTTCTGCAGACTAAACAGCCCCAGGTCCCTCAGCCTCTCCTCATCAGGCAGTGCTCCAGTCCCATAATCATCCTTGTAGCCCTCTGCTGGACCTTCTCCAGCAGATCCCTATCCCTCCTGAATTGAGGAACCCCAAACTGAAGATGCTATTTCAAGTGAGGTCTCACCAGGAGATGAAGGAAAAACCTCCCTGGATCTGCTGGACACACTCTGCTGGACCTGGCCCCCCAGGTCACCATTGGCCTTCTTGGTCACAAGGGCACATTGCAGTCCCGTGGAGAGCTTCTTCTCCACAAGCACTGCCAGGACCCTCTCCACAGGTTTGCTCTCCAGGAGATCACCTCCCAGCATGTACTGTGCAGTTTATTGTTCCTTCTCAGATGCAGAACTCTGCATCTTGCACTTGTCCCCCATAACATCCTTCTCTCTAAGCCAAAAAGGTATAGATTTGATGCATTGACTGTATCATGGGTAAGGGATTGGTTAGATGACCATCTATGGAAAGCAATGGTCAATGGCCTGATGTCCAAGTGGAGATAGGTGACACTTGGTGTCCTTCAGGAGTCTGTATTTTTTCCTGTGAGGGTGACAGAACACTGGAACGGGCTGTCCCTGGGAGTTATGGAGTTTCCCTCTCTGGAGATATTCAAACCCTGCCTGGATGTGTTCCTGTGTGATCTGGTCTAGGTGATCCTGCTCTGCAGGGGGGTTGGACTGGATGAGCTTTTGAGGTCCCTCCCAGCCCCTGACATTCTGTGATTCTGTGGTTCTGTGATTCTTTGATTCTGTACTGGGACCAGTGCTGCTCAGTAGATTCATCAGTGACACAGACAGCAAGACTGAGTGCACCCTCAGCAAATCTGCAGATGGCACCAAGCTGAGTGGTGCAGTTGACAAGACTGAGGGATGGGATGCTGTGCAGAGGGATTCAAACAAGCTGGGAAAATGGGCTCAGGAGAACCTCATGAGCTTCTCATAAGGCAATGTGCAAGGACCTGGGATGTAATGATTTAGCACAAGGGATAAACTGCCTGCTCCTTCAACACAAAAGTGAGGGGGACAGTGATATATACAACTCAGAGTTGAAGTAAAGAGATAAGAGCTTAATGTAACATATCATAAGCACAATGCATAATTACCTTTGCTAATAATCTAATCAATCTAATAATAAGGTACACGATTACTTCAGCTTAGCCTATTTGCAGAAGAAGCACAGTGAAATACAAGAGAAAAAAAAAACAAACAGAACATCACCCAGCAAAAAACAGAAAGACAAAACCAGCAGCTACCTGGCTCCCACTCTTCCCACCACCATGCCTGCAGACAAGAGCCAAGACCCAAGAAAAGCAGGTGTTCAAGAAAAGACTAGATGGGGCACTTAGTGCCATGGTCTTGTTGATAGGCTAGGGCTGGGTGATAGGTTGGACTGGATGATTGTGCTAGTTTGAAGCTAGCTAGAGTGTTTTGGTGAGAAGAACTAGATTACAGGCTGTGAAAGGGAAACAATGGTGATGTCTACTTCACTCATAGGCTTGCTGAGATGTATAAGAGCAAGAATCCAAACATAGATAAGGGAGACTCTCTCTGTCCGGGCTGTGAGCTGCATTTTTCTCTCTAACCTAACCTGTTGTCCCTCTGATTAACCCACCTGCTTCCTAACCCTCATGGCCATTCCTCCAATCTTCCTTGGGCACAAGGCAATGTCTGGGGTAAGGTAGAGAGGGGTGGGAGAAGGTGGAAGGGCAGTTGGGAGCCCCTCCTGGGGACTCAGGTTTCTGGGAGGGGAGTTGTGTTTCTGTATTACTTTTACCTTGTATATTTCTGTCTATATCTGTATATACTGTAAATATCTGCCTGTATATTGTGCCAGCTGTAAATGGAAGCTTCATTCAATTTCCAGAGCTGGCTGAGTCTAGTCTGGGTGATTTCTAAAGTGTTGGGGGGGCAGGTAACACCCAAACCGTCACAATGATCTTGGAGGTCTCTTCCAATCTGGTTGATTCTATGACTCTGTGATTCTATGAAGTGTGTTCAGCAGGTTGGCAGAGCGGATTCTGCCACTCTACTCTCTTCTGGTGAGACCTCACCTGAACTACTCCATCCTCAACACGGAAGAGATATAGACCTGCTGAAGTGAGTCCAGAGGAAGGCCACAGAGGTGATCAAAGGGCTGGAGCACCTCAGAAGACAGGCTGAGAGAGCTGGAGTTGTTCAGCCTGGTGCAGAGAAGGCTGTGGGGAGATCTGGAGCAGCTCTGAAGACAGAGAGAGCTGAAGTTGTCCAGTCTGGTGAAGAGAAGGCTCAGGTAGTGACAGGACTATAAAGAATAGAGCAAAGCTGGAGGTGGGTAGATTCAGACTGGATGTGAGGAGGAAGTTCTTCACCATGAAATGGTGAGATCCTGGAATGGGTTGCCCAGGAAGGTGGTTGAGGCCCTATCCCTGGAGGTGTCTAAGGCCAGGATGGATGAGGCTCTGGCCAACCTGGTCTAGGGTTATCCCTGCCCATTACAGGGGAGTTTGAACTAGATGATCCTTGTGGTCCCTTCCTGCCCTGACTTATTCTGTGATTCTCTGGGGAGAGCTGGACGAGCTCTGAAGACAGGCCGAGAGAGCTGAGGTTGTTCAGCCTGGTGAAGAGAAGGCTGTGGGGAGACTCCAGAGAGGCATTTCAGTATCTGAAGGGGACCTACAGAAAGGCTGGGGAAAGACTGTTCAGAAGAGCTTGTGGCAATAGGATGAGGGGCAAAGGTTTTGAATTGGAGCAGGGGAGATTCAGGTTAGACATAATGAGGAAGTTCCTTACAATGAGAGTGGTAAAATACTGGAACAGGTTGCCCAAGGAGGTGGTGGAGGTCAAATCCCTGGAGATACTCAAGGTCAAATTTGATGGGAACTTGAGCAATCCGATCTAGTTAGGGATGTCTCTGCTCACTTCAGGGGTGCTGGTCACAATGACCTTTGGAGGAGCCTTTCCAGCCTGATGCATTCTGTGATTTGAAAGTCTGGGACTCAAACTCTCTGGATTTCCACCAAGCTTATTTCTGAATGCTAGATCACCGTTATCCAAAACCAAAAACCAACCAAAAACCAACCAACCAACCAAAAAAAAGCAGTTGAGAATGCTTGATAGTCCTTTGTACACATTGCTATAGTATGGACAGTAATGAACTGTCCACACAGTATTTTATTCTGCTGAGACCCTCTCACATCACTGTGCCCTGTATTACAGCTTTATATGGGCTGAACATCCAGTCACTAGTGATGTCCCTCAGCGATCAGTGCCGGGCTTGATCCTGTACAATTTCTTTATTGATGATCTGGACCAGGACATTGAGTCCAGCATCAGTAAGTTTGCAGATGAAACCAAGCTAGGAGCAGGTATGGTTCTGTTGGAGGGTAGGAGAGTCTTGAAGAGAGACCTGGCCAGACTGGATGGGTGGGCAGAGGCCAGTGGGATGAGATTTAACAAAGCTCAATGCAGGCTTCTGGACTTTGGCCATAACAACCCTAAGCAGTGCTACAGGCTGGAAACAGAGTGGTTGGAGAGCAGCCAGGCAGAGAGGTACCTGGGGGTACTGGTAGATAGTAGCTGAAGATGAGCCAGCAGTGTGCCCAGGTGGCTAGAAGAGCCAATGGCATCCTAGCCTGGATCAGGAACAGTGTGGCCAGTAGGANCAAGCAGCAATAGAACAAGGGGACACAGTCTGAAGTTGTGCCAGGGGGAGGTCTAGGCTGGATGTTAGGAGGAAGTTGTTGCCAGAGAGAGTGATTGGCACTGGAATGGGCTGCCCATGGAGGTGGTGGAGTCACCGTCCCTGGAGGTGTTGAAGAAAAGCCTGGCTGAGGCACTTAGTGCCATGGTCTGGTTGACTGGCTAGGGCTGGGTGCTAGGTTGGACTAGATGATCTTGAAGGTCTCTTCCAACCTGCTTGATGCTGTGATTCTATGATTCTATTATTGTATTTCCACTTATTTAGCACTCTTGCAACAAAGTGAAGTTACAGAAATGAGAACCTGCATATTCTGCCTACTGAGATGTGTAATATATACACATGATAAACTTCTACTCCAGCACAACACTAACCACACAGAAAGATGGTTTTCTTCTGAATACACTTTTAAAACCATCCAGGGGGCTCAGTGACTTCATGTTCATGGAAACTACAGAATGGGTCATGCAGTCTGATTTTCACCAGCACAGATGTTTTGCCTGGTGCCACTTACTGTATTTTGGCAGTTTTGAATTTCCCTGCCTTCAACTCTCAGAACTGCACCCAAACAGATGCACTTCTCTTTCTACATTAGCCTTAACTAATCATTAAAAAAATCACTAAGGAGCCAAATATATATATTGGAGGTAGGTGGGTATGAAAATCAAACCAAGCACTACCTCACACACTGAACTAAAACCACAGGTACAACTTTGAGCAGGCTGTTTGAGAGTGGGTCTTGATGTACACGAACTTTGTTTCTTATGAGAAGAGCCTGAGGGAGCTGGGGTTGTGCTGCTTGGAGAAGAGGAGACTGAGAGGTGACCTCATCAATGTTTATCATATGTGCAGGGTGAATGCCAGGCAGCTGGATCCAGGCTCTGCTGGGCGATGCCCAGTGACAGGACAAGGGGCAATGGGTGGAAGCTGAAGCATAGGAAGTTCCATGGAAACATGAGGAGGAATTTTTTGCCTGTGAGGGTGACATAAGACTGGAAGAGGCTGCCCAGAGGGGTTGTGGGATCTCCCTCTCTGGAGATATGCCTGGATGTGTTCCTGTGTGATCTGGTATAGGAGATCCTGTTCTGGCAGGGAGGTTGGACTGGATGAGCTTTGTAGGTCCCTTCCAGCCCCTGACATTCTGTCATTCTGTGATTAACTAGTCCTTTTGCAGACTAATTCCCTCATCATCTACAGGTTTCTGTGCTCTGCCTACTAGCCTATAAAGTCTGACCATGCTCTGTCAGTGTCTTGTGCATGCAGTCTTTGAAATCTTTTGGGTCAAACTTCTCATGGTATGAAAAGCAATTAGGATTTTGAGAGGAGGGACCTCACCTGTGTCAGGGATGGAGAAAAACTCCTGCTACAAATCTCCTAGGAAACTTTGCTGCCCCATGAGAAGAATCAAAGAATCATAGAATCATAGAATCATAGAATGGTTTAGGTTGGAAGGGACCTCAAGGATCATCCAGCTCCAACCCCCTGCCATAGGCAGGAACACCTCCCACTAGAGCAGGCTGTAAGAAATGTATACCATAGACCTCAAATCTGGAAAAGTTTTGCTATGAGTGTTTATAACATGTAAGGTAGAAAGTCAGAGTAAAACAAGATGAAAGAAAGGAAGACTCTTCCTTGTCTCAGGAGTGTTTTGTCCTAGCTTTGCCTTATGGTTCTCTGTCATCTTCTCTAAGCTGCACAGAGGTTTCAAGGAAAGAGTGCAGAAAGAAAGCAAAGGAAGAAACAAACTGTGAAAAGGCTTCTCCTAACAAGACAGCTACAAGACAGACCCAGCCAGGAAATAAATAGGAAGCAGATTGGTATTTATAGAACTTAAATAAACAGTATTTTTACAGTCATGATTACATAGCACAGTTCTCTTTACCTTGATTTCCCTCTCTTCACTCCAGACCTAAATAGCCTATTGAATAAATTCTGCCCTTGGGTATAGAGTTCACACAGCTCTCATCTCCTCTAAATGAACCTTGTCTTAGGCCTTTTTCATCTCTCTTAAGACCCACCTGTGTGAGTGCTGTTTCTTATGTACTTGCTTATATCCTTCCAGATCGTGCCTGTTCATGTTTGTTCCCCCTTCTCTGAAAGCAGCCAAGAAGACTACAGCTAGGTCCAAAGAAGAAATCTGGTCCCCAAAGTGAATTCAGTCATTTATTGTAGCTTTTAAACACCTAATAAAAAACGTCTGTTCAGTTGTGGTTCTGGATAACATAGAAAACTGTGCCTCGACCAAAGCCATTTAACAGTTTCCTTCCCATTCTCAGCTTTTATCCCTTCTTTATTTAGCAGAGCAGTCCAAGATTTCTGGTGGGAACTGTTTGTTTATTATAAAGGAGTGAATAATTTGCAATGGGTGTCTCGTTCCATAAGCTTTAACTACTCTGAACAGAATTCCTGCTGGCACAACTGGATTCCCATAAGTGCACTTTATCCTTTAATATATTTGATTATCCACGGCTGGTTGACCCACAAATAGTTTTATATTTCCAATGAACCTCATAAATGTGATTAACCTGAGCAGAATCTGAGGGGAGAGGCTACAGTGAGAGCATTAGGCATTAATTATGGGCGCAGCTCAGCACTTAGAGACACACATGCTCAACTCCAAGCACTTCCTTTAGTTGTTTAGAAATCAAGAAGAGTTCAGAAGTGTTGATGTCTTGCTGAATCAGGCACCAGATACTGACTGCTTGGGGACATGGCCTGCTAGGCTTTAGTGCTTGCCCATGATGCAATTCTAAATGCTCAGATACAGAGGACCATATTAAAAGGATTCTCACATGCAACATACACTTGAAGAAAAGCTGTGCTGAGTCATTCTTCAGTATTGAGGAGAGACTAAAAGGCTGATTACATTACAGAAATCCACCAGAAGCTCAGACTGACCAACCTCATACATCCTTCAGAGACTTTATGCCTCAGCATCTGACTCCATTCCAAAATATTTAACAAGACCATTCCTTTAGAAATGTTCCAAGTGTTCTGCTTTCTGGCTCTGAGCTATAGCCTGAAACATGCATAGAGCCTTCTTTTCTACCCCTCCCACCCTTGACAGAAGATTCAAAACAGTGATGCTCACACAACTTTCTTGTTAACAGGCTTTGTTGGTGATTCTCTCAATGGAGAGAATTTGCAGGTGAAATCTCCTGATGAAGAGCATCAGACCACTGAAATCATAAAATCATAGAATCATAGAATCACAGAATCACAGAAACATAGAATCACAGTATCATAGAATCATAGAATCAGTCAAGGTTGGAAGGGAACACATGGATCATCCAGTTCCAACCCCCCTGCCATGTGCAGGGACACCTCACACTACATTAGGCTGTCTACAGCCTCATTGAGCCTGGCCTTAAACACCTCCAGGGATGAGGCTTCCACCACCTCCCTGGGCAACCCCTTCCAGGCTCTCACCACCCCCATGCTGAAGAACATCCTAACATCCAGTCTGAATCTACCCATTTCTTACTTTGTTCCATTCCCCTCAGTCCTATCACTACCTGACAGCCTAAAAAGTCCCTCCTCAGCTTTCTTGTAGGTCCCCTTAAGATACTGAGAGGTCACAATAAGGTGATGTGCTAGTTTCACCCAAACCACCACAGGTCACCTCAGAGCTTTCCCCTCTCCAGACTAACAGCCCCAACTGTCCCCATAACAAGCAGCTCCAGCCCTCTGATCATCCTCATGGCCCTTCCATGGATACCTTCCAGCACATCCATATACCTCTTGTTATAGGCTCATTCACCAAAAATAATCTACTTGTTGAGTCTTCCACTAACCCACTGCTGTACTGCATTGTGGCAAGCTGAATGTCAGTAAGGAAATCTGTTGTGATTTTAGTGGATGGGCTACTATGAGTATTACTGTGGCAGTGCTAATGTGCAAATGTTTGTGCATGTATGGATAATGCACATATTAATATGTGTCTATAGATTTTTGTCTGTGTATACACACACAGAGGTGTGTGTTTGCATGTACATATAAATGCACACATAAATTGATACAGACCTGTGGAAGAAGTGTGAAAATACATTCATACATTCAAAGCAAAAGGTGTTTTCTTTAATCAGCACAACTGAATATAGAAATATGCCTGCTCAAATAGATTATTTTCATATTCTGACCCTGGAGATCAGGCAAAAGGCAATAATATCAGGAGCAATGATTCTAGGGGTTTTTGACACAGAAAAATAGCTTCTTAGCAGTTTCAGGTCTGGAATTAGCAAGTGATAAACTCCCTCTCCCTCCAGGAAGGAGCAAAGGCCATTAGACACATGCAGCAATCCTGAATACCAGAGATAATTAGCTTGGCCTTTTGCTATACAGAGGCATATTGTAATACTGCTATCTGAGCCTCTCAGACTGTAATGAATTGTGTTTCCTTTGCAAACATATTGCTATAGGTCAGGCTGTGATCCCAGTGATGTCTGTCTTCTAGGGAGGTATTAGCTGTATGTCTATAACTGGTTGCAGTGATAGTTCTTCCCATCTGCTCATCCAAAATTAACCCAAGCATGGCAATTTAAACACACCTCTGCTATTACAGAAGCTTGAAAACACTCTGTGCTCTACAGTCCTCTAGATGAACTCTAAGCAAAGCCTGCAGGAGTAAAATCTAGTTTCTCAAGCAAACATCAGTCCACGTAGCATGGTTTTGAAAGGTTATTTCTACGAATCAAAGTCATTTAGAAAGACCAGAAAAGCATCCAAGAATACTCCTCTTGTATGGTGGGACTGAACAATATTTTCCATACAAGATTATCTCCACATAAGCAAGCTCTGGGTTATACAAGAAGACTCTTACTTGGGAAGCCATCTAAATGTGAAAGGAATTTCTCCAGGAACCTGGCAGATGTTTTATCTATCTCAAATCCTTTGCACTGGCGTAATCTTTTCCTCCAGCTCACCAACAACTCTTTCCTCATTCCATTTTCCACGGGAGCTGCTACATGACATAGATCAGGTCTTCATGCTTATGACATCAGTAACAACACTTGCAATACTAAGGTGGTTCAGTGGGTTGGATCCTGGTCAAAGGTTTGTGAGATTGCTCCTTAAAATGTGTATGAAGCATAAGGATAATGGGAAGACAAATGCAATGCAGCCTGCAGACTTTTCAGTAGTACAACCCACAAAGTCCTAAGTTAGAATCATAGAATCAGCCAGGGCTGGAAGGCACTTCAAGGATCATCTAGCTCCAACCTCCCGGTCAGTGGGCAGGGGCACCTCACACTAGATCAGGTTGCCCACAGCCACATCCAGCCTGGCCTTAAAAACTTCCAGGGATGAGGCTTCCACTGCAGAAATTCTTCCTAACATCTAATCCGAATCTACCCACTTCTAGTTTTGCTCCATTGCCTCTAGTCCTATCACTACCTGACACCTTTAAAAGCTCCTCCACGGATTTCTTGTAGCCCCTTTCAGACACTGGAAGGCCACAATAAGGTCTCCTTGGAGCCTTCTCTTGGAGCCAGACTGAACAGACTGTCTCCATAGGAGAGGTGATCCAGCCCTCTGCTCATCCTTGTGGCCCTTCTCTGGACACCTTTCAGCACCTCCACATCTTTCCTGTAATAGGGGTTCCAGAACTGGATGCAGTACTCCAGGTGGGGTCTCTACCAGTGTTGAGTAGAGGAGTAGAATCCCCTCCCTCGTCCTGCTGGCCACGCTTCTGATGCAGCCCAGGCTCTGGTTGCTCTCTGGGCTGTGAGTGCACACTGCTGGCTCATGTTGAGTTTCTCATCCAGCACCCCCAAGTAATTTTCTTCAGAGCTGTTCTAAAGCCAATGCCTGCCCAGCCTGTATCAGTGCCTGGGACTGCCCTGACTCAGATGCAGGATCATAGAATCATAGAATCATAGAATCATAGAATGGTTTAGGTTGGAAGGGACCTCAAGGATCATCCAGCTCCAACCCCCTGCCATAGGCAGGGACATCTCCCACTAGAGCAGGCTGCTCAAGGCCCCATCCAGCCTGGCTTTAAACACCTCCAGGGAGGAAGCATCCACAACCTCCCTGGGCAACCTGTGCCAGTGTCTTACCTCCTAATATCCAA
>WAAF01007296.1:30090-57939 GCA_013400475.1 Tricholaema leucomelas | reverse complement strand
TCCAACCTGGTTGATTCTATGATTATCATTCATCTCCAAACAGGTATTAACAGATAGGCTCAATTTATCCCACATAAATTTAAGTACTGAACCTCAGGGATTTACAGGAATACTTCAGTCACCTACAGACACATTGGCTGCATCTGCACCAGCATACTCTGTGTCAGGGAATGTCTTGAACAGTGATACTTACAAAGTGGTCCTTGGCATGCCTCTGCCAGTTAGTCCATAGCCATTCTGTCAAGTAAGGCAAATGGAACAAAAAATGGTCCTGGTACAGGTTATAATATGCACATAGGATTAACAGCGAGCATGAGGAACATCCAAACTCCTTTAAGCTCTCAAATAAATTACGTTGATTCCCCTTTCTCCTTACATTTCAATGAGACCTTGAAGAAATTCAGACTCACATCTTGGCTGGTTCTGTAAGTGCCTAGTCATAGAGTGACACTGGCTTTAGTCACAGAATCAACCAGGCTGGAAGAGACCTCCAAGATCATCCAGTCCAATCTAGCACCCAGCCCTAGCCAGTCAACTAGACCATGGCACTAAGTGCCTCATCCAGGCTTTTCTTGAACACCCCCAGGGACCGTGACTCCACCACCTCCCTGGGCAGCCCATTCCAATGGCAAATCACTCTCTCTGGCAACAACTTCCTCCTAACATCCAGCCTATACTTCCCCTGGCACAACTTGAGACTGTGTCCCCTTGTTCTGTTGCTGGTTGTCTGGGAGAAGAGACCAACCCCCACCTGGCTACAGTCTCCCTTCAGGTAGTTGTAGACAGCAAGGAGGTCACGCCTGAGCCTCCCCTTCTCCAGGCTGAATAACCCCAGCTCCCTCAGCCTCTCCTCATAGGGTTTGTGTGCTTAAACTTACATAAGGATGATACAGAATCACAGAATCAGTCAGGGTTGGAAGGCACCACAAGGGCCATCTAGTTCCAAAGGCCCTGCCATGAGCAGGGACACCCTACCCTAGCGCAGGCTGCCCACAGCCTCATCCAGCCTGGCCTTAAACACCTCCAGAAATGGGGCCTCAACCACCTCCTTGGGCAACCCATTCCAGGCTCTCACCATTCTCATGCTGACCAACTTCCTCCTCACATCCAGCCTGAACCTACCCATCTCCAGTTTTGCTCCATTCCCCCTAGTCCTGCCTTCCTGTAGGCCCCCTTCAGACACTAGAAGGACACTAGAAGGTCACCTTGGAGCTTCCTCTTCTCCACACTAAGCAGCCCCAACTCTTTCAGTCTGTGGTCACAGCACAGCTGCTGCAGCCCTCTGAGCATCCTCCTGGCCCTTCTCTGGACACACTCCAGCACATCCACATACTTCTTGTAATGGGGGCTCCAGAACTGGATGTAGTACTCCAGGTGGGGTCTCAGCAGAGCACAGTAGAGGGGGAGAATCACCTCCTTTGACCTGCTGGCCACACTTCTCCTGATGCAGCCCAAGATCTGGTTGGCCCTCCAGGTTGCAAGTGCACACTGCTGGCTCTTGCTGAGCTTCTCATCCACCAGCACAACCAAGTCCCTCTCCTCAGGGCTGCTCTCCAGCCACTCACTGCCCAGCCTGTACTTGTGCCTGGGATTGCCTTGACCCAGATGCAGGACCTTGCGCTTGGTCTTTTTGAACTTCATGAGGTTGGCTTGTGCCCACCTCTCCAGCCTGTTCAAGTCCCAGATAGAAAGGCATCAGTATATAAAGATATAAAGGCACCAATTAAATTATATTTTTTGCTTAAGGAAAGTATAAATATATGTCTATATAAACAGCTCTGCAGTTGTTCCATGAATATTGTTTCTGTTTCTATTTACGAACACACACCTATGTAAATACACACATATTCAACTACAGGTGCATACTACAATGTCATAATTCCTCCTCATCAGGAAGAACCATTCTTAAGGCTGAAGGAGTCAATCTGAAAGTAGAATTTAATCACCTCTCTTCTCCCTAACATACCCCACTTCTTCTAAAATACTCCATAATGTTACATATTGTGTTAAACTGCCGAGATGTTTCTGCCAAAGACAGCTGTTGACTCTCCTGAACATGATCTTCTCCTCATTAACACTGTATTATGCAAGTAACATCTGATTTATTGAGTGAAAACTGAAAAGCCATTACAACACAATGATCTCTGCCATGTTATTGCATCAAAACAAATTATCAAGATAATCTGAAAGCAATTTTATTACTTTAGCACTTTCATTGTAACTCATTAGCACAACATTGTTACTTATTAGTAATCAAGTGCTTATCATAATCTAAACCTGGAAGACATGGCTAAAATGAACAAACATTACAAGAACATGACAGAAAGGCTTTTCAATTTTATTTAAATGGACACTACTCTTCCACTCTACCTGCTAACATTTCAATGAGACCTTGAACACAGAGTGTTAGGGATTGGAAGGGACCTCTAGAGATCAAAAGTCCAACACACCCAGCCAAAACAGGATCACTCAGGGCAGGCCACATAGAAATGCATTCAGGTGAGTTTTGAAAGTCTCCAGAGGAGACTCCGCAACCACTCTGGGCAGCCCGTTCAGTGCTGTATCACTCTCACCATAAAGAAGTGTCTCTGCTGAGGTGGAACCTCCTGTTCCTGTTCTGGCTTGTACCCACTGATCCTTGCCCTATCACTGGGCACCACTGAAAGGAAGCTGGCATCTTCACCTTGGTACCAATTAATTTTGAACTACACTAAGCACTTTTCAAAGGAGTGTGCCTCATCATCTGACACTTCAAACTGTTCAATGAGAACAACATATTCAATTACAGCTGATACAGCTAAGGAACCACAAAACTACACACATGGACATGATACCGCATATCAGCATCATCAGAAAAAAGTCTCAGCTGCTAAGATGTTGAGTAAGTAGCACTTCACAATAATTATTTTTTCTTATTAAACAGATGAGAAAATAAAATTAAGTAATTCTCAAAGATTAATTCCTCTAGAGAAGTAAACTGTTCCGTGAAAATTGACTTCTTAGCTACTCTAAGCTTAGCACTTTGACATGTCCTTATTTAATTTGGTCTTGCCAAAGCTAAATGAAAGAAAGAACAAAACCTTACCAATCAGTTCAATTTACACATCAATGGACAAAGTGATACAATTGTTTATTTTCACTTAGGTCAATCTCTACAAAGCCAGCCAAAACGTAAGTGTTGCAGTTGAAAACATGAAACATGATCTTTCCAAACTAGTACCAACTTAGAGGTTGAGATTTTTTTTTTAGAGCAATACAGATTAATTTGCAAACAGAACCCAGGTCAGTATTAACTTTCATTTACCAAAAGTTAAAAATAAAATACAAATTTATTTGCTTAGCCTGGAGGAGAAGAGGCTCAGGGCAGATCTCACTGCTGTCTACCACCCGAAAAGACACTGTAGCCAGGTGGGGGTTGGTCTCTTCTCCCACGCAACCAGCAACAGAACAAGGCAAGTTGTGCCAGGGGAAGTATAGGCTGGGTGTTAGAAGGAAGTTCTTCACAGAGAGAGTGATTGGGATTGGAATGGTCTGCCCAGGGAGGTGGTGGAGTCATCATCCCTGGAGGTGTTCAAGAAAAGCCTGGCTGAGGTACTTAGTGCCATGGTCTAGGTGGTTGGACAGGGCTGGGTGCTAGGTTTGACTGGATGATCTTGGAGGTCTCTTCCAATCTGACTGATTTTATGATTCTATGATTCTAAGTATTTAGAGGAGGGTTTCTGGCAGATCTTCAGGGTACATTGAGAAGAACTCTACCTCCACCTACTGGACCACCTCTTCATAGTTTGAAAACAGCAGTGAAAAAAAAATCTGCCTACACCAGTATGCAACTCAACTACACTGAGGACACTAGACTAAAAATAAGTTTTTCCTCTCCTTGCTGCTACCTCTCTGCATCCTATATGTTCACACTACTCACTTCACTGTTTAATCTCACCTAAAGCTTTTCTTAAGCTTGTGTCTACAGCCAAAGACCACCTATCTACCATTCAAAATACACTGTTGTTGCAAACCACTGTGTTCGAAATACTGCGTCTGAGCATACAAACTTATTTCAGATTATGCTGGATTTAGAACAGCACAGGACTATCAACACAAAAAAGAAATGAGGAAAACACACACACACAACAAATAAACACATAACAACAAACACAACCCCTCGACATAGATTATGGCTTTTGATTTCTGTGGGTACTAATTCCAGTGCACACAGGCACGTCCAAACTGTTCCTGAGGGTGAATAATCCACTACCATTGTAAATTTCATAAAAAAACAAAACTAATTTTCCCCCTGAAGTATTCTTCATTTCTTCACCAACAGACGACACTGTTTAACGAGGGCCTACTTGTATGCTTGCAAATGTTTAATTACTTCCCACACACATCAAAATAGTATGCAAACAACATTCCTTTCCCATATCTGCCCTTTATTTCTCTTCCAAAAGCAACATCACTGATTCACGTCACCTTCAGAACTGCCTACTGTTCAGACTGCTTGGTCACAATTCCCTAAAGCATGTCATCCACAATAACAGGCCCATCAGGATAATCAACCAGGTTCAACACTTCTTTCTGGTAGTGTACCCATCTTTCTTCCACCCTACAAGAGGATTAAATTCTGAATCAGAAACTGTTCTCTTCAGTGCCCCTTTTCTTCTCCATGTGTCTAAGCTTCAGTTTGTTCTCTGTCTGAGCCAGCAGTGTGCCCAGGTGGCCAAGAGAGCCAGTGGCATCCTGGCCTGCATCAGGAATGGTGTGGTCAGCAGGAGGAGGGAGGTCATTCTGCCCCTGTACTCTGCACTGGTTAGACCACACCTTGAGTACTGTGTTCAGTTCTGGGGCCCCCAGTTTAGAAGGGACATCGAGATGCTTGAGCGTGTCCAGAGAAGGGCGATGAGGCTGGTGAGAGGCCTCGAGCACAAGCCCTACGAGGAGAGGCTGAGGGAGCTGGGGTTGTTTAGCCTGGAGAAGAGGAGGCTCAGGGCAGACCTTATTGCTGTCTACAACTACCTGAGGGGTGGTTGTGGCCAGGGGGAGGTTGCTCTCTTCTCTCAGGTGGCCAGCACCAGAACGAGAGGACACAGCCTCAGGCTGCGCCGGGGGAAGTTTAGGCTCGAGGTGAGGAGAAAGTTCTTCACTGAGAGAGTCATTGGACACTGGAATGGGCTGCCCAGGGAGGTGGTGGAGTCGCCGTCCCTGGAGCTGTTCAAGGCAAGGTTGGACGTGGCACTTGGTGCCATGGTCTAGCCTTGAGCTCTGTGGTGAAGGGTTGGACTTGATGATCTGTGAGGTCTCTTCCAACCTTGGTGATACTGTGATACTGTCTGCATGAGTTCTCAGGTTCGTGCACACTTTAGTGGATACAAAAGCTGAAAACCTACAAAGAGTTGTCACCTCCTCCAAAATAATTCACTGATACTACTTCTGAGCTTGCCAGTAGGCAAGGAAACTAGGCTGTACATATTCAGATCTTTAACAAGCCCGTTCATCATTTCTTCCCTCAAGAAGCACTGAGACTTTGTAGTAGGTTTGAACTGGGCTGAGCTGAGGTTAATTCTCCTCAAAACATCTTTCCAATGCTGTGTTTTGTAGTGCTGTAGCTGAGCACTGACAACACACTAGAGCTGTGGCTGCTGCTAAGCTGAGTACCACCCAGGCTGGGTTTTTTCCCCAACATCTCCCTGCCCCAGGATGCTGAGAGGACACAGCTGAACCAGCTGATTCAAACTGACCAAAGTGATATTCCATGATTTATGACATCAGCTCAGATAAAAAATGAAGTGAAAGAAGGAAGTTTGGGAATATTCATCCATGACATGTCCTCTCTGAAAGTAACCACCAAGCACAGAGCTTTGCTTCGCAAGATCAAACATGGTCCTGCTGATGGGAAGCAGAGATTAACAGCTCTCTCTCTCTGCTTCTGCTTCCACAGCATCTACTGCTTTGCTTGTTGTCATTATTAAATTGTTTATATCTTATGAGTGGCTTTTGTTATATTTTCCCCTCTCCCCTGTCTATTTAAGAGGGAGAGGGATAGAGCAGCTTTGGTGGGCATTTGGCCCCTAGCCAGGGCAAAACCACCACAGATTTACTTTACAAGCACAGATCAAGGAGATCTCGCTTATCCACAGAAACACTTACTGCACTCAGAAACTAGTACAACCTTGCTGGAGGTGTAACATCATCATTGCCTTCCCTTCACAGAAAAAGAAGCTAATGGACTAACAAATTAGAAAGGTGGCAACCACTACTCTAATAGTGGATTTGCTTATAAAATTCACCACATTAATTTTGCTGTGCACATTAACTTCTACACAGAAAGTGACTTTCTCTTCCTTCCTTTATTCTCTCACTTCTTCCCAACTCTGTTCTTCTTCAGGATCTCTTTCTCACTACTCCACAAGTAATGCCAGCTGAGATATCACATTAGTCACTCTTCAGTGCTCAGTCTTTGCTTTTCTTGATTTTTTTGCAGTGAGGATACTATCATGTTACCTAAATACTACACAATCCAACTCAAACTTTTTTTTTACTGTCATTATGCTTTGATATTTCAGGATACAATCTATACTCACCATTTAATTATTTACCTGAGTCTCCTTGCATTGTACAAATGTATATTCTAGAAGTAGGCTGTGTAAGTTTGAAACAATTACAGCAAATGTTTTCCACTGGAGAGAATCAATATTCCATTCCTGAAGCTCCCTGAAGTAGTGTGTCAACTATTCCTCCTGTGTAATAGATTCCAGATGAAATTCAGTCAGAGTTTCTATCTGCCTTTTTGTTTTCAGGAGTATCTGTCTGAAATTTACATATCCTAACCCCACCATACTACCATAACTGCTCAAACAGTGCAGTGTGCAAGTAACTGATGAATCATAGAATCAGAGGATGGTAAGGACCGGAAAGCACCTCTGGAGATATTGGAGTCCAACTCCTCTGCAAAGGATCACATAGGGCTGATCACACAGGAATGAATCCACCTGGGTTTTGAAGACCTCTAGAGAAGGAGACCCCCACAGTCTCTCTGGGCAGCCTATTCCATTGTTCTGTCACCCTCACAGTAAAAGGTATTTTTCTCATGTTGACATAGAATTTCCTGTGATTTGAGTTTATGCCCCTTGCCCCTCACCCTACCACTGAGTGCTGATGAGACAGTTTCCATCCTGCTGACAGCCATCCTCTAGGTATTTGTAGACACTGGTAAGGTCTCCTCTCAGCCTTCTCTTCTCCAGATTAAATAGCTCCTGCTCTCTCAGTCTTTCCTCTTAAGAGAGATGCATCCGTCCCTTAATAATCTTCATAGTCCTCTGCTGAACTCACTCCAGTAGTTTCCTGTCCCTCTTGAACTGACGAACCCAAAACTGTACACAGTATTCCAGATGTGGTCTAACTGGAGCTGAGTAGAGGGGAAGGTGAACCTCACCCAACCTACTGGACACACTCTTCTTAATGCACCCAAGATAAGCCTCTCAATAGCTGCATTTCATATTGCATATTGTTTCTCATTCTTGTTAAAGTCATTCAGTTTTTCTCAGTAGCTCTTAGCACCTCCAATGAGACACAGTTCTCATTAAACTCATTAAAAACTCTTATGCTGCAATTTACGGATGGGTTAAGGTTCTGCACTGTTTTCTGACAGAAAAATGAAAACTCAATCTCTTAAAACCAGCTCAAGACATTTAAAGCATAAAAAACTACCTGCTGCTCAAAAACAACAAACCAGCAGTCTGTATCTCCCTGCCCTAAATCACATATATAATAGAATATTTGCTGCTGTTCAAGTTTTATTGCACTTTACATAATACACAGTAACAATCAGAAAAGAACACCAAAATCACAGAGAAGGCAGACAACAGCGAACATATAATACAAGGAAGTCAAAGGCAGAACAAAGTATAAGACAGAAATAAAAATCTGTTTAATATATAGAAGGACAGTAAACATTAATGATTTTTAGATGTAGAATGAAACTATTTAGCTTTCTCAAGCTTATAAACACAACCTCTACATCCCAAAAAGAACAGAATAGACCTCTCTTTTTGTACAACACTGTATGGGACATTTTCAGTGTTAAAACCAAAGATGTTATTATTAAAGACTTTATTTGTGTATTCAAGCTATTAGTATTTGCGCAACTGAATTATGCAGTTACTCCACTAAAATCTTTGATTGACACTATGGTAGAATGTCTAAAATTTATTTAGTTTAATTTGGTTTAAAGAGAACTTCAAGAGACTTCAAGATTTTATTCAGGAATTACAGTTCCCAGGAACACAAAAGGGTGTACAGAAGTAAGTCATTTCCCTTCCTGAACAATGTCAATACTGAAATAAACTGTAAAAAGAGGAAACTGCACTTAAGTATTTGAAAACAAGCTTTTTCTCAAAGACATTTTGTATTTATCATTTCTTCAAACAGATCAAATCACATACAGATTGTAGTTATTATGATATACAAACTTGCCTGCTTTAAAATTCCAAGTTGTCATCTCCTCCATATGGCCCAAAGAACACTTTTTTTAGGGTGAAATTCCCTAACATAAAGTTTAACAGCACATGAGTGCATGCATGTTGTTTCTACCAGGAAAATTATGTTATCTCTGATCTGGGACAATGGATAAAGCAGACATTCCCATAAAAATAAAGTCAAGATACAGACTTAGATATCATAGACTCAGAAAATTTTGAGACTATTCTTAGAACTGTTTCCCCCTCCCCAGCCTCGAGAAAATAGGTTGAAATTATACAGTTAATATTTTACTTACAGTCTCTATTTGCACATGTTCTAGTGGGAGATGTCCCTGCCTATGGCTAGATGACTTTTGAGGTCACTTTCAACTTAAATCATTCTATGATTCTATATTCTAAGCCTCTCCTACTCTGCTTTCTGCTTGAAGCTTAATAGGCCAACGCAACCACCTTTGCAGTATCCTTCCAAAATTGCCGAAGTCTAAAAACTCAGTACAGATGTCGTAGAATCATAGAATCAACCAGGTTGGAAGAGACCTCCAAAATCATCCAGTCCAACCTAGCACCCAACCCTGTCCAATCAACTAGACCACAGCACTAAGTGCCTCACCCAGGCTTTTCTTCAACACCTCCAAGGACAGCAACTCCACCACCTCCCTGGGCAGCCCATTCCATTGGCAAATCACTTCAATCTGTGAAGAACTTCCTCCTAATTTCCAGCCTTATACCTCCCCCTGCACAACTTGAGACTGTGTCCCCTTGTTCTGTCGCTGGTTGCTTGGCAGAAGAGACCAAGGCCTACCTGGCTACAGCCTCCTTTCAGGCAGTTACAGACAGCAATGAGGTGTCTATAACTGAGCCTCCTCTTGTCCAGGCTGCACACCCCCAGCTCCCTCAGCCTCTCCTCACAGGGCTGTGCTCCAGGCCTCTACCTAGCTTTGTCGCCCTTCTCTGAACACGTTTCAGTATCTTCAGAGCAGATCTCTGAACCTGACTTCCCAAAAAGCATTAGAGGGACCACCATTCCATTAGCTGCCTTGCAACATTTGCACAGGCGCTGTATACATACAAATAAACTTACTGTTAATAAAAGACACATTTACAGGAGAGAAGAAAGTCTACCAGAGTAGCAAAATCATTACTTAGTGTGTGGCTTACCTTTGTGAATGTTATTTACCTTTCAAACCCAATTAGTCTGGGTTGACGAAAAGCTCAGTATGAGCCAGCAGTGTGCACATGCAGCCCAGACAGCAACCCTGTGCTGGGCTGCATCAAGAGAAGTGTGGGCAGCAGGGCAAGGGAGGGGATTCTCCCCCTTTACTCTGCTCTCCTCAGACCCCACCTGGAGTACTGTGTGCAGTTCTGGAGCCCCCAACACAAGAAGGANGGCAGGGGGTTGGAGCTGGATCATCCTGGAGGTCCCTTCTAACCTAAACCATTCTATGATTCTATAGCCTCTCATCTACCTCCTTCTGTCATTTTTATATTACGTGAACACAGAAAAGTGAGCTGGAATACAGATCACGTTTCACAGCTGCCAGGACCACCAAAGGAAATATCTATTTAGTACCACTAATTAAAGCATTAATTATTTTTTTAAAACCAGAAAATGTAAATGCAGCTGCTATTAAATTATCTAGGTTTTGAAGAAGGGATTAAAATATCATTCAGCAGTTATTCAGTCAGTGAAAAAAAAGAGTAAGAAAGCATTTGTACCTCCTATTTTCAGCCAAATTTGCACCTTCATCCTTCAGCTCCTTACTTTTCTTTACACAGTCTTCTAAGAGAATTTCCTTTCTTCTCTTAGTTGCATGCACCCAGTTTGCATCATCATCATCAGCCAGATCCTTGTCATCTGCAGCTTCTGCTTCGAATTGCTGAGAAGTAGCTTTTGACACTTTCTCACCAATCTTTCTCTTCCATCCAAAAGAAGCCATTTGGAGAATGAGAGAAAAATGTATTTTCAGGAGTCAGGTAATTTAGCTGTGTAGTAAACAAAAGCAAAAAGACACTTCACTCATCTCATTTCTAAAGCAGTGACATGGAGCAGATTGCCTCTCTTCCCACACAAATTTTGTCCACCGGCTTCACCAGATCTTAGTGGGGCAACTACCACTCTGAGTCCAGTCTGAAGATGTTCTCGAATAGGGAGCGGGGGAGGGGAGGAAGAAAGAAAAAGAAGGAAAAGGAAAAAGGGAAAAGAACTCTGAATGATAGAATCAATCAGATCAGAAGAGACCTTCAAGCTCATCCAGTCCAATCTAGCACCCAGCCCTGTCCAGTCAACTAGACCATGGCACTAAGTGTCTCATCCAGGCTTTTATTCAACACCTCCAGGCAGAGACCCCCCCCCACCTCCCTGGGCAGCCCATTCCAATGTCAATTCTCTGTCAAGAACTTCTCCTAACATCCAGCCTATACCTCCCGTGGCACAACTTGAGACTGTGTCCCCTTGTTCTGCTTCTGGTTGTCTGGGAGAAGGGACCGACCCCCACCTGGCTACAGCCTCCTTTCACCATAAAGCCTTAAAATGTCTGAAGCCACCACACCAGAAAACAGACAAAACCACCGGTACAGGTCGGCGTGGCCACTGGCAAGGACCGCGGCGAGCTGCGCGGGGCATGCAGACCTTCCGCTACGCGGCCGAAGTGCCCGCGGCATGGCCGCCTGCCAGCAAGCTCCTCGGCAGGGCCGCTTCTCAGCCGGCGAAGCGCCCCCGGGACGGGCAGCGGGGCACGGCCCACTGCTCAGCCCGTCCGGGAGCGAGGCCTAGCACAACCGACAGGGAGGCGGCAGGAGCCGAGGAAGGCTGAGGGACGCCGTGCCCTCAGTCGGCTGAGCCCCGTCCTCCTCCAGCCTTGCCGCGGAGAAGCCTCCAGCATCGCTCCGCATTCCCCTGCGGTTCCCCAAGCAGACAGTCACTACCTACCACTCTCCTCTGGCAACGGCTTCCTCAAGCTGGAAGGACCATGCGACCCCTGACCCCCAGCCGACAGGAAGCGGAAGGACGTATGGCAGCCGCGGAATGGAGGAGGGATGGGATGAGAAGGGGGAAAGAAAGGGGGAAAGAGAAAGGAAAAGGAAGGGAGCAAGCAGTGGCTGCTGCCTCTCGCCGCGCCCGAGACCAGTCCCACGGGACAGACCCCGAGCTGTGGTTCTGCCGGGAATGGCCCTCACCCCGCAGGCCCGGATCGGGGCGGGCTGCGAGGGCGCCAGGGTGTGGGTGAGTGCCGGTGAGATCCCGCTGTCATGTACCGACCGGGAGACATGCGGCCACGGCGGGAAGCGCGCCGTGGGGCGATCCCGGCTGCGCTGTTCCCCGCGGAACGGAGGATTTTAACAGCATCAGCTCAGCGCATCCCGCAGTCCCCGCAGAGGTACCACGGGAGCACGAAGGGACGGCAACACACACCGCCGTTTTCAACCACTTCAGTGGTGCCCAGGTAACCCAGCAGAACAGACGAGGGGAGACAGGAATAGCCCCCGTGTGTCCGAAACCACTCGACGGTACTGAGTACTCTCAGGCAGGAAGTACTTCGAGGAGAAATGACCGTGGCTTTAAAGAAGAGTATTTTCCCCAAAGGGGAGAAAAATATGATAGGCTACAGCTTAAAATCGCTGCCTAGTTACAGGGACAAATGAACCATCTACAGTGCCTGAAAAGAGCAAAGTGGAATCATAGAATCATAGAATCATAGAATGGTTTAGGTTGGAAGGGACCTCAAGGATCATCCAGCTCCAACCCCCTGCCACAGGCAGGGACACCTCCCACTAGAGCAGGCTGCTCAAGGCCTCATCCAGCCTGGCTTTAAACACCTCCAGGGAGGAAGCATCCACAACCTCCCTGGGCAACCTGTGCCAGTGTCTCACCACCCTCACTGTAAAGAACTTCCTCCTAACATCCAGTCTAAATCTCCCCTCTTCCAGCTTAAACCTATTCCCCCTCGTCCTAACATTACCAGACCTTGTCAATAGTCCCTCCCCAGCCTTCCTGTAGGCTCCCTTCAGATACTGAAAAGCCACTATAAGGTCTCCTCGAAGCCTTCTCTTCTCCAGGCTGCAGAGCCCCAACTCTCTCAGCCTGTCCTCATAGCAGAGGTGCTCCAGCCCTCTGATCATCTTCGTGGCTCTCCTTTGGACCCGCTCCAGCAGTTCCATGTCCTTCTTGTATTGGGGGCTCCAGAACTGCACACAGTACTCCAGGTGGGGTCTGACGAGAGCAGAGTAAAGGGGGAGAATCACCTCCCTTGCCCTGCTGGCCACACTTCTCTTGATGCAGCCCAGCACTCGGTTGGCTGTCTGGGCTGCATGTGCACACTGCCGGCTCATGTTGAGCTTCTCGTCGACCCAGACCCCCAGGTCCTTCTCCTCAGGGCTGCTCTCAGCCATTCATCACCCAGCCTGTATCTGTGCCTGGGATTGCACCGACCCAGGTGCAGGACCTTACACTTGGCCTTGTTAAACGTCATGAGGTTGGCCTGGGCCCACCTCTCCAGCCTGTCCAGGTCCCTCTGGATGGCATCCCTGCCCTCCAGCAAGTCAGCTGTGCCACACAGCTTGGTGTCATCTGCAAACTTGCTGAGGGTGCACTCAATTCCTCTGTCCATATCACTGACAAAGATGTTACAGAGCACTGGTCCCAGCACTGACCCCTGAGGAACACCACTTGTCACCGGTCGCCAGGTGGACATTGTGCCATTGATCACCACTCTCTGCATGCCACCATCCAGCCAATTCCTTATCCAGTGAGTGCTCACCCATCCAGTTTGTGCTTTTCCAGTTTGGTGACCAGGATGTCATGTGGGACAGAGTCGAATGCCTTACTCAGGTCCAGGTAGACGACGTCAGTTGCCCTCCCCCTGTCCATTGTAGCTGTGACTTCATCATAAAAAGCCACCAAATTTGTCAGGCATGATTTGCTCTCAGTGAAGCCATTGCTGGTTATCACCAGTCACCTCTGCCTGGTTTTCCATTTGCTTTTGCAGAGCCTTCAGGAAGGTGCAAAATAAGACAAGTGAACCAGAGCAGGACAGAAGGGAACAGTCCTCACTATCAATACAGACTAGGGGATAAGGTGACAGCAGACCTGTGGAAAAGGATTATCTCTGGGATAAAGCACTGGCTGGAGAGGGCCCAGAGAGTAGTGATCAGTGGAATTAAATCCATTTGGCAGCCAGGCACTAGTGATGTTCCTCAGAGATCTGTCTTGGGACCACTTCTGTTTAACATCTTTATTGATGACCTTGACTCAGGCAGAGAGTTTGCAGGTGACACCAAGTTAGGTGGCAGCATTGATTTGCATGAGGGTAGAGAGGCTCATCAGAGCGACTTGAATAGGCTGGATCAATGGGCTAACATTAATGGGATGAGTTTCAATAAGGCCAAATGCCAGGCCCTGTCATAACAACCCCAAGCAATGCTACAGACTTGGGGCAGTGTGGCTGAAGAGCTACTGGCAGAAAGAGATCTGGGGGTTGTAATAGAGAGGAGCTGAATTTGAGCCAGTTGTATGCCCAGGCAGCCAGGAAGGCCAAGGGCATCCTGGCTTGAATTAAAAATGCTGTGACCAGCAGGAGTAGGGAGGTGATTGTCCCCTTGGACTCAGCTTTGATAAGGCCACACTTTCAAGTATTAAGTTTTGGGTACCGCATTACAGGAGAGATGTGAAGGTACTGGAATGGGCCCAGAGGAGGGCGATGAAGCTGGGGAAGAGCCTGGAGAATAAATCTTATGAGGAGAGACTGAGGGAGCTGGGGATGGTTAGTTTGAAAAAAGAGGAGACCTCATTGCTGTCTACAACTACCTGAAGAGACATTGTGGAGAGACTGCTGCTGGTCTCTTCTCACAGGTAACTGGAGACAGAACAAGGGGGAATGGCCTCAAACTGAGGCTGGGGAGGTTTAGATTGGACATCAGGAGAAAGTTTTTCCAGGGACTGGAATGAGCTGCCTAGGGAGGTGGTAGTCACCCACCCTGGATGTGTTTAAGGGTCGTTTGCATGTGGCACTCAGGGAGATGGTTTAAGGTGAACCTTGTAGAGTAGGGTTCTAGGTTGGACTTGGTGATCCTGAGGGGCTTTTCCAACCTGGATGTTTCTGTGATTGTGTAACTTGGGGATACTGACAGATGAGAAGCTGGACATGAGCAAACAGTGTGCACTTGCAGCCCAGACAGCAAGTCACATCTTGAGCTGCATCAAAAGACACGTTGCCAGCAGATCCACAGAGTTAATTCTGCCCCTTTGCCCTGGTGAGACCTCAAGTACTGTGTCCAGGTCTGGAGCCCTCACTACAGGAAGGACATGGACCTGATGGAGCAGGTCCAGAGGAGGGCTATGAAAATGACCAGGGGGTTAAAGCACTTCTGCTACAAGGACAGGCTGAGGGAGCTGGGGTTGTTCAAGCTGGAGAAGGCTCCAGGGAGATGTAATAGCAGACTTCCAGAACCTGAAGGAGGCCTACAAGAAGGCTAGAGACTGTTTACAAAGGCCTGTGGTAGTAGAATGAGGGGCAATGCCTTCAAATGAGAGGAGAGTTTAAGATTTAGCTAGTATGTTAGGAACACATTCTTTAGCATGAAGGTAGTGATCACTGGCACAGGTTCCCTGGGGAGGTGGCTGGAAATTGTTACGGTGAGGCTAAACAGGGCTCTGGGCAACCTGTCCAGTTGAGGTTGCTCGTGCTTACTGCAGAGGGGGTTGGAGGAGGTGGCCTCTGGAGGTCCCTTTGGTCACAGGCCAGTCTGAGATTCTGTGATTTCACACCAAATATGCTGTTCCTTCCACCTCAACTTCTTTTCTTGCATGAAGGGTTAAAGGATCTAAAGGAAAACAGTGAGCCAGGTTCACACAGTTCATGGCCCAGCTTACCAAGGTGGGAAGGCTGGAGAGTGTTGTCTTATTGCTGCTTATTATAAAATCCTAGTTGCTGTTGCTTTTATATAAGGACTGTTAAAGAGATCTTGTTAATTTATAACATGCCTAACAGTAGATGATAGTATGCACACAACTTCAAAGAATGTTGTTTCAGTTTTCCATGTTTATTTAGTTTTGAAAGTTTAAAAAGTTATACAGTTATAAACAAGCATTTTTGCCATTCAGCTTTGTCAAAAGAAATTAACATAGGAAGTAGGCACATCTTTGTTAAAAGAACAGGACTTCATATCTTACAACTGTAATCAACTGGTAAAATAAACTTTATTTCCAAGTCTGTATTAAACACTCGTATCAAGACAAGCATGAAAGTTTTTATTTTTTCATATTGCACAACCAAGATGAGTTTTATCCATTACCAGGTGAGTTATATTGCATATGGACAATTCAGGTTCATCCAAGTTTTTGAAAAAAATACAATACAAAGGCAAGATAATTCAGTGTACTCCAAGAGGAGCAAGCAAGGGCATAGAGTAACATACTTGACCAATCTGTGTTATTTGCATAAGCTGCCTCCTTACAGCCCTGGCAGCTTTCTTAGTGAAATTTTCTTTTACAGGCTATTGGCAGATATTAGTGTGATGCTCAAAAGAAGGCCTGCAAGATCAGTAGGAACACGGAGAAAGCTATTTCAACAGCAAGATCTACAAAGCACAGAAAGTCACACAACAGACAACTGTTCAACGAGGCTGTCAGTCCCCCTTTCTCCTCCCTTATCCCCTATAAAAATCTCACTTCAATGAGAAAACTTTGGCCACCAAAAGTGATTTATCATACCAATAAGATTTACTTTATTTAAAACTACACATGGTATGCTTGTGCCAAAAACTTACTCTAACCTCCAGATAACAAGACAAAGGAAAAAAAAAATAGTTCTTTTAATGCACAAGAGGGCCAAAAAATTATATAAAAATTAAATGCTATCTGCACCTTGACATCCTGCATGTGTGGTCAGCATACAAGGAGCATATATCATGTACAAGTACTTAAACATGCAAGAGTGATCCCAAACGAATTCCAGATGAGAAATTAGTTAAAAACCTGTGCGTTTATTATATTTGTACAAGTGCAATACTGAACAACTTTAAAAGGGTAACAAAAATGAACACAGCGATTGACTCGGTACCTCAGAACCAATTCGTACAAGACTGAAAACATGACTTATACTTCTAAGTTGCAGCTGGTCCCTCCTGCTGACATCTCAATTTCAGGAGTTTAAACCCAAAGCTTTACCTAGGGAAAGCCTTCCAGTCTGAGGTACAGTAATACAACCTTGCATTAAACAGACCATGTGTGACACTTGAGGATAAAGAAATGAAGTTGTAACTTTTTAACAACATACCAGACAGAACACATAATTAATTGCCCAGTTCAGAATGCAGTTTACAGCAGTTCGAGGGCTTAAAGCAGCTTTGTTTCTTCAGATTCTGTGAATGTTCATAACAGATGAATTTCTGGGCTGAAGTCTGTTGGACTGGATTAAACTGTTCTTTTATCTGCTCAGTCAATGGCAAGAATCCCCATTCACTTTTAACAGTACAGGTCTCATTGTTCACAGTAATGCCCTGATTTTCAATCTCTCCTTGGGAGAGCAACCTTTGAAACTGAGTAAGTCATGAAGTTTAAAGAAAGTTATTGAATGAAAAACTAAATGTATTATAACATATTTTACTGTTTATGTCTATTTGTGATAGATGAAAATGTAAGTTAGCTAATTAAAGGAGATTAAATGTTTTTTTCCTGAAAGTACTAGCTGTGATTTTTAACATATGGGTCAATTTTCTTCCTGAAATATTGCAAAAGATAAATGCAGAAGGCTTTGTGGTACTGGCAATTGCAATCTACTGCTGAAAACATTTTGAATGCTAGCGCTGCTCAAGTTCTCAAAATCAGTTTTTCAATGTCCAGCTGAAAAAGTTGGGACTACTTAATTTTACAATTAATTTTAATAGCAAAGTTCCTATGAAGGTGGCCTAATAAACCCTAACCTATATATGTAGTTTCAACTGCAAAGTGAATTCTACAGTGCATGCTAAGTTAATGTGATAAACAGCTGCATCAAAGTATTAACATATTTTAAAACATGTATTTCAGAGCCTGGAACAGCATGCACCACCCCTTAACTACATGCACATTTCTGAGTAAAAGGATTCTCAGCCTGCAGTAGCAGTGGGGAGCTGCTGTGCTGCAGCCACACACTAAAGTTTAAGTGCACCGATCAGGAGCTTGCCCACAGTTTTTACTTCACAGAGCAACATTGTGCTTTAGCCCACGGGGCACCAAGTCTTCTTAGCATTAAGTCTCTCACCATTGTTGTGGACCCAAATTGGTCTACTCACAGGCAACCAAATTTCACACCTTTAGTGCACTACAGAGCACCTACATGCATTTCCATCTACTTGGATTTGCATGCATTTAATCAGATTTATCAGTTGTTAAAAGTACTACATTGCAACACACGAAAGTATTTCTCATTTACTGCCAAATCAGGGGCAAGAAACACAGCAGTTTTAACACATCACTGTTAGAAGATGATAGTTCCCACCAACTGAGGCACAACTGTAGAAGGTGACCAACTAGTTATACTTAGGTCACTGAACTACTAAGTGTATATTTACTTAGTGCATCAAATGTATGTATTACTAGTGAAAAAAGCAAGAAGGTTCATCTAACTTAAATGTTGTATGCAGCCTAATGTGCACTCAGTGTAAAATATTATTAACACTGCCCCAAGGGCAGGATTTTTCCTGTACCTTTACTATGCTATTGATCAGCAGACAATCAGAATTCACTCCAGCTTCAGAATAGTATGTGTTAATTGCCAATAATCATTTCAATCCCTGTGCAAATTGCTTTCTTGTGGTTAGCTTTTTCAGCGCCTCAGTTAATTTAATTTGATTACAATTGAAAGCATCTGACTACAATTTAAGCAAGCTTATTGCTATAAAAGAAATAAGCCCATCTTCAAAATTACTGTGCAAGTATTTTAATAAGGTTTGCACACATCTCAAAGAATTCTATTGTATGACTCCCTGGTCTGGGAGTTAAGTCAGCTGTGGAAGAGTCAAGAGAAGAACTCACTGATGAGGTAAGGGATGTATCTGCGGATTTTCCTTGTGCATCACCATCTGCATCTTTTTGACAGGATCTATAGTTGCTCACAGACCCTGATCTCTGTGGAGTTGCAGTCCCAGACTTTGCTTCAGTGATTTCCTCTGGGCAACAAAAGGAGAGAAGGAAGATTAGTTATCACTATCAAATCAGTTATAGGAACAGCAGACATCTTTCCCTTCTCACACTTCTACATCTTGGGATTTTTTTAAATATTAATACTTTTAACAGCTTTTGCAAACCGTACATATCTTATACACAATAAAAACCTATCCATATAGTAACACAGAAGTGTTCTTATGCAAACTGTCTCCATAACCATTTATATGAAATTTAACAAAGCCAAGTGCAGGGTTCAGCACTTTGGCCACAACAACCCCAAGCAACACTACAGGCTGGGGACAGAGTGGCTGGAGAGCAGCCAGGAGGAAAGGGACCTGGGGGTACTGGTGGATAGTAGGCTGAAGATGAGGCAGCAGTGTGCCCAGGTGGCCAAGAGAGCCAATGGCATCCTGGCCTGTATCAGGAACAATGTGGCCAGTAGGATGAGAGAGGTTCTTCTTCCCCTGTCCTCAACACTGGTCAGGCCACACCTTGAGTACTGTGTCCAGTTCTGGGCTCCTCAACTCAAGAGAGATGTTGAGGTGCTGGAACGTGTCCAGAGAAGGGCAACAAAGCTGATAAGGGGCCCAGAACCCAAACCCTACGAGGAGAGGCTGAGGGAGCTGGGGTTGTTCAGCCTGGAGAAGAGGAGGCTCAGGGCCGACCTCATTGCTGTCTACAACTACCTGAAGGGAGGTTGTAGCCAGGTGGGGGTTGGTCTCTTCTCCCAGGCAACCAGCAACAGGACAAGGGGACACAGCCTCAAGTTGTGCTGAGGGAAGTCTAGGCTGGATGTTAGGAGGAAGTTCTTCACAGAGAGAGTGATTGGCATTGGAATGGGCTGCCCAGGGAGGTGGTGGAGTCCCCATCCCTGGAGGTGTTCAGGAAAAGCCTGGATGAGGCACTTAGTGCCATGGTCTAGTTGAATGGATAGGGCTGGGTGATAGGTTGGACTGGATGATCTTGGAGGTCTCTTCCAACCTTATTGATTCTATTCTATTCTATATCTAGTTTAGACCAGAACTTGGCATATTTTTAATTAACAGAACTCAGTGGATAATGGTTCAATTTAGGTTACTTAAAACAAAACCAGAGTAGCATCATATGGTTTAATTCCAGTAACAATTCAAACACTTTGCAGATTGGTTTACTAGCAACTACTTTACGTTTAGTCAATTTTTGCTTTCTTTCATTTATTATACCTTGTTATTCAAATTTTAATTATAATCCAGTGATAATCATTTATTTCTAACATCTACATTAATTTATCCTTCATCAGTGGAAGTTTTCTTCTGTAGCATGTTTTACATTTGGGCAACAGCAGTGTAATTTTACTTGCAGTATGAGGACGATATATTTTCATCTTAGAAGTAACGTTCTGCTGAGTTTATGTCTATTCTTACTTTAAACACATAACATTATTTTGACTCTCACATGGCACCAGAAAAGTTATTTCCAGGAAAAATTAGCAAACAAGAGAGATTGCCTTGTCACATCAAAGCTACTTTAAACTACAGTTTGGTAAGAAGAAGAGAAAACAGTTAACTGTGATAGAAAAGAATGTCAAGTCAGCTTCACACTTGGAAGACAGATGGAAAATCCATGCCTTGGGTTGCATTTTCTCAAGACTTGAAGCCAGGACTGCAGCAGGCTGCCCTCCTCCAGCTGCATGGCTCCAAGCACGCACCTCCCCTGCAACAAGGATGGCATTTGTCCTAGACTACAGTACGGTCAGTACAGGAAAGTGGTTAGTCCTCTGTATCAAGTACCACTGGGTCCAAGAAAGCACGTGTACCATCAGAAGGAATGAGGCACGAACTGCATCACAAGTCAGACCAGATCGAACTGTCATGAAACATGACTTCAGCCTATACTGTAGTCCAGTCACACTCCAGTAAACGTTTAACACTCCATATGTTTTCCCAGGCATGTCATCTACACCACTGTCTGTAGGGAACTCTGCTTTAGTCTACTATGCCCATTCCCACCAGGATTTGTCTACTGGTTTACTGTCACTATATTAAAAAAAAAAAAAATATTGACCATCTGATTTCAAGACTTCAGTTACTGCAAGCTTACAACTCCTATCTCATTTTGTCATCTACTAGCATGACCAGGTTGACTGTGCCTGACAAATAACTGAACACAATGGGAAAGGAAATCTTAAAGGCAGAAATTCAGAAAACTCCTTGGTAGAAATAGTTTAGTAAGAGCAAAGACATCAATAATAATAATAAAAGTATATATATATAAAGTGATGCAAAGGCAACCACCCACCACTTCTCAAAAGTGGTATGATGCCTAGACAGCCTCAAGGCTACCTTCCTTAACCCACATCCCTTCAAATTCTTTGTTAAACATAGTATTACATGGCATGGAATATCCTTTTGGTCAATCTGGTTCAGGTCTCCAGGTTGCAGCCCCACCATCACCTTCTTGCCTACTCATTGGGCATGACAGAACAGGAAAAAAGAAAGGCTAGAGTCTATGCAAGTCCTGCTCAGCAACAATGGAATGCAGGCCAGCAGATTGAGGGAGGTGATTCTCCCCTTCTACTCCGCTTTGATGAGACCCCACCTGTAGTGCTGCATCCAGTTCTGGAGCCCCTATTACAAGAGGGATATGGACATGCTGGAGTGTGTTCAGAGGACTATGAGGATGATCAGAGGGCTGAGGCAGCTCTACTATGAGGACAGACTGAAAGAGTTGGGGCTGTCCAGTCTGGAGAAGAGGAGGCTCCAAGATGACCTTATTGTGGCTTTCTGGTATCTGAAGGGGGCCTACAAAAAAGCTGGGGAGGGACTTTTGAGGCTCTCAGGGAGTGACAGGACTAGAGGAATGGAGCAAAGCTGGATGTGGGGAGATTCAGGCTGGATGTGAGGAGGAAGCTGTTCAGCATGAGAATGGTGAGAGCCTGGAATGGGTTGCCTAGGGAAGTGGTTGAGGCCTCATCCCTGGAAGTGTTTAAGGCCAGGCTGGATGAGGCTGTGGCCAGCCTGAACTAGGGTAGGGCGTCCCTGCCCATGGCAGGGAGGGTGGAACTAGATGATCCTTGTGGTCCCTTCCAACCCTGACTGATTCTATGATTCTATTAATGCTGTTTTAGTCATAGATCTAAAGCACAGATCTTACATAGGCTGCTATAGAGAAAATTCACTCTCAGCCAAACCTCGTAGAGCAATATATAATGCAAATCAAACACAGAGATACCAAGCTTTATCTCCACTACCAAATGTTATTCACATGCTCACCTCAGAGCTAAATCAGTGTTTAAATATGGGAATAAGGCTCTAAAGGCAGCCCTGTTTCCTTCTGCACTAGTGGTGTTAGTGCTGGTGCAGATAAAATGGGAGTAGCTCAGGACCTGATATAGATAAAATGTTATTCTTTAAAGGATGAAGCAGCTAACCATTTGATTTCTGGAACAGGAGACACAGAAGGAAAAAAGAAACACCAATACAGATCTACACTGGCTTGAACTAATAAAAGTGCAACATTTAATTCACTGATAAACAAGTAAATGAAAATGAAAACATGTCTGCATTTAGAACAATTTTCTGTACAGCCAGAAAGTTAAGTCTTCACATACCATCAATGCTGCGAAAGTCCAGTAAATACGTCCTGCTGTCCACCTGATACAACTGTAGACTCATTTTGGAATATGCACTTGTTACTGGATTCTTCCTTCGGACACGGAGGTAGTAGGGATTTACAACCTAGTACAAGAGATTTGACTTAGTTACACAAACTGCTCAAAAAGCATTGCATGGTGTTTTTGTCATTTCAACTCAACTCGTGTTATCATTTCAGACTTATGTGCTCAAGTTGTGGGTTTTAAAGTGGGGTTAAAGGGGCAGCTTTAGGATTTTTTAGTATTTGCAAGGGATGTTGCTTGGCTGAGTTTGATTGTGGTTTTGCTTTTTGTTTGTATTGCCTTTTTTTCCCCCCTTGTTTTGTTTGTTGTTTTTTTTTTAACCTAACAGAAAAACATTATTACAGCCCCGGCAGAAAAGTTAAATATGTCAGCAAGTCTATCTTCTCACTTAGCATAAACAGCCTCCCCAAAAGCCATCCTGCACAGGAAGCACAAGCAATCAGCACACGCACATGAGATTATTTTCCACCACAGGAGAAGTTTAAGGCTTCTAGGTTATGCAACCACACAACTCAAATGAAAATGTACTATCATCTACTGTAAAGATTCTTTACTCTTTTACCTTCCATTCGTAATCCAATTGTTTGATTGCTCGACAAACTTCAGCCATGATATCATTTGGTCGACTCTGACTCCGAATGCCCAAATGCCACTTAGCTCTTCTTACACCTGGGTGCTTTGACTTTTGTGGATTCAGCTCATCAAGAGTGTGACGAGGACGTGGTGCTTCTGCTACTAAAAATGGCACTCTTTCAGGATGAGGACGAGAAAGATGGTGATCATCAAGAAAAGAATCTGGTGGGCTGGTAGCCAAGTAGAAGTCTTTGGCCTCATTCATTATTCTTCTATTATCTATAATGAGGTGATAAGCAACCGCTAAAGGGTCCTGATGATTTCGGCTGTATAGACAGCTTAGCACTTCCTCTTCAGTGCATTCAAACTTCTCACATACTTCTTTTAAGGCTTCGTCATCAATCATGGTGGAGCTATAGGATGGATCTTCAGGAAACAAGTATTTTGGAAGGTCCTGCTTAAACCATTCATGTTCCCTAGATTTAAAGATTGAAAAAACCAAAACTTTTTAATATTGAATTATTTAAAAAACAAAGTAATTTTTAGCCTGCACAAAAAGAATTCGTTGTCAGTTCAAGTACCTTTCTGTCCAGCAGAGACAATAAACAGAACATAAAGGAAAGTAATTCTCACCTTGTAAAGACTGAGGTAAACATTAAGCCAAAGACTGAAAAACAAAATCCTCCTTCCTCTAAGTTTATCAACTACCTAATTTCCAGAAGAATCTTCTGTACATCTCAAACACCAGCTTTTTATATAAATTATATATATATTTAGTATCACCATGTGTAGTTTTGAGATATTTTCAACTGAAATTCTTGTACTACCTACTTGAGTTGTCCCTCCCCAGACAGATAGTAACAATAAGTGGCAAGATGAAGAAATGTCAGTGATGGGTAATTTTTGGGTAGGAGTTCAGACATGAATTTATGAACACCGAAGTCACATGCTTCCCACTTTGAACAAACTGCCTATCATTTATTTCATGCAGAAGACCCTCGGGTGTCTCTTAAAAGGGTTGAGGGAAAGCTATAGAAGGGTCAATCTGTACCTCTTTATGACTGTACTCAGGAGCTGCCATTCGTAAAAGAGATACAGAAGGATCCTCATAGGATAGGAGCCTAGGGTAAGCTGCTTAACCAGACAAAGGGTGTGACATGACACTAACCTGGAAAGCTTGATTTTCTATAGATTTAAAAGCAGTTACATGGATGTCACTGTTTAACCCCAGCCAGCAATTATGCACCAGACTCGGTCACCCTGCCACAGTGGGATGGTAGGGAGAATCAGAAGAGTAAAAGTGGGAAAGTAGTATGGTTTTTCTATAGCAGATACAGGCCCATAAGGAGAAAGCATGATTCTCTAGTTCTCCAGGCTTGCTGTCCAATCCATCCACATCTATCTATCCACACTTCCACTACGAGTACTGAGTAGAAACAGACAATCACATCTCTGGACTCATTGAATACACTATTCCCTCATGTAAGCCCAGACACCCTTGGCCTTCTTGGCCACCCAGGTACACTACTGGCTCACGTTCAGTCAGCTGTCAGTCAACACCTCCAAATTCTTCTGTCAGGGAGCTCTCTAGCTATTCCTCCCTAAATCTGTAGTGCTGCGTGGGGTTGTTGTGGCCCCAATGCAGCACTTGAACTTGCTGAACCTCAAACAATTGGCCTTGGCCTATCTATCCAGATCTCTCTGCAAAGTCTCCCTGCCCTCCAGCAGCAAGGGCACACTCACCAAATTTGGTATCATCTGCAAGCTTACTGTCAGTGCACTCGGTCCCCTCATCCAAATAACTGATAAAGATGTTAAACAGAACTGGCACCAGAACTGGCTACCAACCAGATTTGAATCCATTCACCATAACTCCTTGGGCTTGGCTATTCAGACACTTTTTCACCTAAAGAAGCATGCACCCATCCAAGCCATGAACAGCCAGTTTCTCCAGGAGGACGCTGTGGGAAACTGCATTGAAGGCCTTACTAAATCCCAGGTATGTAACATCCACAGCCTTTCCCTTGAATAGAATAGAATCAACCAGGTTGGAAGAGACCTCCAAAATCATCCAGTCCAAACTATCACCCAGCCCTATCCATTCACCACCACTCTGGGCCTGGCCTTCCAGCCAGTTCCTGACCGTATCAGAGTGAATCTGTTCAAGCCATGAGCTGCCAGTTTAGCCAGGAGCTTGTTGTGGCAGACAGTGTCAAAGGCTTTGCTGAAGTCCAGGTAGACTACATCCACAGCCTGCCCCACATTCACCTGGCAGGGAACCTGATCATAAAAGGAGATCAGGTTGGTCAGGCAGGACCTGCCCTTCCTAAACCCATGCTGGCTGGGCCTGATCCCTTGGCCATCCTGTAGGTGCTTTGTGATGGCACCCAAGATGACCTGTTCCATGACCTTGCTTGGCACTGAGGTCAGGCTGACAGGTCTGTAGTTTTTTGGTTCCTCCCTCCATCCCTTCTTGTGGATGGGCATCACATTGGCAGCTTCCAGTCTTTGGGGACCTCTCCAGTGAGCCAGGACTGTTGATAAATGATGGAGAGTGGCTTGGCCAGCTCATCTGCCAGCTCTCTCAGCACCCTAGGATGGATCCCATCTGGTCTCATGGACTTTTGAGGATCCAAGTGGCTCCGCAGGTCACTTACTCCTTGTGCCCCAAGGAAGAATGGAGGGTCAGCCAGGGGGGTTAGGAAGCAAGTGGATTAATCAGAGATGGACAGTGAGCTTAGAGAGAAATGCAGCCCACAGCCCGGACAAAGAGCGACTCCCTTATCTATGTTTGGGTTCTTGTTCTTATACATCTCAGCAAGCCTGTGAGTGAAGTACACATCACCACTGTTTCTCTTTCACAGCATGTGATCTAATCCTTCTCACCAAAACATTCTAGCTAGCTTCAAACTAGCACAGAAGCTTGTGATAAAGACAAGTAAAATTTTTTAAAAGTTGTAAGGAGAAGGACCAAAAAAAAAAAAAAAACAAACAAACCAAACCCACAAAGCTAGAGAAGCCTCAGGAAGGACAACTGACGCAAGCAAAACAAATCACTCACCACCAACTGATGAACATCCAACCAGCCTCAGAGTAGGAGCTCCTCTGCCAGAGCAGACAGGCCTTGATATTGTTTTAGTTACTATGGAGCAGTTACACAGCAATGTTGTTGTCAATACTGTTTCCAGGACCAACCCAAAACACAGCCCTATACAAGACACTATGAAGAAATTTAACTCTACCCTTGCTCAAGGCTGTACAGTACATCAAGTTCTAGCCAGTGTGACCCTGAAAATATGCCTCAGTACAAGTATGTTGAGCAAAGTAAGTTTTCATCAGAAGCAACCATTTACTTTGTAAGCAGAAAAAGCACTTCCTATACCCCTACAAAGAATAGCCCTAGCTGCATAGCTGAACACAGGAGACTATTTTATTACTACTTCCTGCAGTAAGCCTCCACCTTGCATGTACACACCACCCTCCCCTCAACAGATTTAAGGCATCCAACTCAGTTTGTCCATTAAACTGTAAAGTGACACGTCTTATGTCTATTAGAACTGCTGAAGATTGAAAATCCATACATGCTCTGTAATTCATCATCAGTTTCACACCACTTCACTTCTGGAGTTACTTAATGTGACTGAAATAAGACACATTCCTATCTACTCAAGTTTTACAATGATTACTGCTTCTCACAGGGCTTTGATTTCTGCAAGTACTTCACACTGTAATAAAGGAGGAAGGGCTAAGTCTTCAGTTGTTTTTTTTTCTTCTGAAAGAACATTAAGTTCCTAATTTTTAAGCCTAAGAGACATTTTCACTAGGGTAGTATATCAGTGTTCTTCCTCTAGAGTTTCTTACAAATAAAATGGGAAAACCTAAGCTGCTGTCCTAAATTTGGAACCATAGAGTTAAAAATCCTGGAGGGACTAGAGGGAGTGGACACAGAAAGTGTAAAAATTGTTATTCAATCCCATATTTCTGCTATATCTTTATAAGCTGGCAGCAAGGCCAACTGTCCTCCTCTCCTCTCCCTCCTGCCTGCTGTCTCTGGCAGAAGCTACTCATCTAGGTAAACATATAAGGAGTAGTCCTGTTTGTGGCCTCCAGAGGCCTTGTTTGGGCCTATGGGTGGCAGAGGTGCTGGGGAGGGAAGAAAGGAGCATTAGGGATTGCAGATTAGTTTTGGGCTGGGGGAAAATTTAAGGGGGTTGCCATATATCATGTATAGTCTCTCTATTTTTTCTGTATCTTTCTTTTCAAATATAATGCTGCATTTCTCTCCAATTAATTCAAGAGCAGCTCATTCTGTCCACTCTTTAAAAAAACATGACAGCTGCTTCAGAGAGTACAGCTCCAACAGCTACCAATTATTTTTAATTGGATCCACTGCACACTTGTCAAAAAGGAGTCACCTTCCCTAGAATGTCCTCTTGGAACCTGGAGCCCATGCCTGTCTGTTCTTACTAGCTGTAATTTATCAGCATTTGATGCAGCAATTATCACACTTACACAAGTTCATGCCAAAGCTGCAAAGATAGAAAGTTGAACTGGATGATCTTCCAACCTAAACTACTTTATCTTGCATGCAGAATGTCTTAACAGATGATATTTCAGTCTGGATAAATATGATTAGAAGTAGCAGCTATCAGATTAAAGAGTCTGAGGAAGTTATGACACTTGTGGTACAGTGGTTCTCAACAGCAAAGGCTTTTTTCTAATGAAGTCAAGAGAATGCAGCTTTCAGAGAGCATTCTGCGGGTAAACAGCTTAACTACAGCAGTTTTAAACGTGGACTTATTCTGAATTTCTGTATGTACAGACCTGTCAGACTGACCTCAGTGCCAGGCAAGGTCATGGAACAGGTCATCTTGGGTGCCATCACAAAGCACCTACAGGATGGCCAAGGGATCAGGCCCAGCCAGCATGGGTTTAGGAAGGGCAGGTCCTGCCTGACCAACCTGATCTCCTTTTATGATCAGGTTCCCTGCCAGGTGAATGTGGGG
>WAAF01007296.1:0-29477 GCA_013400475.1 Tricholaema leucomelas | reverse complement strand
GATTGGCATTGGAATGGGCTGCCCAGGGAGGTGGTGGAGTCACCGTCCCTGGGGGTGTTCAGGAAAAGCCTGGATGAGGCACTTAGTGCCATGGTCTGGTTGACTGGCTAGGGCTGGGTGATAGGTTGGACTGGATGATCTTGGAGGTCTCTTCCAACCTGATTGATTCTATTCTATTCTATCGTAATGTTTATAATGTATATGTAATGTGTATAATTCAATTTACTATGTGTTCTGGTTTGAGGCTAACTGGAATATTTGAATGAAAGAAATTAGATCATTGGCTATGAAAAGAAAAATATAGTCGTGTCTAAATTACCCATTTTTTCTGCTGAGACATATAAAAGCAAGGACACAAATACAGATAAGACAGTCTCTGCCTGGCTTTTGCTGTATTAACTCCTCTGCCTGACCCTGCACATTTTCCATCTAATCATTCTTCTTCTAATCTCCCTTGCTGACCTTTCCAGCTTACCTTGCACGTAGGAGATTCAGAGATAAGGGAGAGGGTGGAATATAATGTGGAAGGGTGGTTGGGAGCTCCTCCTGGGCACTCTCTCTGCTGGGAGTGGTCTTGTATTTCTGTATTACTTTTAACTTGTATATTACTGTATATGGTTGTAAGCAGTTGTAATATATTGTATATATATGTTTGTAAATCGTGCTAGCTGTGAATATAAACATTAATTCTTTAACTTCCAGATGGCTGAGTTTAGTCTGGGTGAATCCTTGGCTGGGGGGCGGGGAAAGGGAGGTGCAGGTGACACCCAGAACCACTGCACTATGATTTCAAGACCTGTATCACCAGAAATTGATTTTTTTATCTGAGACTATAAAACACAGACAAGTTGTATGATTATTTCTTTGTTCTGTGTTCATGCACTGAGAGTATCATTTCACGATCCTCCATCAGACAGTAATTACTTTTTTACCTAATATCTCTGATTGTTGCTCTCTTCATTGGATCCACTTGCAGCATGTGCTTCAAAAGAGTAATTACAGATGGATTCAGGTACTGAGGGGTATAAAAGATACCATCACATATCTTCTTGAAAAGGGTTGGCACGTGATCATCGTCAAATGGAAGTGTTCCACATAACAAAGCATAGAGGATAACCCCACTGCTCCAAATATCTACTTCTGGACCTGCATACAACCTGGGGAAAAAAAAAGTTAACTGTTAGTGATTAATATTTTTTTCTCTACTTTCTTATATTGTATCACAGTATTTTTCCCTCTTTCTTGTATTGTATGGCAGTAAAAATATATCAGTGTGGGACAACTAATCTGCAAGTACTGCTATACCCTTTCATGTCAGTGTCATGCCTTCCCTTAACTTTAGGCACCCTCTTTTCAAATATATAACAGAGTACAAGTTCATAGTTTTCTTCTCTAGTGTAATAATCCACAAATGCAATTACAGACAATGGTAAACTTAAACTTGCACCTACTACTAGGAAACCACATGTTATACATAGTTGCCCCTTTTTTTTAGGGGAATCTGTGCAAAGTCATTTATCTCTCAGATCTGAAAGGTTGAAAAGTTTAAGATGAGACCATATAGCAGAACTTGTCACATAGTCTGCGCTATTGTCTATATAAATAGACATCTGGCCTCCCATCAGCAAGACACAGTATTATGATGAGCAGCTTAAAGCAGCAGATTCAATGATCATCTAGTACAAGAAAAAGTTACCTCCAGATTGAACATTATTCTGTAGCAAATATTGCACTGGTACACAACCTCACAGCACACACTGCCTGTATTTCTGATTGCAAAGTCTGAGCTGTGAGCAAGACTTTTAAACCCAGAAAGGCACGGCGGATTTAAAGCATTAGATGAGGAACTATTTAAAATAATCTTAAATACTCATAAAATGTTATCAAAACAATTAGAAATTCCAGTCACAGTTTTAATTGACCTAATTTTGTAGCCTTTAGAATCAAGCAGGAAAACGGCTTAAGTACATGCACACATGTATCCAATATAAAAGAAACTACCTTCCTGAAATTACTTCTGGTGCAGCATAGTTAGGGGAACCACAGCTTGTTCTTAAAAATTCTCCATCTGACATCATATTTGATAGACCTGAAAGTGCATAAGAGCAACTACTAAAAATTCAGAGAGCAAAGTGATTTCATAGCACACATACCATCACTAGTAATTTACACCAGAAAAAGAATAAAAACTTATCTCAGTAAATAAATAACATTGTCCTGAACTAGTGAAATTTGTGTATGAGCATGCCATGTAACTCCCCCACTCAGTTTACCAGAAACTTCACTAACATCAACTCATTTTGCGCACAACTTAGAAATATTTGAGAACAAATCCATTACGGGACAAAAAACACAGTCCAATTTAGATGACAAGCACAGTAAGAGAACAGTACAGGAAGACAGGATTTTGGTCATTACCAAGAAAGTCAAACACATTTGCTCTTAAATGTTGAAATGGAAGATGCTACAACAGAATTGCCTAGAATTCTGAAAGAGTTTAATACAAATATATAAAAAACCCTGTAAGTTATACAGAACAAGACAGCTGAATGCACATGACTTCACCACAATTTAGACACCTACACAGTTCAGCTGGTTCCTGAATTACTGCAGTTCAGTGATTTGATCTTAGATATTCTGTAATTAAAGTGTACTTCAAAACTAGGCCATCTTCATTCACCATCCCTCAGTACAGCCTAACATCAGTAGAAGACCTACCACTTGCTCTACAGTAGCTGTAGAAAAATAACATTCAGTTTCATCAGCAGAAATTGCATGAACAGTGCCGTAAGCCAAAGAACTTAGCTTCCAAGAAGGAATCATGCCCTTTTTTGAAGGGAAGATGAGAGAATACAGCTTGGCTAATTTTCACATTCTAACACACAAAAGCTTTTATTAAGATCTTGTTTAATACACTAGTCACAATTAACAGAGTGCTACAACTTTGGTGATGTTCAGATTACAGGAAGATTTTTTTTATAAGCTTTCGTACTTAATTTGTTCACCATGTAAGCCATCTCACTCAAAGCATTTTCCATATCCAATAAATCAGTATGAGCAACAGTGACTACATACTTGAAGACCATATTTGAAAAATATCCTTTGGATACTCTGAATTACCTAGCACCTTTCAAAGTGCTTTAAATGGGTGAGTACTATCCACCATGTCCACAAGAGATATCATGATGATAGAGAAGTACGCCTTTCTTACTACACTTATATAGTGAGGTTTGCTGATTCAGAGTTTCCAGTACTAGCTGCCAACCTTCTCAGCAGCTGTGCTCACAAATAGTTAGTACAAGCAATTAAACTTCTGATTAGATAGGCAAACATACAGGAAAAACATGAGTTTGCATGATCTGCTGTTTTGTAACTTATATATTTAGGCCTTAATTACACTGAATCCCATCTTTATAGTTTTGAAAGTGAACATAGAGCAGTTTAGCAAGAGGACTAGTAAATTCAGTATATCAGTGTGGTCCTTAAACGTGATTTGTTTTTGCATTGTACTTCCAAAACAGCCACATATTTAGATTTTGAACACAGTGAATAAGGTTATGAAGAGTCTATTTTTAAAGTGGAAAGGTCAGAAACTAAGTCTACTTAGCATTTAAAAGAAAGCATTGTTAAGGAAAACCAAACAACTCAGATCAGTTTTACCAAGTTACAAAAAAAAAAAATCTGAAAAGAAATTATGAGATGAAAACAAGTTCTATAAATGTGTATCAGTGTAAAGCAAAACTACATTATTGCACTTTGGGTTCTTCCATTGTTTCTCACCACCCAGATACCCCAGATACTCGAGTATACACAGTTCAATAACTAATTCCTATAGCAATTGTGAGTGTCTAAACTTCAGATATAAAATAGTAATGCTTACCAAAGTCTGCTATTTTGGCATTCATGTGTGCATCAAGCAGCACATTTTCAGGCTTCAGATCTCTATGTACTACCATATGCCTGTGACAGTAATCCACACCAGAGAGGATTTGCTGGAACAGACGTCTACTTTCCTTCTCATCAAGCTAAGACAGACACACAGTTTAAAACAATTATGATACAGTAAAAGATTACTTTTTTCTCATTTATCTGAGTTAAAGGAAAACTTCCAGTGACTTAAAATTACCATTTTATAGTTTTGATACTTGATACATCAGATTATCAGGACCTGTAGCAGCTAACTTTCTTTTTGTAACACAGCTCTAAGATGACTGAAATGTCTAAACGACAGAAAAAAATATCTAGAACAAGACACACTCATTGACTCAAAATAATTTAAAAGTTCTCAATCACACTTTTTATTAAACTGATCAGGTGGATTATGCATACTCAGCACTTCATCAATAAACTTCAAAATTTGAGGACAGCTGTTACCAGGCTGCTAGTTCTCTTCCTTACAAGCATTGGAAGTCCCAGATACCTGGCCAACCAAGTGGTGATGATGACTCCCTCACAGAACAAGGAAGTGTAACAACAATCAGAACACTGCTGACAAAAAACAGTCAAAACCTCTGTTGGACAGCAAGACATGTGACCTTTCAATGGCTAGAGACATGTCTACTGTCCCCTGCTTCCTCTGAGGACTGAGTGTCTTGTATTCCTTTATATGACTCCTGAGACTAAAGTGTCATTGTTATATTTGTACAGCAAACCACGTATTGATATTTGACCCATCTGTGTGATTAGATACCATAAGCTGTCTTTTAAACTCTACTATTACATTGAGTCTGCTTGCACAAATTCTGTGTAACCACAAATTTCATGATACACTAATCATAATGCACTCTTAATAAGGCATTTTCATTATATCATTCTGCCAAAGATCCACAAAAAAGAACCTGTCTGTCCCTTCAGCATTGGGTGATGCCAGGAAACAGTCACAGAGTGCAATTTATTGATTTGTAGAGTTGAACTACTTCTTACCCTTCCATTTTTGCAGATATAATCAAACAGTTCGCCTCCTGAAACATACTCCATGACCATGAATATGTCAGTTGGTGTACTGATGACCTGGTACCTGATAAGAGAAGCTATTGATTAGTCTACACACTCTATACATAGTATTTACATTTAGTTAGAAGGAAAAGTTGGGCAAAGGGTCAAATAAAAATACATTTTAAAAACCAAACAGCCAATCTACAGCTATTGGAATCACAGTATTCTTCAGAAGCTATCTCCCCTGCTCTCATCATGTGATGCTGTCATGTCCAAGACTAGCAGGAAATTAGTATTTCCCATCAGAAATATCAGTATTTGTACCTTCAGAGAGGTAAGCCTAGTCCAAATAATTTCTTTCAAGTTATTCACAGTGCTGCCTCACACAGCTTGTTGCTGTGAGGAAAGAATTCAAAAGGACTTTGCTAGCGTATCCAATATTGCAGTTTTCAACCTTAACACGCGAAAACCCCGACTTGCCATAAATGAAAGAGTGTACTTCAAGACAAGAAAAAAAATGCTCTTAATTATTAATATGATCTTTTACAAAGACAACTCAATTTGTCATAAGTATTTATGATACAGTATCAACACTAGTTATTATGTTATCATTCTTCTTCATTCATACTAAAAAAACTCTTTCGAAGTTTTAAAATAAATGGAAAGATTGACCATGAACTAGTTAAAACATTTTTTGTTCTACATATCCTTAGCTGAAAGTGGTTTATTTTTTCCCTGTAGAGCAGACAGAAGTGATCAATTTTTAATGGAACAAGGAAGTAAACACTGACAACAGAAATTCGAATATTACACTGAGAAAATAGGAGATAGTGAATTGAAACATTCATTTTCACCCAGGGTACAACACCTAGGCATGCAAGTATCTGAATTGTAATTAATAACTGAATCCACATACATTGCAGAATGGCAATGCTCTTCAAAACGTTGGTTTCAAGAAAAAGAGGAAGACAAAATGTGCTTCTGCTTAGTGAGAGAAGTTATTCTTGAACTACAGACAGCAATGACTTCAGACTATACAGTTTAGTGTTGCAGTCTAACATTTCAATACTCTTTCAAGGCAGATCCATCATGGAAATCTTCAAAAGTGGTTTTACCTAAAAGATGCTTTACCTTTACTGATTCTAATACCTCACATGTTTACATGTCAACATTCCAGAACCATGACTAAGACACTACAACAGAAATAGTATTTTAATCTTTCCAACACAAAATTTACAGCCATGTTTCTCTACAGTCACTTCATTTTTCTGTTTATGGAAAAGGAGGTTGTGGAATAGCTACACACACATAGTATGAATAACATTACCAAACTACATAGCACAGAAGACCAGAATGCAAACCCAAGAAACTTTATGTAGGAAAACCCAAATAATTGGGGTTTTAAAGCACAGTTTACAAAGAAAAATCTTACTGCAACAGGCCTGCAACTGTGCTGCTAAATATCTGTACGAAATTTTTCATAAAGCACAATGTCTGTTTTGCAATATTAAACTGAAAAGGAAAAAAAAAAAATCAATTTATCTTATCCTAAACATCTTAAATTGCTCTTTAGCAATTAGTCCAGTTCCTAACAGCACAAGCAGCATGACTTTAAATTACCATCAATCTATTTGTACAACATCAGTTGATCAACTGAAAAGTTGTGGATCCATCAGTTTCTCCATTGTCTCCTACATCCTGTCCCTCTTCCCTATAGGCAGGAGAAAAAATTCTGCTCCTAAGTTCTTGAGAAAGAAACTGTCACCTAAAATGTGTTAAGATGACTATAAACTTAGTGACATCAGAAATATAGGTTCCTGTGTGTCACTACAATGAGTCTTTCTATTTCGTTTTGGCCTCCTTTAGATTAGTTGATGAACTTAACTGGCAGCATTAGGAAGTTTGCAGCTCAATTAGCTCAATAGCCTTCTGAAAACTAACCTACTGAAGTTAGTAATTTCATTTTACACAAACCAATTTAGCTGCCGCCAAACTAAGGAGAGCCTACAGGGACATTTGTCAGTGGTAGTAGGGTCTTAAGACAGAACTGCCAAAATGGAGGGAAAAAACCCTGAAAAATGCTGCGACTAAAGTTAACACAACAATTAAAACAGTGGAAGATAATGGAAGTCATTCACACTCTGGAGGTGCACGTAAACCTTACAGGAAGCAAAAGGGGAGTGGGGGGAAGGCATTTACAATTCATTTCCTTATACCAGACCCAGATCTACTCTGGGATGTATGCAACTGTATTCTGAACTCTACTGAAGAATTCTGGTCAAATAAGAAATCTAAACAGGCTATTTGTAAAGGCCACATTTAGACAAGTGGTAGCAGCTATACTGAAGAATGCTGAAATACTGCATTTAATGAACTGTATATCCTTAACACCTAAGAATCTCAGAGTGCCACCTATATTACAAAACTATACATTACTGACACACCACTAAAAACATCTCAAGTAAGAAAACACAATAAACTTACTATAGAAATGCCTATTATAGTCTTGTCCTTAACTTGTTTTCTAAGCAGAAAAATGATCAAATATAACTAGAGAAAGAAAACTGAAGTCATAGCTAAGGACAGAGACTGATGCTACAAGAAATATCTGTCATGCCACTACCTTTTATACATCTGTCCAAAGAAGCAAAGATCTAATGGAAGCTCTGCAGCAAGCAGAGATGATCAATTCTGTGAAAACACATTACAAGGGATACTGGCAATGGTTGCATACTTGGAAGCTGGTAACCTTCCTCGTAGGATATTGCTAGTATTGCCCTTCAGAAGTTTCACAACAGTGAGACCAAAAAAAAGGTTAAACATGTTTGAATACAGCAGGCAAAACTTACAGCTTAATTATGTGAGGATGTCTGAAGAGTTTAAGGTTCTGGATCTCCCTGCGGATTTTTCCTACAACATCAAGGCTGCGGATCTTTTGTCGATTCAGAATCTTCACTGCAACTTTATGGCCAGTCAATTCATGTTTGCCAACTGCAAGAAACAAGGAAGTATTCAGTCAGGATTTTAAAATGCCCTGTAAAGACATCAATTTGCTCCTTCCAACTGTAGCCAAGAAACACATCCCCATCATCTTCGCTGAGGCTGAAAATCAGAGAGCATTTGATTTCTTTTGTCCTACTCCGATTGCTCTCACAATTCTATCATCAGTATAATGGAGTATGCAAAAAAAACTTGAACCCTCAAAAGTCTTTCAGTCTGACAAAATTACAGAAATTAATCAAGTCCAATCTATCACCTAACAACTTCTAATTAACTAAACCATGTCACTAGGTGACTCATTCAGTCTCCTTTTAAATACCTCCAGGGATGGTGACTCCATCACCTCCCCAGGCAGCCCATTCCAAAGAGCTTCTTCCTAACATCCAGCCTAAACCTGCCCTGGCACAGCCTGAGGCTCTGTTCTCTTGTTCTGTCCCTGGTTGCCTGGCAGAAGAGACCAACACCACCTGGCTACAACCTCCCTTCAGGTAGTGGTAGACAGCAATGAGATCTGCCGTGAGCCTCCTCTTCTCCAGGCTAAACACCTCCAGCTTCCTCAGCCACTCCTCACAGGGCTGTGTTCCAATCTCCTCACCACCCTTGGTGCCCTTCTCTGGACACCTTCAAGCACCTCAACATCTTTCTTAACTGGAGAGGCCCAGACCTGGACACAGTACTCAAGGTGTGGCCTAACCAGTACAGGGGCAGAGGACTTCCCTGGTCCTGCTGGCCACACTGTTTCTGATACAAGCCAGGACGCCACTGGCCTTCTTAGCTACCTAAGCACACTGCTGCTCATGTTCAGCTGCCAGCCAGCAACCCCATGTCCCTCTCTGCCTGGCTGCTCTCCAGCCACTCTGTCCCCAGCCTGTAGCACTGCATGGGGTTGTTGTGACCAAAGTGTAGAATCCAGCACTTGGACTTGTTAAAACTCATAGTACCGTATTGTGCCCATCTGTCCAGCCTGTCCACGTCCCTCTGCAGAGCCCTCCTGCCTTCTAACAGAGCCACACTTCCTCCAAACTTGGTGTCGTCTGCAAACTTACTGATGTAGGATTCAATCCCCTCATCTAGACCACCAGTGAAGATATTAAACAGGACTGGGCCCAGCACTGATCCCAGAGTCACACCACTCGTGACAGATGTCAACTGGATGCAGCTCCATTCACCACCACTCTCTGGGCCTGGCCCTCCAGCCAGTTCTTAACCCAGCACAGAGTGCCCCTGTTCCAGCCAAGGGCTGCCAGCTTGGCTAGGCATTTGCTACAGCAGACAGTGTCAAAGGTCTTGCTGAAATCAACGTAGACTACCTCCACAGCCTGTCCTACATCCACCAGGCAGGTCACCTGGTCATAAAGAGATCAAGTCGGTCAAAGAGGACCTGACCGTCCTAAATCCATGCTGGCTGTGTCTGATCCCTTGGCCATACTGCAGGTGCCCTGTGGTTGCACTCAGGATGGTCTGTTCCATTATCTTGCTTGGCACTGAGGTCAGGCTGACAGGTCACAGCATACTTGCTTTAAGCAATGCTACAGCATAACTACTGGGTTCCGATATGCACAGTGTTACATCAGCTAATCTGTTTCATTTATGAATTACTGGTCTTAGAAAATAAAAATTTCATCAGAACTCAAAGGAATTTCAGAAAGTAATTACCTACAGTATCTATTCAGTATGTAAGCCATGCAGAAGGATCTTTCAAAACATGTCTTTCATTCAAAGAAATTCAACAATAACATTTTTGGTTGACCAACTCACTCTAGCTTTCGGAGCCTTCAAGACTGCAAGCCTCAGACCCCAGTTTTATACAGTGACTGAAAGAAAACAAGATTTCTGCTTGTCAACTCTGCTTCCCAACTTTGAGTTAAGTACTGTAGTGAAAACCTGTTAGGGTTTTGTGTTGGTGCAAGATCATTTTCTTCAGTAATTATTACCTCTCTTTTCAAATTAAATTTAAGATTATAACAAAGCCAGCTTTTTAAAACTCCAATAACCATATACTTGACAAAACAAAACTGTTTTCTTGGATATGGTTCAAGGTATTTGCTATTAATAATACTGCAGACACTAAATGGTAACATACTGCTGACTAGTTCTGAATTTGGCATAAAGACAGAACTAAAAGCAAGATCTCAGATTGATAACACCACTTAGAAAAGTAGCAGCCAGCATTATCCTCCCAAAAACTACTTTGTATTACCTCTTGACAGAATTTTTACCTATAAAAGCAAAGGCTCACAAATTTGAAGTAATCAAAACACATTAGTCACCTTAATCCTCAGGCAGCTATCACTCCTTCAAAAGAATCATTGCAAAGAAAAAACAATTTTACAGACCAAATATTTCTCTATTAATTTCTATTATTAGACCAAAGAAACATCTTCACTACAGCTGTGCATAGCATCAAGACTTCTAAGACACTGACAGTCTCAAAGCAGCAGCAAGCTGTTTTATCTGTAGAAGTGCAGGAGCAATAGTTTCTAAACTCAGTTCACCAGCTCTTCAATTGGAAAACTGATTATGAGGCCATCCAAAGTACATACAGTAACATTCTTATGAAGTACAGATACCAATCATGGAGTTGGTAAAAAATGACCCGAATAAGCTTCTGTTGTACTTAATGAAACATTTCTGCAATAGGCCAAAAACCCAACCTGGGGCTTAAAGGAAATTAGTCTTTGAAAATAACGAGCTAAGCAACTTTGTTTTTTATGTTAGTGAAAACAGGTCAAAGCTGTGCAAAGGCATATTCCTGCATAACATTAGATAGCAAACTGACCTTCATCATCCATTTCCAGTTTCTTAGCACCTCCTTGAACAAGAAGACCTATTTACATCATCTTGATGCTGTGATCTTTAAGTTCTGTACAGACCAGAGTTTTTAAACTTATTTTGATAGGCTTGAACACAACTACTGTATATTTACAACCTTCAGTTGTATCCCTCATCTTCTCAGTACCATTCACTGGAATTCTGACTACTTCTCCTTTTATGAAAGCTAATTTTATTTCCAAAAATTAAAGTTTGCACTTGGGTTCAGTAGTAAACATCAGCAGTGTCTGGGTTTTTGTTTGTGGAGTTTTGTTTGGTTTTTAACTAGAACAATTAACAAAAATATGGATACATGTTTTGCACTGAATTGTGTCTCAACTGGTTTAGGTTCACCACTCTACTGCACCACAGCTTTTCACTTATGTGGCATTTTAGCTTTGCCTAGGTTATCTGTTAGGAATAGCTGTCTCCTCTACAACTGCACACCTAAGGAACAAACAAGTGAGTTGTGTCAGCCATATTGTTAATTCAGGCTACTAGAGACAAACGAACAGCTAAAGTAGAATGTGTGATGGAAACTATCACACCAGTAACAGTTATATGTAAGAGAAAAAGCCTAAGTAGCAGGGTGAGTTAATATGACAGATACTTTGGCAGCAGGAGAGCATTATCAATTATTAAGTTAAGCACTGTTTTTAAAGTTCAGTCATATAAGGCTGCTAGCACTGTTACAACTAAAGACCCACTTCAAAGAAGGCATACGGCTGACCTTGTACATCACACGAAAAACTAACTGAATTTTTAAAAATTGAACACATTTGTTACAGTTTTTCATCTTTCTGATGAAACCATATCACAATCACTGGAGAAGAAAAAAATACGATTACAGGAAAACAACCACAGAACTGCTGTTAAGCGAAGAAATTGAGCCTGCAGGAGAAAAACAAGTGTCACATAGGTGAAAAATGTCCTTTACTAAGTACAGACAAAACACAGTGCATAATCTAGGGCCAAGAAAGATCATGCACACAAAATGTCTCAAAAACAACCCGTATGTGGGAATAGAGCACTGGTCCATGAACACTTACATTTGCTTTCAGATAAATAAATTCTCAAACCATTTACAGCAGGTATGTAGGATGAAGTATGTTGCCTATCACACCCTTAAGAAAAAAACGGTTATACATACATTTATGTACTTCTCACATAACCAATAGCTTCAAAGCAACCTGAACACCTAATGTCAATCAAGCAAGGCAGNTCAATCTTCCCTTCCTTCTCCCTCTTTGCATTTACCTCCCTTCAGAAATAACCAGATCAAGCCACATATATCTCACGGGATAAACCTGAAGATCTGAGGTGAGATGTCAAGAAGACGACAAGGAGGTTAGAGGAAAAAGGGCTAGATGAGATTAAAGGCAGAGGCAGTCACAGAGATCAGACCTCCAGAAAGAAGGTGCAGCCAGAAGTGAGAGCTGAGCAGTGACAGGTGAAAAGTGAGCTGAGAAGTGAGAGCTGAGAAGTGTCTTATCTATTTTTTGACTAGTTGTGTTTATAGGCAGAAGAATGGGTGGTACAGGGCATATGTTGTTTTCTTTTCTTTCTTCTCACAGTTAAGGATTTCATTTCTCTCAGTAAAATATTCCAATTAGTCTCCAACCAGCACATTGTACAGAATTTCCCCCCCACTGTTTCAAGCTAACTGTATTTCATTAAATATTAACAGAAGAGATGCTCAACCACATTAAAATTGTAATAGCAGCTCCACAAATTAACCATCTTTCAAGGTTTCAACTTCAGACAAGTTTTTGCCAATACAGATTAAGAACAGCAAGAGTAGTGCAACAGTGCGCTATGAAATCTAAAAGCACATAAACATATTTATGGGTATGCCAACCTTAGTTTTTTGCAGGGCACTGGAGGTTAAAAAAAAAAAGTACCCATCTTTGACGATTCCTCTCATTCATGTAGTCCCTCCTCGAGGTAAATCTGAAGCCTGTCTTATGCCTTATCTCATCTCCTCTCTATTGAAGGAGGTGCTAGGTTCCAAAGAAAGGAATAGTACTCCACGTGCCAGTTAGGAGTCACTGCTCTCAAGCAGCTGGGGATGAAAGTGTCGCTTTTTAAGCTTCCTTTGAAAACTGAAAATTCAAAGAGCTATACTCTTAAAATACTTTCTGCTGCTTTCCCATGTATTCTGAGAGACCAATACTCTATATCAGTATTGCAGAGAGTGTGATTTACCATTGGAATGGGCTGCCCAGGGAGGTGGTGGAGTCACAGTCCCTGGGGGTGTTCAAGAAAAGACTGGATGGGGCACTCAATGCCATGGTCTCATGGTCTAGCTGGCTGGATAGTGCTGGGTGATAGGCTGGACTGGATGATTTTGGAAACCTCTTCAAACCTGGTTGATTCTATGATTCTATTTTATTCAGACCATGCCAAGAGCTGAAAGAGTTTGTGCAGAGAATGTGCCACAGTGAAAAGAGGTATCATACTAAAAGTCAGCTAGCACACTACGTACAACAGGATAAAGTGTGGAGTTTTTGTTATAATCATAACCAATCCATCAGGTTAAACACAAAAAATCCCAATCAAACTAAACTTAAAAAAAGAGAAATCTGAGTCTACCCAAGGACTCAGTTCAGGAGGAAAGGATGCTTTCAAGCTGCTTGTGCCAATATCTGAACATATCTCACAAGCACAACAGGAACCGTATAAAGTGCAAGTTTTTCCACCTGTGGTGGGCAACATCAAGAGAAAGTTTAATTTCTACTTCATTTCTACAAGGTTTTGTATTTTCAGCATGGCATCCTACACTACTCCTGGGAAAAGTTTTTTAAAGTCTGAGCTGTAAAAAAAACAAACAAACCTAAACCTTTGATAACCACTTGTCAGCCTGATTTAGCATAAAGTCTTTCCATATTGGTGTGTCAGACGCATTACCAGCTAATCAAATAATTCCAGTCTTACTCTTTATGCTTATTTCTCTCACTGTAGAGAGAGAAATCTTACTTTCCTTAAAAGGCCATCAAGTGTTAGCACTTGTGCAGCAACATACAATGTAGTGACACCTCAAGACCTAAAGATCATTACATACCAGTGGTATTTTAAATAAATGAAGAGATATTACCTTCCAGTACTTACTTCTGTATTTACGGATGGGAAAACAGTTTTTCCTCCTGCCATTATTTCCCGCTAGGAGTCTGCTAGTCTCGACCCCAGCAAGTCCAGTCAGCGGCCTCTTTTCGAGCGCCATTCGCTTCACACCAGGCACTGTTTCCACAATAGCGCGGTCGACCGCGATCCCCGGCCGCAGCCATCACCTTCTGCCGGCTGCCCCAGAGGCGCTGCGGTCGCACCCCCGATCCTCTGTCCTTCCGCCCCCAGCGGACCGCGTTAGCGGTACCGCTGCAGCTCAGTGACTCACCAGCGCAGCGGGAACGGCGGAGCAGCGCCCCGCAGATCAGGTTTCCCAGCGTTGCCCCCCCCCCCTCCTCCCGCGCCGTGAAGTCTGGCTCGGTGCAGCACTGTGGCCCGGAGGCAGAGAGGAAACTAGCGTGGACTTTGGCGATGTCGGCCCAGGGCCTCGCACACGTCCGCCCTCCCCGCTCCTCAGCCAGGCTTCGGCGACCGCCCAACCCAGTGGACCGGCCGCCATGAAATGACTGCTGGGGAGGAGAGACCCTGGCCCAACCCGACACACCTGCCCGGTGCGCTGCTCCCCCTTTCTCCGCAAACCAGTCGGGATGTTCCTCTCCACCGGGCAGGCGGCAGCCCCGCTCCCCACCGCTCACCTTTGACTTTGCCGAAGGTACCGACGCCGAGCGTGTCGCCCAGAATATAGTGCCCGATCTTTACTCGCCCATGCTCGTGCTTCTGTTTATCTGCCGCCGCCATCTTAAGCCAAGGCCCGCGTCTGCGCATAGTGCCCGCCCGCGCTACAGCGCCGGCGAACGAGGAGCAAGCAGACAGCGCCTGCCCCGAGACCCGGAAGCCAACGCAGCGCCCGCCTCTGTCCCGTCGTCCCCGAGGACAAAGCGTCCCGGTTGTGGGGGCAGGGCTGGCCAGGCTCGGTGGCGCGCTAAGGGGTGTGGCTGCTCCCAGTGAGGTGAGGCGGCGGAATGGAGGAAGTAGCCCCTAAAGAGGCTGTGCAGCAGAGCGATGGGCTGGGAGACGGCCGCATTTTTACACCCACCTACCCGGCATTAGCCCGGGTTTGGGGACCGGGCTTCAAGACGGGCGCCGACCTGGCTGCTTAGCAGCGGTGGCAGTTCCTTTCAGCGCCGCGGCACAACCAGCGAGTCTGGAACGACGCTGCGGGAAGCTGAAGCACCCCGCTGTTGCCAGATGGCACTACTGTCGCCGAGGGGCTTGTCCCTTGTGGCGCCAACATGCGGAGTTGTAGGCATCACGCATGTTAATTTTAATTAAGAAATCACACAGCTGTAAGGAGATGGCTCGCTTGTCTGCGTTACCACAACCGCGGCGTGCCGGGCGATGTGCTGGGCCGCCTGCCGGCGCAAAGTCAGCAGTTGTCCTCCCTGGGGCGGCAGCTGAACACCGGCAGGCTGCTGCTGAGCACTTCCCGCCGCTTGTTTTGCTACCGGTGGATGCCAGCCATCCCTGTAGGTTCTTGTATGCCTTCAGTGGTGCAGCTGGTCACTAACCATCTCCTCTGGGATTGTGTGGGCATCATTCTGATAGGACTAAGGTGGGTAGTGTCTTTACGAATGAAGAATTGCGGAGAGAGAGTTGAAATAACAGTAAGACATGTTTCGCCTTGATATGGGGATATGAAGAAATAGGGGGTGACCAAAGGTATATCTATACTAGAAACAAAGAAACAGAATAGGTAATCATAGAGAAGTAGAAGTAGATGACTAACAAGGGGAGATGGTCTTAATCATTAACAAAGGATTTATTCTCAAGTAGCAATGTGAAAACATTCCAAGGCCAAAGCAAGGCAAAAAAAACAAATACTTCACAATGTTATCTGGGATGGAGGAGAAGGACTGAGCAGCACTCGCCATAATCCTATCAGCCAGTACCCATGAGGAGGATAAGCAGAAGACCATCAAGGAGATAGGCTGACAAGGGTACTACAAACCTGCATGGTCATCACATGCCAGCCAGGGGTGAAAAGTACATTGTGATGAAGACTCACAGCCTTCCTCCAATCGACCACTGCCCACATTTGAAGGACCCTTGCCCACAGTTTCAGAAGGGAACTACGCAAGCGCAGAGGACTGATGAGATAATTAACATAGGAAGCGGGAGCAGGCGGGTTTTAGTGGTAAGGATGTGCAGGTGTTTCATTGACATGCCTGGATTCAGTGTATCAATGTGGGGTGCTTGCTCCTTTGGGCATGCACGATTTTGGAGGAGATATCCCCCGTGCATCTTGCGCAATAAACATACCTACTTTATAACTTTCCAGTTATAGAGGCTTTTCCATACGTCAGCCTTATCTATGTGTATGTAAATCACAATGGGCCTCTACTAAGGGCCTTGTGTGGGTCTTCACAGGATCACAGGATGTCAGGGGTTGCAAGGGACCTAAAGAGATAATCGAGTCCAACCATCCTGTCAGAGAAGGACCATACAATCTAGCTCAGGTCACACAGGTCACATACAGGTGGTGTCTTATGAGAGCAGAGGGGCAGAATCACTTCCCTTGTCTTACTGGTGCAGGACAGTTTGATGCAGTCCAGGACATATCTGGCCTTCTGGGCTACAAGTGCACATTGCCAGCTCATGTTGGATTTTTCATCAACTGATACCCCAAGTCTTTCTCCTCAAGACTACCCTGGAGCCATTCTTTGCCCAGTCAGCGTCCGTGTTTGAATTGCCCCAACATATGACCTTGCACTTGGCCTTGTTTACCTCCTTGAAACTGGCTTGGGCCCACCTCTCAAGCCTGTCCAAGTCCCCCTGGATGGCATCCCTTCATTCCAGCGTGTCAATCAGACCACACAGCCTGGTGTCATCTGCAAATCTGCTGAGAATACAGTCCATTTCACTGCCCCTATAATTGATAAAGGTATTACACAACACTGGTCCCAGTATTGACCCCTGAGGGATGCCACTTGTCACTGGTCTCCATTTAGAATCATAGAATCAGTCAGAGTTGGAAGGGACCACAAGCATCAGCCAGTTACAACCCCCCCTGCCATGGGCAGGGACGCCCTTCCCTAGAGCAGGCTGGCCAGAGGCACATCCAACCTCGTCTTAAAAAGCTCCAGGGATGGGGCCTCAACCACCTCCCTGGGCAACCCATCCAGGCTCTCACCACTCATGCTCAAGAACTTCCTCCTCACATCCAGTCTGAACGTACCCATCTCCAGCTTTACTTCATTCCCCCCAGTCCTGTCACTCCCCGATATCCTGAAAAGTCCCTCCCCAGCTTTTTTGTAGGTCCCCTTCAGATACTGAAAAGCCACAAGAAGGTCACCTCGGAGCCTCCTCTTCTCCAGACTAAGCAGCCCCAACTCTTTCAGTCTGTCCTCATAGCAGAGCTGCTCCATCCCTCTGAGCATCCAGGTGGCCCTTCTCTGCACACACTCCAGCATCTCCACATCCTTCTTGTAATGGGGCTCCAGAACTGGATGCAGTACTCCAGGTGGGGTCTCACCAGAGCGGAGTAGAGAGGGGAGAATCACCTCCCTTGACCTGCTGGCCACACTCCTCCTGATGCAGCCCAAGATGCAGTTGGCCTTCCGGGCTGCAAGTGCACACTGCTGGCTCATGTTGAACTTCTCATCCAACAGCACTCCCAAGCCCCTCTCCTCAGGGCTGCTCTCCAGCCAGTCACTGCCCAGCCTAGATATGTGCTTGGGATTGGCCCGACCCAGATGCAGGACACTGCACTTGGTCTTGTTGAACCTCATGAGTTTGGCTTGTGCCCACCTCTGCAGCCTGTCCAGGTCCCTCTGGATGGATCCCTGCCCTCCAGCCTGTCTGCTGCACTGCACAGCTTGGTGTGCTCAGCAAACTTGCTGTGGCTGCACTCAATGCCTCTGTTCATGGTGCCGACAAAGATGTTGAACAAGACTGGTCCCAGGACTGATCCCTGAGGGACCCCACTTGTCACTGGCCTCCACTTGGACATGGACCCATTGACAGCCACTCTTTGGGTGCAGCCATCCAGCTAGTCCTTTATCCATTTTGTGGTCCACCCATCAAGCCCATGTGTCACCAGCTTGGAGACTAAAGACATTTAGACATTGAGTTGTTGACCACTACTCTATGAGTGTTGCTATCCAGCCAATTCCTTACCCAGTGAGCAGTTCATCCCTCAAGTCCATACTTCTCCCATTTGGTGACATGCAGGACAGTGTGAAATGCTTTAAAGAAGTCCAGGTAGAAGACATTGATTATTCTTTCCTTATCCACTGATGTCATAACTCCATCACAAGAAGCCACCAAGTTGTCAGGCATGATTTGTCCTTGGTGAAGCCATATTGGTTACCTCAAATCACCTCTTCTTCATGTTCTGTATGATTTATCAAGGCCTTCAGGAGGATCTGTGTCATGATCTTGCCAGGCACAGAGGTGAAACTGGCCTATAGTTTCTGAAGTCTTCCTTTTTTTACCCTTTTTGAAGATGGGGATTATGCTTTCACTTTTCCAGTTAGCAGGGACCTCACCAGATTGCCTTGACTTTTCAAATATGATGGTGAGTCTTGACAACTTCATCTGCCAGTTCCTTCAGGACCTGTGGGTGGATCTCAAACCTGATCCTCACTTACAGTGGGCAGATCTTCCTTTTCCCACTCCACCCCTTTGTTTTCTGGACCTTGGGTGGTGCAGCTAGAGTTACTTGCCAGTGAACACAGGCAAAGTAGTTGTCTCATCCCTTTTCATACCTGTTCAGACCAGGACTCCATTTCACTTTTGGAGATGTGGAGGTTCTGTATCTTCCATAGACTTCTTTTTGTCACTGATGTACCCTAAGAAATTCTTCTTACTGTTTATGTCCCTAGCCAAGTTTAACCTTGTCTGTGCTTTTGCTTTCCTGACCTGATCCCGGGCTGCTTGGACAATTTCTTTGTAGTCCTCCCACATGGCCTGTCCTCGATTCCATTGGTTATAGACTCCTCATAGCTTGACAGCAGCTCTTCTAACAGGAGTGCTTATACATGGCAGGCACTGAGAACAGGAATGACAGGAAGTGGTGAAAACTCACTATGAAATTTATCATATTAATACTATTCCTGCTGGTGATGATTGTATAATGAATTAATTATTTGGCTGCTACCAATGTTATGAACTCCATGTAGTCAAATAGACATGCACCATAGGCACCTTGTTTGCTTTATTACTTCTCTTTCTTTCCATCTTGCCTTAATGCCAGCATGGGTTGAATTTACAAACCCTCCCAGCACCACTGTAACTGCAGTCTCTGACAGCTGCAATCAAATGCCTGTTTTTCTACCTGATGAAACTGCTGTTAGTGAAATGGTGAATGATTGAAGCAGAAGCAGAACTGAAGGGATTACTGTTGGAAAATACCATGATTCTTGATCTGAAAGAGCCAATAAAGACGACTTATCAGGACTGATATCAACTGATAAGGAACTCAAAGAAAGTAACTTCTTTTGGCTATGTGACAACTATAGAGGAAAAACCAGGACCTAATTTTTCTGTTTGAACCTAAACCACATTGTTTAAAATAATGTCAAATGCTATTTTGCTGATATCTCTCTCACAAGACATCTCATTCTGCATCAACTATTTGAGAAGTATTCAAGGTAAGCTGCAAGACCATCATGACATTTCACATTGCTGCTTGTCAAAGAAGGAATCTGCAGAACTGTGGCTACTTGTTAATCCCATGACAATGCTAGGACCATTTTCTTTGATTCTTCTTCTTTCTTGAAAAAAACAGCTGCTTGACTCCACTGACAGCAGTGCACTGTCCTGAGTCCTGTGGAGTCCAATTAAAAACTAGATTGGTTTCCAAAACACTATTAAGAACACATCAGAGAATAAAGGTTTGAATTTATTATCATGAATATCAAGCTTGTCTCCTTATGTGTGGCAAAACTGTGAGAAGAAAGCATGCCACAGACAAGCCTCTGTCTAGCAGGAAGAAAGAGTATCCTTACAATATGCCTAGGCTACAGGAGCTGGCACTGGTGTAACATGCATACCAGTGCCATCTGGCAAACTTTCTGAGCCAGCTCTGCCTTGTGTCCAGCTCACTTGTTTTCCATGAGACACTTGGGACTTGATGTTCCCAAGCTTGTGGCATCTCCACATCAGACAGCCAAACACACAAAATTGCTTTTGCTCTTTTCTTTCAGCATTACCTAAGAAGTAGACCTGATAGCACTTTTTGTCTTATGACTACTCATTACTGCATTCTGTCCAGGAAATGAGATGACCTTACATGGAACTTTGATCTTAGTAGTACTGCTGCTAGATTTTCCTTCTTTCTGTGCACGTTCTCCTCAGCAGTCCTTAGGCAGCTAAGGTCAAGCTCTCAGGCTCATTTACTCTTCTTAGTTCATGTATCTTTTTAATGAAAGACAGTAAAATTGATTTACTTTTCATCTCCACCTTGAAAGTAAGGGCAACAGTACGCAGAAAAGCTGAGTCTGAAAGACATTTTCCTTCTGAGGGATTACAGCATCTCTGCGGTTCTGATACCGTCACATAACAGAATGCAAAGAACAGATTAGCATCAACCCCAGCTACGAAATTCTTCAGCAGCTTTGGTCTTTATCTATTTCCAGCCCCTAACCCCATGCCCCCATTTTACTGAATTCTTCCTTAAAACTAGGAATGATGGCATTGAAAACACTAAGGAAGACACTGGAGACAAATGGAGTGCCTATTAGTAGATGAAGGAAAGCAGAATCTGAAATCAGAGCAGATTAACATGAGGAGACCAAGTCTCGTCCAGCCAGCTCACACCCACAATTCAGCTGAGCATGACTGCAAGGTTTGGAGAGTTGAGTAAGTTATTTGGTGATGGTGTTGTGCTCAAGGAGTTGTTCATTACAGCTCTCAGTGCCTGACCCAACAGCCATCAGAGGATCTTCCCCAGCTTTGCCTGATTCTGGCATTTGGGGCACTCAGGAGTGCTCACAGCAGCAAAAATTTGGGTGGGTAAACCTCACGCTGTGGTACTGGAAGGGTTTCCTTCCTAAGAAGTCTGGACATTTCTTACACCCCTCCTTGGACCAGCAAAGGATGGTGGCCTCTCTTCTCTTTCTGGTGTGATGCTGCTGTAGCACTAGCTAAAGAGGGAGCAGCCTGACACCCCCAACTCCCCTAGCAGCCCATTGCAGCACATGGAGAGTGCCCTGGTTTGATCAATTCTGCTCAGTGATTTTGCTTTTCAGCTCAGTCTCTTCTAAATAATCACATTTTCTGAGGTTAGCATTGCATTTTCACAGGCGCTGTTTGCTTCTGGTACTGATAATGCTCCATGTTTGTAGTTAATACCAAGGACTGGTACACAGAAAGGTTCTTGCTTATAATTTGTCCTGCAAAGACCAAGTTCACTGCTAAATTTTATATACCATGCTGAGGATGCAGTGCAGAAAGTACATCTGCACCTGCAGGGAGAAGCAAATAGGACAAGTGACCCAGAACTGACCTAGAGGATAATCTATTCCATACATGGAATATTCAGTATACAGCTGAGGGATGACAAGGGTCAGGCTCTCTTCTTCAGTGGCTGGTGTCTAAGGAGGACTCTGTCCATTCTGCCTTCAGTCTTGGCTTGTGTATTCCTCAATCCAGTTCCAGAAACCAGCTGTTGAATCTGGTTCCTGTCTGCTGCTAAGTCTATCCTGGATCTTCCCCAGTGCCTGCCAACAACCTTAATGGTAAGGGTGACATAACCAGCATTGAGGTGGTTAGGTTTGGTAATCATAGAATCAACCAGGTTGGAAGAGACCTCCAACATCATCCAGTCCAGCCTATCACCCAGCCCTATCCAATCAACTAGACCATGGCACTAAGTGCCTCATCCAGGCTTTTCCTGAACACCTCCAGGGATAGTGACTCCACCACCTCCCTGGGCAACCCATTCCAATGCCAATCACTCTCTTTGCAACAAACTTCCACCTAACCTCCAGGCTATACCTCCCCTGGCACAACTTGAGACTTTTTCTGTTGCTGGTTGCCTGAGAGAAGAGATCGACACCCTCCCCCCCAGCTACAACCTCCCTTCAAGTAGTTGTAAGAGAGCAGTGAGGTGTGCCCTGAGCCTCCTCTTCTGCAGGCTGCACACCCCCAGCTCCCTCAGCCTCTCCTCATAGGGTTTGTGTTCCAGGCCCCTCACAAGCCTTGATGCCTTTCTCTGGACACATTCCTGTAACTCAACATCTGTCTTGAACTGAGTGGCCCAGAGCAGTTTTGGATATATTTGTACACAATTTATTTTGTTATTATTTTCACTAAAGTAGTTTTCATTTTCTTTCCCAGTCCATATCCCGCTCCCTTATTCCCTGTCTTCCCCTTTGGGAGGCGAAAGGGATTAACAGAGAGCCTCATTTACTGTCTGGCCCAGCCCTAACACATGACAGATGTACTGGCACCCAATACATTGCAGGGCTTGATCAGAGCTCTGACAAATTGTCCAAATGGTTTGAATTCTGACTTGCTGGTTGAGAAAGTACCAGACTTGTTTCTTTTGAGAGCCTTTGTGGATGGGAAATGAAAACACGTTTACAACATGTCATTGCTGACAGCAATGTCATACCATGTCTTTTTAGAGTTGGTTTCAGAGTTAAATGCTATCCTATTCTCTTATTTACATGAGTGTTGCATTACTGTTTACTTGTTCTTACTGCTTATCTGGAAGCCATCTGTCCTGGGTGCTGGGCACAAGACACTGCATTATTGTGGCCTGTGCTGAGAAATACTGGGCAGTGAATGCACCTATGCATCATCACAGGCATCACATAGTGATGGGCATCACATACCTTGGGAAGATCTATTTCTCCCCATTATGCTGGTCTGATTCCATGAGATTCTGGGATTCCATTAGACTGTAAGGATTGTGCATAGGATTATTACAATTTTAAACAAATATGTTATTTCTATGATTGTAACTGATTTGTGTGGTGTCAAATTAAAGTTCGGTGCAGGTGTAAGTGGCAGGCAGCCCCCTCAGCTCACAGAGTGTGTGCCGCTCCGGCAAAAGGCACTGCATTTACTTAGACTTTGCAAGTTTTTATGACATGCACCACAACTACTCCTACCCCGTGAGGCCCCTTAACAAGCAATGTCACTGCAGCTACCCCACTGCAGCCCCTGTGGCCACTTCAAAGAGCATTGCCACTATCTCAACTCCTGAAAAGGGTACTGAAGCTACTCCAGCTCCCACAGCAGGCACAACAGAGCTTAGGAAGGCCACAGCTTCCTGCCGGGTGAGCACCACGGCTTTCCGCCCGGGTTGCCACGCAGCCGCGCCCTAGCCGCCGTCTACCGCCCACCGCCCGTGTGCGCGCCCTGGCCGCGGTGCTCGCCGGCGCTGCCTCACTCGGCAGCAGCGGTTGGACGCCGTTACGGCTGCGCAATTCTGCGCGCTGCCGGCGGGCCTGTGTGTTGTGAGGTTTCAGGGGCCCCCTTCGCCGCCATCGCCCTTTCTGCTACTGGCGTGCCTGGAGAGCTTTTCGCCTCGACGAGCGACGTGTCTTGCGTGTCTCGGAAGCCTCTCGGTGAGAAGCTCAGAGGCAGCTGCAGCAGCCAACAGCTAAGCACTTTGCCCTACAGCAGGGTATCACGCTTGCAGGTCAGCGTTACAAGCTGTGCAGCACCCAAAGCTCACACTACACTAAAGATTTTTGTAAGACTTTGCAGGGGCTTCATTCCATGGAACCGCTCTACCACTGTCCAGCTGCACCATTGCTCGAACAGTCCTCGGAACACTGCTGACCTATTCTGACACACATTTACAGGCCACTCGAGAGTAACAAAATGACACATATATGAGTACTTTCTGCAACATTTATGTCTTTCCCGCTACATCATAAAAAAAAAGATCAGATACAGTTCTGAGTCCTGAGAACACACGTAGCACCAAAGATCGTTTTAACAGCTTCACCATATTCCAGCTCTCAGGAAGACCAGTTGAAAGCAGAGCAAGTACAAAACGATGTTACATGTCATGCACAAGGAAGCTTTTTCTTGAGGTACAGCCCAAGCAGATTAAATTATCCACGAAGTATAAACTGTACTTAAAAATGGAAGACAGCACCATAAGATGTACTCACACTTTTACCTGACTGAAGATTCTCCAGTGATTTACCCAAGTTGATACATTAGCTGATAATTACTCATGACCAAGAAACCAGTAAGCTGCTTCTGTAAGTTCATGACAAAACCAAAGGAATCACACTCAGGAAGAGCCTTGTAAGCATAAACCATCATTATTGGGTGTTTAAATATTTTATCTTCAAAGCATCTGAAAATTCTCGTAAGCCTCTGCAGTTATTACTGCAATTCCCCAAACTTTCATAACAGTACTTTATGATCACTTCTTTAAAGACGAGTTCAATAGCCGAGTAGCCTAGTAACACACTATGTGACTCTTATGTAGCCTTAACTGACTTCAGCATTGCACTACCTACCACTTATTACTTATATCCAGCATAACTACATCAGATCTGTCACCTTTCCACATCCACCTCCCCAGACTGTTTAGGCAACTTCTGTCCCAAGTACACCTGTCCAATCTCTGTGCAGTATCCATGCTTTGGGCCCAAATTTCTTACTGCCCAAGCAGCAAGAACCATTGAAGGAGCAGCACCTGTGAAGGTTTTTTCAGTGCCACCTAACAGTGAAGAATGACTACAGTCTGGAAATCATTCGAACTACTGTCTCCCAGACCAGGAGGTAAAGCCATACTCAAGTTACTATCTTTAAGCTAAAATTCTGACACTTGGTGCTAGGGCACAATGAAACTCAAGGGGCAAGCGGGGCAAGTCCATGGTGCCAAAATTCCACTTCTCTTACAGATTAGTTCTTCTGAGGAAACACATACAAGTCAAAGGATTGGTTTTAATGAATCGCTTCAACGCCTACCATGTAATTGTGTGGATACATGTGTTTTCAGGAATCCTGAATTTCACTGAAATAAAACATGTATAAAAACTATTTCCTGGATAAGACCATTTATTTTAATAAACAAATGAATCTTTATGATGAACTGGAGGCTGCAACAGCTGCTCTCTTGGGCTTCGGTGTGGTTCCCTCACGGAATCCATTCCTGCAGGCAGATATAACGTTATCACTTTTTTGAAAGGATGACTCCTGCTCCATGTCATTTTCCAACAATTAATGTTATAGATCACCAGCACTTTTTCCAGCTTACTGATCTAATACACTTGAAATCACTACAGAGTTCCTACGTGAAGTCATTTTTACTAAGAAACATCTTAACAAACATTTAAAATAAGCAATATGGATTTTAGATTCTTCTGCTGAAATGAATTTGATATATTCAGACAGAATATATAAAATATATTCCGTAACTGAGTATACTCAGTAACTGAGTGAGCACTGCAACACTGCACCAGCTACAGTACACTTGCTGAAGGCAAGTTTCTACTATACATCTCTGAAAAACAAATCCTAGTTCTGAAGTGCAGGGTAACTTCTGTAAGAAGTCCTCCGTGCCTCCAACCAGAGATTGAAACAGGAAGAGCAAGAGAGTCAGCACAAAGCTTTCTTATGCAGCATTTCTACTTCAGCAACACCAAGTGGAAACAAGACAGAGCTTCAAGCTTAAAGGACGTTTTTGGTGGCAACTGCTAGGGAATACTGTGCTCACCAGAGCAGATGAATGGATTCCTCAACTACATCCAAGTTTTGACCTTGATAGATTTCTACATTTCAAGAGTAAACCCAGTCTGTATTTTTATAAAAACAGTTGCAAAATTACTTGGCATTTTTCATCTAGCTTCCTTCTGTGCACTAAGACCAGGAGCTACATTAACTCAGTTTTAAGAACAGAGAGATCACACAAAAGAATTTTTTTATGAGTTTTAACAGTTTTAACCTTATTGAGTGCGTGCCCCCATTCTCTCACAACTCAAAGCTTTGTAACAAATTTTAGAAACTTGAAACTCTGCATCTTAAGTTATGCTCCCTATTCCTAACAAAACTCCAAGACTGACTACTGAAGTTTCTCCAGTCATTAACTTTTTCAGGGGATATGAAAGCACTTCAAGACTCGTCTCACACAGAAAGGTCAGTTTTTGTAAAATCAATTAAACTGATTCACAATACTATGCACAGCCTATCTTTCAAAATGCTGTCATTTTATTACCTCTATATTCTGCACTACCTAGACTTAATACAAATACCAGAGCTTGTTTTACATCCTATGTATTAAGGTATTTTTTCTCCTCAGAGGAACATTCAGGCAATTATATAAGGCACCATTTCTATTAGAGGAAAGACCACACACACCCCATGAAGCATACCAAACAAAAACATTAACTTCTAGTGATTAAGACTTTAATTAAGATACATCTGAGAAAGATTTTTCACACAGCACTACTTTGCAATAAAATGTTATACCTGAATCGACGGTAGACCTTTTTCAGGTGCCTCATGCGACCAGTACCAGTGGTGTTGCGTCTTTTAGCCTTTGCACTCCAGTTATCTAAAACATACGAGTTACTGTCACTCATCTGCATCAAATAATTAAGTTACATAGTGTACCTCTATAGCATAGTTATTCAATCTGACAGAAGGAAAAAAATTATAACTTCAATGGATTTCTATGTAGTGGTAGTGCACATGAACTATGCTTAAATCAGCATTCATTTGAAAGAAGCTCTAAACCCTGGAAGAAGGGTGCAGTATTTCTCCTTGGACGGCAAAAAATAATCAGGCTACTGAAGAAAAAAGACGAAGTACGACGTATTTTTAAATTTAAGTCAGCAAAAAGTTTGCTACTTACACTTTCTCTTACGCTTAGCAGGATAACCACATTTCCCGCAGGTAGACTTCTGCAGATGGTAGGCCTTGGACCCACATCGACGGCACAAGGTATGCGTCTTATTTCGTCGCTTACCGAATGACGATGTACCCTTCGTCTGAAAAGCATTTCAAGACACGGCATGTTGAAGACATTACCAGCACTTGCAATTCACGTAACTAAATGCATTAAGCTCCTCTAAAAAAAAAATAAATCCAGAGTTCAACGAACACGTCGGAGGCACACAGAACTCTGAAGCAGCAACTGTTTCGCCTGCAAGTAGCCTCCATTTTAAGAAATCATTTCCTCACCCTTCCCTTCGCCATTTCATATCCGCCCCTCTACGCTGAAATAAAAGTCACGGCGTGGTTACCTCCGGCTCCTTCCTCATCTCCCTAAAACTCACCATCGATAAACAGCAAGCAGCTCTTTCCCAAAGAAAGCCTCTATGCTACACACCAGGCCCGTAAGTGCCAGCGGCCTGGGGGACCGGGGCCTCTCTCGCTACATGACCCACACGGCTGTCCCAGCCCGCCCAGACCCGCAGCAGGCACACAAAACCCCGAAGGATGACCCCCGGCGGCGGCCGGTACGTAGCACGGCCCCGCACTCCGCCGGGGCTTCCCCGGCCAGCACGCTCCTACCCGGGCCAGCAGCAGCCCCGGCCACCGCCGGGCCCTTGGGCTTCAGCCCAGAAGCGGCCGCAGACCGCAGAACAGAACCACCCCGCGTCCCAGACAAGGTCCACGGCCCCATTGAGTCCCCCGCGCCGGCGGATGCCGGCGGATACCCCACGCCCGTGCCCCAGCACCCACCATCTTCCCTTGCCGCCAGCACCAAAGAGACCAAACTCCGCCCTACTTCCGCTAAGGCCCGGCGACTGCTTCCGGGGGCGTGGCGGCGGCGGCGGCCTGCCTGGCGTGGCTGCGGGGCTGGCCATGGCTGCGGGGCTGGCCATGGCTGTGGGCCGTGTGTCTGCTGCGGGCCTGGCCGTAGCTGCGGGCCGTGCGTCTGCTGCGGGGCTGGCCATGGCTGCGGGCCGTGCGTCTGCTGCGGGCCTGGCCGTAGCTGCGGGCCGTGTGTCTGCTGCGGGCCGCGCGGCGCGCCCCGTGTGCCGGCGGGCTACGGCCCCCTGAAGTCCCAGCGTGCCAGGACGGACCCTTGGGGTCCCGCGCCTTGGAAGCTCGGTTTTACTTGGTGACACGTCCCGAAACCGGTAACTGAGCTGTCACAGCCCTAGGCTGGTTCTAAAGGAATGGCGGAGAGGTGCATGAATATGACTGTGCCTGGTAAAGAAAACGTTTAAGGCACCATACTGGCACATCGTTTTTAACTGGTGCCGCTCATCTGCAGTAGTGCTGGTGCTGCTCTTCAGAGGTGTCCCCAGCAAGTCCTGGCCCTACCTGTGCGTTCAGTGAAAACGTTTTTCGTGAGTGTTCAGAGACAGCATATCCTTGGATGCCAAAAACATGCCTCCAAAGAGGGCTACCTTGAAAGATCGGCAGCCCCACCTGCGCTCTCTGCTTGCCATGTGTTCCAGCCTGCCCTTTCTTCCTCCCCTTCACCTGCTCCTGCCCTCTAGATACCATGTGGCATTCTGCGTGGAGTCCAAAGGATCGCGGTGAACACCTTTAGTGTAGGACCAAATCTTGTTCAAGTGCTACGTTTAAATTCTGACATGTCACAATGCTCAGAGGGCTGCAGCACCTCTGCTATGAGGACAGGCTACAAGATACGAGACTCTTTAGCATGGAGAAGAGAAGGTTTCGAGGAGACCTTACAGTGGCCTTGCAGTATCTGAAGGGGACCTACGTGAGGGCTGGAGAGGGCCTATTTACAAGGTTTGTAATGACAGGACGAGGACTGATGGGTTCACACTGGCACAGGGGAGATTGAAATTAGATGCTAGGAAAGGGTTCTTTCCAGTGAGGGTGTGCTACTTTGAGGCTAGCTAGAATGTTTTGGTGAGAACAATTAGATCATGGGCTGAGAAATTAAAACAATGGTGAGGTCTACTTTGCTCACAGTCTTGCTGAGATGTGTAAAGAAGTAAAGCAAAACAAAGATAAAGTCACTTTGCTCTGCACTTTGCTTGGGCACTTCGTGCTGGGCTGTTCTCTCAGCTCTTTGCCTGCTGGGGAGCTCGATCTGCTGGCTGAACTCCATCTTGCTTTCTAACCTCACCCTCCATTTGCTTTGCTGATTCACCTTTGCTTCTTAATCCTCTTGGCTGAACCTCCATTCTTCCTTAGGACTGGGGTAAGGTTGAGAGGGGTAGGAGGAAGGTGAGGGGTGGTTGAGAGCCCCTCCTGGGGACTCAAGTTTCTGGGAGGGGAGTTGTGTCTGTATTACCTTTTTACCTTGTATATTTCTTTATGTAACTGTATGTACTGTAAATATCTGCTTGTAAATTGTGCCAGCTGTAAATATAAGCTTCATTCAAATTTCCAGAGCTGGCTGAGTCTAGTCTGGGTGAATTCAAAAGTGTGGGGGGCGGGGAACACCCAAACCATCACAGAGGGTGGTGAGACACTGTCACAGGTTGCCCAAGAAGGTTGTGGATCACAACCTCCCTGGAGGTGTTCAAGGCCACATTGCATGAGGCCTTGAGCAACCTGTTCTAGATGTCCTTGCCTGTGGCAGGGCGGGGGTGTTGGAATTGGATGACTTTGAGATCTCTTCCAACCTAAAACCATTCTATGATTCTATACCTGCCTACTACATGTTTTCATTAGACTCACAATCTGAGGCAACTTTGTCTTAGAAGACAAAATAGCTTGGGGGAAATAACATGTACTCTGCACTGGTTAGACCACACCTC
>WAAF01007293.1:1313-12332 GCA_013400475.1 Tricholaema leucomelas | reverse complement strand
TACCCCAGTTCCAAGGAAGAATGGAGGTTCGCCCTAAAGGATTAAGAAGCAAGGTGAATCAGCAAAACAAATGGAGGGTGAGCTTAGAAAGCAAGATGAAGTTCAGTCAGCAGCCTCAGCTCAGAGCAAGGTGCAGAGCAAAGTGACTTTATCCTTGTTTTGCCTTTCCTCTTTACACATCTCAGCAAGACTGTGAGGGAAGTAGACCTCACCATTGTTTTAATTTCTCAGCCTATGATCTGATTCTTCTCACCAAAACATTCAAGCAAGGCTCAAACTAGCACACCCACAAACCAAAATAACCCCAAAGACCTAACAAAAAAAAACCAAAAAGAGCTCAATAGTGAAATGACTTTGAGTAAATTGATTGTATAATGCCGTAAAAAATGGTATATAGCCAGCAGAAATGGGCAGAACGCCTATGCCAGATAGGCACAGAAAAGCTGCTGTGTTCCATATCTGGGCAAATGTACCAGGAAGGCTTCCCAGACTTTGGACCAACAGTATGAGGAGCTGTGCAAGAAGAAAGTTTATCAATCACAGTTGTTCAGCCAAGATTTATCAGCATTAGAACTAACTATAGTAATCCCCTGTTTCAGGGTTTCATTGTGTGATGAATGTAGGAATACTGTCCATAATGGAATTCCAGAAATCAAGAGAGTAGAGAATCTCAGAAGTCCTCTCATAAGTCTTTTATTACAGCATTATAGAATTCCCAGAATTACAGAGTGTCTATAACATCATCTTAGTGTCCCTGACAGAAATAGTCCCTGAAGCCCTGTTGTGGAGGGCCTGTAGGCCTGAAAATAGGCTTATTTTATGCCTTACTTTGCCTTACTTTGCCCAAACATGTTTTGCTGCCCAAACCAGAGATAAACACATTAAATGGGTAAAAAAAGCACAGAAGGGACACAATAGGCCTGGTGCCCCAAAGTCTGGCCTGCCTAAGGTCGAGGTTGTAAACAAGTTATATAAGCTGGTTGTAAACACGTTGCATAAGCCCACACTGTCAGCATGTGGCGCAGCCTATGCTCTCCCTATATTTGGAGGTACCAGGCAAGTGATTTAGCCTATTATGGTATTGTTTGGCTGACTGCCAGAACCTGATCGGTCATAGTAATGGCCAAAGGGCTATTAATGTCAGGCCCACAGTTCATAAACAGAGGCACGCAGGCTTCTGCATGCTTCTACGTGCTTCTGCATGGTTCTACTTTCTTCTGCATGTTCTCACATGTTCTCACTTCTGCTAGCTCTGACTCCATTGCAGCAGCTTCACCTGCTTATACTTGCTTCACCAGCACAGGCAGCAGAATCCCTCTCCATGACAAGCCCTTAACAGAAGAAATAGGTAACAGCAGCAGAAATCCTGAATATATCTCCAGCAAAATCCCTAACCCCCCAATTCCACCTCTATTGCCTGAAGGAGCTGTTTAAAGTACTCTTTCTTATCCTTCACATTAATTCATCTCATCAATAGAACCCACTCCTGTATGCAAACTAAAAGCATTCTCCTATAAAAGATGCTAAGCATGTCTGGAAGGCAGTCTTCTGCAGGACGTTTTGCTTAAGATGATGTTTTGATCTTTGTAGCATCTAGTTTGCTGGCTACAGAATATTTCACAATCCCATGTGATTTGCAAGCCCACCCCTGAAGCAGTAGAGTAGCTACAACACTAACTGCTGAAACAGCCAATAGTATGGAATATGTTGCCTGGTAGGTGAGAAGAGCATGTCTTGTCAAATCATAGAATTAACCAGGTTGGAAGAGACCTGCAAGATCATCCAGTCAAACCTATTACCCAGCCCTATCCAATCAACTAAATCATGGCACTAAGTGCCTCATCCAGTCTTTTCTTGAACACCTTCAGGAACGGAGACTCCACCACTTCCCTGGGAAGCCCATTCAAATGGAAAAATCACTCTCTTTGTCAAGAACTTCCTCCTAACATCCAGCCTATACCTCTCCCGGTACAACTTGAGACTGTGTCCTCTCATTCTGTTGCTGGTTGTCTGGGAGAGGAGATCGAACCCCACCTGACTACAACCTCTCTTCAGGTAGTTGTAGACAGCAATAAGGTCACCCCTGAGCCTCCTCTTCTCCAGGCTAAACAACCCCAGCTCACTCAGTCTCTCCAGTAGATAATTCATACACTTAAATTGTGAAATATCAGTGCAGTCAATATCATTTATATGTAACAACTTTAATGCTAGAATCAATCACATATATGCAAAATAATCTATGACCACTCTGTAAATTATATAAACAAAGAAATATTCATAGATAAATAACTGTTTGAGGTGCAGTCAGGTTGACAGTCTATTCCACTAGATGAATGAATTAGAAGGAACTGTTGCAAGGCTACAGAGTATTAAAGGAGCTAAGACAAAGATGTATAGTCTGTTCCAAAATCAAAATCTTTCATCAGAACCACTGACAATATGACACTCTGTACACTGGTTACACATAAAAGCAGAACCAGGCATCATTCCCTGTCATGGTTTTTAAAGATAGCTGACAGAAATGAAGCTCTCAAATGAAATTGGAGGAAAAAAAAACAGAATTATATTTGGAGAGAAATACAGAGATAGACATTACAAAGCAATTATCACATCCCTGGAAACCCCCACCTTGAACTTTCCCCAACCCAAAAAACAAAATCTATACTCCCCAGTGCTCCAATCCTCCCTTCCTCCCCAGCAATGCCTCCACCATTCAAGAGGCCTAAACAAGCCTCTGGAGGCCCCAGACAGGCCTACTGCTTACATGTTTTTCCCAATAAAGTGGCTTCCACCAGATACAAGGCAGGAAGAGGAGGAAAGGAGAACAAGCTGATCTTGTTGTGAGTTTGTAAAGAAATAGCAGAATTATGGGATTGAATAACAATCTTCTAGTCCCCAGAAGATTTTCTTAACCCTATAATTCTCAACCTGGGACATTCCCCATCCCATAACAACAGTATTAACTACAGATAAGATGCTTTAATGTCTCTTGACACTCACAAGCTAACACAAGATAGCAAAACCCCAATGGAAATGTGCAGTGCTTATCACAAAAAAATGGCAGATGCTGGCAGTGCGAGACTCTCTGTTAAAGGGTGTTGAGACACCCATCTGCTGACCTGACAAAGAATCAAAAGATTGAAAAATGTTCTCCTTCCCCTCTACTCTGCACTAGTAAGTCCATATCTGGAATACCCAAATCAAGTGAAGACAACCCTGGGAAAGGCATAGTGACAAGCCCTGGTCCTCATGGGGGACTTTACCAACCAAACATCAATTAGAGAGAAAACACAACAGAACATAAGCAATCCAAGAGATTCCTGGAATGCACTGATAACTTCCTTCTCCAACCCATAGAGGAACCAGTGAAGAGAGGTGCCATGCTAGACTTTGTGCTCACCAACAGGGAGTGGCTGGTGTGCAATATTAAGCTCAAGGGCAGCCTCAGCTGCAGTGACCATAAAATGGTGGAGTTTAAGATCCCAAGGGCAGTGAAGAAGGGGAAGTTAAGCAATCTTGAAACTCTTGACTTTAAAAGAGCTGGCTTTCATATCTTCAGGCATGTCCTTAAGATGTGGGATCATGGGACAAAGACCTGAGGCATTGGGAGCTCAGGCTAATTTTCGAGCATCATGTCCTCCTCACTCAAGAGCAGTGCATTCCTAAAAGGAAGAAATCAGGCAAAAGCACTAGGGCACCTATATATATGAACAAGGAGCTTCTAACCAAAATCAAATGAAAAAAGGAATACACAAAGTGTGGAAGCAATGTTAGTTAACCTAACATTAGGTTAGGTTGCTCATGAATCAGAAATTCAACATTAGGAAATTCAACATTACTAAGTTGCTCATGAAATCAGAAATCAGGGTAGAAAAGCTGAGTCTTTGACAGAGTCAAGCCTATTTAGTAACACTAAAAATTAAAGGATTTTACAGGATTTTGAGAGGAAAAACAAAAATGAGAGAGTGTGGAGCCTCTCTGGAGAGATACAAGTGACCTGGTTACTGAGGACATGGAGAAGTCTGAAGCACTCAAGTACTATTTTGCTTCATTCTTCACTGGTAACCATTTGAGCCACGCTGTTCAAGTCACAAAGGTCATTGGCTGGGCCAGAGTGAATGAAGAACACTCAGAGTAGGAGCAGATCAGGTTGGGAACACCTGGAGAATTTGAAGGTGCACAAGTCCAAAGGATCTGATGAGGTACATCCAGGGGTCCTCACAGAACTGGTGGATGAAGTTGCTAGGCCACTAGCCATCATATTTGAGAAGTTCCACATGACACCTTTGTCTCTAAGATGGAAAAATATGAATTTGATGGATGGACCCCTTGATAGATAAGGAAATTGCACTCAAGAACATTGCACTCAAAGAGCTGTGATTAACAGCTCAATATCCATGTGGAGACTAGTGACAAATGGAGTTTCTCTAGGATCTGCTTTGGGTCCATTGCTGTTCAGCATCTTTGTCAGAGACATGGTCAATGGCATTGAGTGCACCCTCAGCAGGTTTGCCAATGACACCAAGCTGTGTGGTGTGCTGTGGAGAGAAGGGATGCCATCCAAAGGGACTTTGACAGGCTTGAGAAATAGGCCAGTGAAAACTGCATGGGGTTTGTGAAGTCAAAGTGCAAGGTCCTACACCTGGGTGAGCCCAATCCCAGGCACAAATATAAACTGGGTACAGAGTAGGTTGATGGTAACCCTGAAGAGAAGGACTTGGAGGTGTTGATAGATGAGAAGCTCAACACGAGACAGCAGTGCACTCATGCAACCTGAAAGCCAGCTGTATACTGAAATGAATCAAGAATGTGGGCAGTAGAACAGTACTGGACACAGTACTCAAGACGGCATCTCACAAGAGCAGATTAAAGGGGAAAGATCACTTCTCTTGACCTGTTGGACACATTTCTCATGATGTAGCCCAGGATAGGATTTGCCATGTAGGATTCATGGACACACTGCCAGCTCATGCTGAGCTTATCACAAAGATAGGGGAGTCCAAGAGAGACGGTTAATATTCAAACATCACCTTCTCCAAGATCAAGATAAGTGTATACCCTCAAATTAAAAAATCAAGTAGATGAGGTAGGAGACCTGTATGAATAAGGAAGTTGATGCTGGTAAAGCTCAAATGAAAGAGAAAAATTCACAGTATGTGTAAATAAGATCTGGTAAGTTGGGAGAACTAAAAAAATACTACCAGGGTTTGTAGAGAATAATACCTGGATAAGGAGGTGAAAGCAACCAAGAAAGGCTTCTTTAAATACATCAATAGTAAAATAAATAATAGGGTAAAAGTGAGTCCATCTTAAATGAGGTGGGGGACATGGTAAGAGAGCATGTAGAAATGGTGGAATTAATGAACGTCTTGTTTGCCTCAGTCTTCCCTTTTGACACATGCCCTCAGGAAACTGAGACACAGGAAGTAAGGAAGCAAAGCTGGGGAGAGCAAGACTCTCCACTCATCAGGGAAAACTGAATTAGAGATTTCTTGGATAACCTGAAAATACATGAATCCATGGGCCCCAATGGGGTGCATCCATGAATGCTGTAAGAGCTGGTTGATGTTGCTGAGCCACTTTCCCTTGTTTTTGAAAGATTATGAAGAATGAGAGAGGTGCTTGAGGACTGGAAGAGGGGAAGAGAGTGTGAAGTACCAATTGCTCTATTGTCTCAAACAGAGTGTGACATTACCTGGCCTGAACAAGCAAAATGATAGTTTTGATTTGCTTTAATAGCTCTCTAGGACAACTGCTGGCTTGGTAGTATGGCTTAAAAGACATGGTGTCTGTAGAGATGGGAACTCCTTCTTTCCTTATTTTAAAGCCATTGTAACAACATCACTGAAAGGTCAATGTACATGCCTCTCTCTGCACAGACCTGTAATTTGAAGGGATTGCCCCTGCTCCTGCTGAGGGGGGGTGGGGAATACTGCAGCTTCTGGAGTTCCACATGTTTGCAGTTGCCACAGAGGGCCCTGCAGGAGTGTGTGTGTCTGCCACCAAGAACTTGGAGTGTTCCTATAATAATTCTTAGTGAATTCGGGAAATGGTAGTATCTCTTCCATTTTATCCTTGACTCTCTCTCTCTTTGTCACTTTCTGTCTCTACTTTTTCCTTTCCTTTTTACATCCCATTTCCAGTCCATTATTGAAAGTTTTTCATTGGTTCTAATTAACTCTACTCAGCCATTTGGTGTTGGTTTGCTTTTATTTACACCAGAGGAATTATATGAATTTTAGAATAGCCTACTCTGGGGATCAGGGTTGGCACATAATATTGAGTCATGACAGAGGGCCAGTGTCACTCCAGTCTTCAAAAGAGGGCAGGAAGGAAGACTCAAACAACTACAGACCAGTCAGCCTCACCTCCATCCCTGGAAAGATGTTGGAACAGCTCATTCTGGAGATCATCTCTGACCCCATGGAAATAAAAAAGGTTATCAGGAATAGGCACCATGGATTTACTAAGGGAAAATCTTGCTTGATCAGGCTGATAGCCTTCTATGAAGTCATGACCAAATGGACAGATGAAGGGAGAGCAATGGATGTCATCTACCTTGACTTCAGCAAGGCTTTTAATACTGTTTCCCTTAACATCCTTGTAGGTAAACTCAAGAAAAGTGGCTTAGATGATGGGACCTTGAGGTAGATTGGAAATTGGATTAATGACAGAGTTCAGAGGGTTGTGATCAGTGGTGCACAGACCAATTGAAGGCTTGTGTTCAATAGCGTTCCCCAGGTGCCAGGTTCCTCACAGTCCATGTGGGAAATCAGTATGACACGTTTCACATCAATATTATTGAAGCTAAGAGTGATGTTTACATAGTGGCTAATACAACGTGTGTAATGCTGATAGGTTATATAACACAAATATGGGCTGTCCACACACATAGAGACAGAGCTGACCAACCAGCACCCCTAAATCCCCCTTATGCAGCTAACTACAGATAACAACTTCTCTACCGGCCTTCTTCAAGGTTATTTTTTGTCCTGCAGCTGTGCCTCCTTATCAAAATGACCTAACATTATCCTTCCTACTCTCTTTATTTCAGACTGCTCAATTCTGCCCAAACCCCAGGATCTCCTCCTTTCTTTTTAAACATTGCAGATATTGCACTACTGATCATACCTCGCACACATTGTGCTACACATGGTAAAAATAAAATAGTCATCAAGAAAACAATAAGATCATATGCAATCATTTTAACCAGGCTTCTAAGCCATCCTGTTAGCTCCCATTCTCCAAAGATCTTGTCAAGCCAATCCCACTTATCTTCTTCTTTGAGCCTTGATACACTATGTTTCAAGCACGGGATACTGGTGTGTATGGATTCTGAATGATCATACAGGTTCATGCAACACAGACCCTCAAAATCTTCATACCCGTGACCTTGTGCTAGAAGCAGAAATTCTATAGTGACTCTGTTTTGCAAAGTTGCATGATGGATGCTGTCAAAATCTAATAGTAAACCCGTTAGAGCTTTGTTAATAGCATTAGTTTAGCAAGACAGCAACCAAGCTTATCTAACAGCCCCAACGCCTTTCCATCTGCTATCCCTGATGCTAAGAAAGCAGCAGTAAATCGTTGTTCAAAAGACCAAAAATCCAGACGATCATCATAGTCACAGGTGAATGCATATGCATTACATTTTTGCCAGGCTCTGTGTGGTAATTGATGTTGCAGAATCGTAGATGTATTTGGAGTTAACAGAGAAAGACACCCTAAACTACAAGGTCTTCCCCTTATATGTGAAGGAATAGCAGGCCACGCTCTATCCTCACAGACAAAAAACACTCCTGATGGCAATTGCAAAGGAACATTAGTTGATTTCTAAATGCTCCCAGTCATACAGTTGCACCAGGCACTTTCATTTTCATAAACAGGGTGGTCAGGAGAAATATCCCAGGCTGTAGACTGATTTTCCCTGTATACCTGAATTTGATGCAATAATCCATTCTTATAGACCCTAAAAGCTCAAGTTCCTGCTGTTCTAAATCAACTGGTGGCAAACAGGGAGCCCACCCATCCCACACATCAACAAGCCCCTTTCCATTAGCAACAAGCTTCTGAGATTTTGGGATAGGCCAGTTGTCTATTGGCACCCCCACAAGGCAGGTAGAGGAGGGATTTCTTGGGTCAGTGGTAGCTAGACATATTGTGTCTTATCTGGTCAGGTTTCCCAATGCAACCAAGACATTTTGTTTGGGGAAAAAAGGAAAGGAAAGATGTGAGTCTCCATTCATTCCCTTCCCATAAACAAAGTTAATACCGTTAAGATGAAAATAAATTTTAAGAGTCCTAATGCACCCCTGCTTTCCACTATGCTTATTCAGTTGCCCAATATTTTTTTCTCAGACTCCCACTGTTCTGTATTCACCCTATAATTGCCATAAATTTTGATGTTTTCACTGCATTCCCTTGCTGTGATCTGCGTCTGCTGTCTATTACGCTTAAAAGCTACTAATTTTAGAATACGAAATAAAATATATGCCTTATATCTTGCTTCTAGGCTTTCTATTAAGCTTAGTGCATTTGTTAAGTGCTGTTGTGCTACAAATATCCTTACAATACTATGATTATTTTCCACTCCTGGCAGTTCTGATAAAGGTCTCACCAGGAACACCTAAAAATACCGCTACAATGTCCAATTTTCCATGCAGTCTTGACAAATTGGACACTGCCAGTGCAGATCCTGCTCAAAGCTATTTACACTTCTCCAACCTTTGTAACTACAGTGCCTACAGTGTAATAATATCCACATCTGACAAGGGAACCTGTGAGTGTCACAGCACTGCTCTAATTGTTGTCTTTGGCTCTCAGAAAACTCCCTACTCTTTATTGAAATAAAAAAGGCTTCTTCATCTGGCAAGTGCTGTAGGGCGTCTATGTTATCTGGATTGAAAACTGAAGCCATAGCCATAAAGTCTGTGTGAACCGATATAAGACCCCTTCTACCTCCTTGCTCACTCCATTTCTGCTTCTTGGTCTTTCTCGTCTATCCATGGTTGGATCCACTTTGCTGGCAGCCAACAAGGCATCTTGTAACCTGTGGAGACACAAGCATACTCCTTTCCCCAGGTTAGCAACTGATAAGGTCCCTGTCAAGCATTAAGTTTTGGTCGAAAGACTTTGACTTTAATCTGGGGTTCTGATAAGTGTTTCTCATTACTATCTCCATGTAGTTCCGCTGGCAGGTCCTGCTCTTCTCCTTGAACATTCAACCAGTTAAGAATGAACAAAATTTTCTCTAGGATTTCATGTGGGGACCCTATCTCCATTTCTGTATGACTGAAAGCTGTCTTTTCAAGTCTTGATGGGCATGCTCTACTATCGCTTGTCCTGTTGAGTTGTATGGTGCTCCAAAGACATGTTTGATGTTCCAGTCTTTGCAGAAGTGTTGTATTAACTTGGATGTGCAAGCTGGGCCATTATCCATTTTTATTTCTTTGAGGACCCCCATCACAGCGAACACCTGTAGCACATGTTGTCATGCTGCCTTTGCTGAAACGTATGTATGTGCTTTAGCCCACATCATATGTGAACAGATATCCACAGAGACATGAATTTATTTCGGCCAACCGATTTCTTGGGACTGCAGGCCTTGGAGGTTTACTCCTGCCAATTGCAGGGAGGGCATACAAACACAATCAGGGCAGGCCACAAAGATTGCTCTTGCATCTGCTAAGGATATGCCAAATCGTTGTAGTGCAGCTGATGATTGATGAAAAAAAGCACGTGATCTCCTTGCTTCTTCTAATTTATGTGGCTTGTTTGTGTCTTTGGCACTAGCGTCAATCCTGTCTGGTCATGCATTACCTTCTACTAGTCCTTCAGGCAACGCTGTATGGCTTTTGATGTGAGATACAAACACTCTGTCTGTCCTTTGCTGCAATGTTACCTAAAGGCGGCAAAATGTCTGGAACTATTTTGGGTTATTCACATGGCCAATCAATGCTCTGTGCATTCACTGAACCACCCCAAATGTATACTGAGAGTGGCAAACAATATTGATTTCTTCCTCAGGCCAGTGCTGCAACACTGCTATTACTGCTTCCAGTTCTAGCAGTTGCACTGAACCTTCTGCATTAAAGTATGTGACTTCCAGGTACCTGATTCTTTCCATGTATATCCAGCTTTCCCAGACTTGGGATGGATGGATGGATGGTCTGAAACACAAGACTGTTCTTCCACATTGGTAGTAGCTTTGAAGAGCAGGTGTTGGGGGTAATAATTGTCTAACTACATTCCAACAGCAGTCACTGCAGTGGCAAAAGTGAAGCTCTGTAGACACAGATGAGGCACAAGGGCAATAAGCAACACCACAGTATCTGGGATTCTTCCTAAAATGACAACTAGATGCTTGGTTCCCTTTAGTATTAGTCAAGTAATGGCATTGGTTCTTGTGGCAATTATTGCCTTCTCCCTGTTTGCTAGGAACACCCATTCTAAAATTGCCAGTGGGTCTCAGAGCTCTGGTCTCCACTGGGCCAAAATGCCAGCAACTTCCTTGTCTTTATTGTAAACATATAGTCCCACTGATGCCTCTGGGGTTCTTCTACATGCAAAACCATTTGCTGTCTTTTTCAAGATGGTGACTAGGGCCCGTCTGACCTCTTTAGACAGACGCCTTTTTTTCCTGTGAAGCTGTACTTCCACGGAGCATTTAAAAGAGAGGCAAAAGTCCATTTAGAACTTAGACTGGCCACTGCTGTTAAGAAGAATAAAAAATGTTTGTATAAATATATGAATGGCAAGAGAAGGGCCAAGGACCACCTTCAGTCTTTATTAGATAGAGAGGGGAATATAGTGACAAAGGATGAGGAAAAGGCAGAGATGCTTAACACTATCTTTGCCACAATCTTCAATAGTGGGTGTCGCAGAGGGGGATTCTGCCTCCTATGCCGATTTGTGGCTGAAGGGGGAAATTAATTGGTGCGAGATAATATGTATAAAAATATATATTTATTAACTTCAATATTATGAACTCTCGCCAACCCCAACCACTGTATATTAATA
>WAAF01007292.1:3938-27252 GCA_013400475.1 Tricholaema leucomelas | reverse complement strand
TGATTCTATGATTCTATGATTCTATTTCTCACTGTTGGGTACCTCAGGCTGGGCTGACTGCTTGGCGCAGGCATAAGATGAATGGCATCTGCAGCTCAGTTGGACTTATGGCCACCTGGTCTGTGGATGCATTGTTGGCTCTCACTCAGAACACAGCATTTCCTAAAGTGTTGCAACCTGAGGTTGCAAGCATAACAAGCACCAGTTGGTCCTCCTTCATTCACAGGCTGTGCTCTGTATTCTTAACCAACATCATCATAGAATCAGGCAGGTTGGAAGAGACCTCCAAGATCATCCAGTCTAACCTAGCACCCAGCCCTAGCCAAGCAACCAGACCATGGCACTAAGTGCCCCATCCAGTCTTTGCTTAAACACCTCCAGGGATGGTGACTCCACCACCTCCCTGGGCAGCCCATTCCAATGCCAATCACTCTCTCTGGGAAGAACTTCCTCCTAACATCCAGCTGACACAACTTGAGACTGTGCCCCCTTGTTCTGTTGCTGATTGCTTGGGAGAAGAGACCAACCCCACCTGTCTACAGCCTCCCTTCAGGAAGTTGCAGACAGTAATGAGATCAGCCCTGAGCCTTCTCTTCTCCAGGCTAAACAAACTTCTCCCCTTCAACACATAGATGGCTTTCAACCTGCAGCCCAGAGACATGTGGGAATTGTAGTATGATTCTGTAAATGGTAATTAAGAAAAGCTAGTCTATTGTTAATGGGCTTTAATTAGATCTATGGGGACCCACACACACCAGAAAGTGTTCTTAATAAGATTTTTTAAAGTCTTAAGGCAGACATTCACCACACAGAAGAGTTCATTCCCATCTCAGCCTTCTCTTCTCCAGACTAAACAGCCCCAGGGCTCTCAGTCTCTCTCCACAGGGAAGATGCTCAAGTCCCACAGTCATCCTCGTGGCTCTCTGTTGGACTCTCTCCAGCAGGTCCCTGTATCTCTTAGAGAGCCCAGAACTGGTCACAGTGTTCCAGGTGTGGTCTCTCTAGGACAGAGTGGTAGAGGAAAGGACCCTCCCCAGACCTGCTGGATGCACTTTTCTTAATGCACACAGAGTACCATTGGTTCTCTTGGCTACAAGGCCACATTGCTGGCCCATGCACAACTTGCTGCCCCCTAGGACTTCAAAGTCTTTCTTTATGGAGCTGCTGTCCAGCAGGATGACCTTTAGTCTGCACTGATGTCTGCATTCAAGTTATTGTCTTATTTATACCAAGCCTTGTAGTGATAGCACGAGGAGTAATGGCTCCAAACTGGAGAAGCTAAATTTAGGTTAGCCAGGAGGAAAAAAATCTTGGGGTGGTAAGGCACTGGAACAGGTTGCCCAAAGACATTGTGAAGGCTCCAATCCTGGAAGTGCTCAAATCCAGGATGGATAGAGCAAGAAAAAGTGAGTCTGCCTATGGCAGGGGGGTTGGAACTAGATGATCTTTAAGGCCCCTTCCAACCCAAACCATTCTATTTTTAAGAATGGTGAACAATACTGACTGTGTGACAGTTGAAACTGAGGTCTTTTCCAAACCTGTGACATTATCATAGGCAGATAAACAGCTTTAATCGTCAACATCAATACCTAAAACCATTTTTTCTATACAAAATCAGCCCAAAAGAAGAGAGTGAGAAAGAGAAAGAGAGAGTGAGAGAGAGAGAGCGCGAAAGAGAGAGTGGGAGAGAGAGAGGGAGGAAGAGGGAGGAGGGGAGAGGGAGGAGGGGAGAGAGGGAGAAGGGGAGGGGGAGAAGGGGAGAAAGAGACCAATAAAATCCCAGTAACTTGCATTTATTATACGAATGAGGAGAGCTTGCCAGATGGGGAGCTCTCCTCCAGCAGGGCTGTTGTCTTCACAGAGTGGAAAAGCACTGGCAGTACCCAGCTGTTTGGGGGCTTCGATGTTCCCACCACTAGGAAAGCATGGCCCCTGGCTTCTCCCTGTAATTAGGCAGTGCTAATACCCATGCTCATGCTGTGGAAAAGTCACATTCTGAAAGCTGGCCCTTGCCAACAGCTGGACCCAGGAGACAAAACGTCACCGCTCCAAGCTGTCATCCAATTCATCTCCAGCGAGAGTCAACCAGGCCATAAATTGGGAGTTCTTTATCTCAGGACAGCAGACCGAGTGGGGGTGTAATTGCTGAGCTATGCTAATGAGCCTTGTTTTCACCACAAAGTGCTTCCTGGTGGCTGTGTTTGCAAACACGGTGTTAGAACCCCCCCAGAGGGCACAAACAATCAGCCAAAAACCGGCGGGCGTCTGGATGCAGAGAAGAACCTGCGTAACGGTCCCTGCAGCACGGCACATTAGCCAGGGCATCGCTGACACCTGCTTCATCAACGGGCAGGAGGCTCTCCCGGGGCAGCTTACTTCATACAATCATAGAATTGGTTTGCTTGGAAAAGACCTCTAAGATCACCAAGTCCAACCACTGACCTAATACCACCACGGCCATTAAACCACGTCCCAAAGTGCCAAGTGCACGTTGTTCTTGAACACCTCCAGGGATGGTGACTCCACCACCTCCCTGGGCAACCTATTCCAAAGCCTGACCACTCTATCCATAAAGAGTTTTTTCCTAATATCCATAGTAAACCACCCCTGGCACAATTTCAGGCCATATCCTCTCATCTCATAACCTGATGCTAGAAAGAAGAAACCAAATCCCACCTCACTAGAACCTCCTTTCAGGTAGTTATGGAGAGCAATGAGGTCTCCCTCAGCCTCCTCTTCTCCATACAAAACATCTCCAATTCCCTCAGCTGCTCCTCATAAGATTTGATCTCCAGACCCTTCACCAGGGAGGCTGTAGCCAGGTGGGGTTGGTCTCTTCTCCCAGGCAACCAGCAACAGAACAAGGGGACACAGTCTCAAGTTGTGCCAGGGGAGGTCTAGGCTGGATGTTAGGAGAAAGTTCTTAATATGGTATTATTATTGTTGTTAGTTGCTGTTGTTATTATTGTGGTGGTTGTTGTTACTAGTATTAGTATTAGTAGTAGCAGTATTATTAGTACTAGTATAATTATTATTATCTCACTGCCCAGCATCCTTAAAAAGCAGCAGGACTCAAATATGGTATTGTTATTATTGTTGTTAGTTGCTATTGTTATAGTTGCTATTGTTAGTAGTAGTACTAGTGTTAGTATTATTAGTAGCAGTATTATTATTATTATTGGTAGTAGTATAATTATTATTATCTCACTGCCCAGCATCCTTAAAAAGCAGCAGGGCTTAAATATGGTATTGTCATTGTTATTATTGTTGTTATTGTTATGTTGTTGTTATTAGTTGCTGTTGTTATTACCTTGTTGTTATTAGTAATGTTAGTGTTAGTATTATTAGTAGCAGTATAATTATTATTATCTCACTGCCCAGCATCTTTAAAAAGCAACAAGACTTAAATATATACTCATAGAATCACAGAATGGTTTAGGTTGGAAGGGACCTCAAGGAAAACATGGTGTTACTATTGTTAGTATTGTTATTGTTAGTTGCTGTTGTTGTTGTTAGTAGTAGTATTAGTGTTAGTATTATTAGTAGCAGTATAATTATTATTATCTCACTGCCCAGCACCTTTAAAATGCAGCAGGATTTAAATATGGTATTATTGTTATTGTTGTTGTGGTGGTGGTGGTGTTGTTGTTAGTTGCTGTTGTTATTGTTGTTAGTCGCTGCTGTTGTTATTAGTAGTATTAGTGTTAGTATTATTAGTAGCAGTATAATTATTATTATCTCACTGCCCAGCACCTTTAAAATGCAGCAGGATCTAAATATGGTATTATTGTTATTGTTGTTGTTACTGTGTTGTTGTTGTTACTGTGTTGTTGTTGTTACTGTGTTGTTGTTACTGTGTTGTTGTTACTGTGTTGTTGTTACTGTGTTGTTGTTGTTACTGTGTTGTTGTTGTTACTGTGTTGTTGTTGTTGTTACTGTGGTGTTGTTGTTGTTACTGTGGTGTTGTTGTTGTTAGTTGCTGTTGTTATTAGTAGTATTAGTGTTAGTATTTAGTAGTATTAGTGTTAGTATTTAGTAGTATTAGTGTTAGTAGTATTAGTGTTGTTATTGTTATTACTGTTGCTATTACGTTGTTCTTATTGTTGTTAGTTGCTGTTATTGTTGTTATTAGCAGTATTAGTGTTAGTAGTAGTAGTAGTAGTGGTATTATCTCACTGCCCAGCATCTTTAAAAAGCAGCAGGACTTAAATATGGCATTATTGTTGTTGTGGTGGTTCTTGTTGCTGGTTGTGGTTGGTTGGTTGTTGTTAAATATGGCATTATTGTTGTGGTGGTGGTTCTTGTTGCTGGTTGTGGTTGGTTGGTTGGTTGTTGTTAAATATGGCATTATTGTTGTTGTGGTGGTTCTTGTTGCTGGTTGTGGTTGGTTGGTTGGTTGTTGTTAAATATGGCATTATTGTTGTGGTGGTGGTTCTTGTTGCTGGTTGTGGTTGGTTGTTGTTGTTTGCCTTGGTGGTTGCTGGTTGTGGTTGGTTGTCGTTGTTATCTCACTGCCCAAGGACTTGTGACAAGCATCCCAGACCCCACGTGCTAGACACTCTAGAAATATCCATTTCCCTCAGTCTCTGTGGTCTTTTCAACCTGGGGGCTCAACCTTTGTGCACCCTTACACACTTGAGTCACCACCAGCACCTCGTGGCCCCACTGAAAGCAATGAAACTGATGAATGGAATGAAATCAGTAATTACTCATGTGCTTAATTATTTGCAGAACTGGAGGCTAAGTGCTTCATTTTTAGCTCCCCACTCGAAAATGCTAGTTCTGGTGTACTCCACTCCATGCTGGGTCCCACAAGGAACAGCATGGTCTGGCCTAATTAAGAAAAAGCACTTAATGAAGTATTTATCTTCAAGTGCATGAACAAACACATTGACTAAAGGCTGCATTGCTTGGGCTAGCATGCTCAGGACATTGTAGGATGGATCACAGGATGTTAGGGGTTGGAAGAGACCTCTAGAGATCATCGAGTCCAACCTCCTGACACCACAGGACCACAGAATCTAGCTCAGGTCACACAGGAATGCATGCAGACAGAGATGGAAAGCTTCCAGAGAAGGAGACTCCACAACCTCTCTGGGCAGCCTGTGCCAGTGCTCTGGGACCCTTACAGTCAAAAAGTTCTTCCTTATGTTGAGGTGGAACCTCCTGTGCTGTAGTTTACATCCATTGCCCCTTGTCCTATCACAGGTTTCAATGGAGAAGAGTTTATCCCCTCCCTCTTGACTCCCAGTCCTCAGATATTTATAAGCATTGATTAGATCCCCTCTAAGTCTTATCTTCACCAGACCAAACAGCCTCAGGTCCCTCAGCCTCTCCACACAAGGCAGTGCTCCAGGGCTTCAGTCCCCATCATTGTAGCCTTCAGCCCAGGTGTTGGAAGTAACCTAACTGCAAGTGGGGCCAGGACTCTAATCCCAAAGCCACCTGAGGCCGTGGATAAGGTACTGCGCACCCCAGACTGCCCTGGCAGTTGTCCAGCAGCACAGTAGGTGAACCAGCAGCCCTGTCAGAGCTGAGGATCCACTGATGGATCCCTTCCTGGATGGCATCTGAGTTCAGCTGCAGAAAAGGGTGCAGAGAGGCAGTGCTGGGATTTAAAAAGAAGCTGCAAACATTCTCTGTAATTAACTCAGTGGAAGACTTCACGCTCAGAAGCACATCCCTCATTTAACATTGCCCACAGCTCCCACCCCGCAGCTGCAGCCTGCTTCTGGGAAAGCAAAGGCTCAGCCAGCAGGGATGCCCTGGGAGCTGAGGGGAGAGAAAGGAGGGGAGCAGAGGAGAGTTTGCCTCCCTCGCTGCCAGGCTGGAAGAAGCACAAGACAAGGGTTAGCTCCACAGACAGCAATTTGCAGCCTCTATACACTTCTGCTTCCTTCTTTGCTAGGATGAGTAGCTCCTGGGAACAGGGTATGTGCATGAGATCCAGCTCCACCCAGACTTGGGCTGCCTGCAGCAAAGCCCCTGGTAGTGGCTTTCTTCTGACAAGCACTCATTTGGGGCCCTTTAGGACACAAAATAATGATAACACACTCCTTGGCAAAAAAAGAACCCCCCGTGGGCCTGTGTAAAATTAGCAGTGTGCTGACTGTCCCACTTTCACTCCTGCTATGTGGGGCAGCCTGCCTTATGAATACCCCAGGCTCATTACAAGATCCTTTGCCTTCCCCCTTGCAAGGGGAGCCTGGGGTCAATCAGTCTTCTTCTTCTTCTGGTGGTGCTGACCATGCTCCTGCCTACCTCAATGCCTGCAGGCTCCTGCACACCACCCTGGGAAGGCAACAGGAGAGGACAGAGCAAGCCTGGCAGAGGTGGAGAAGCTGTAGACTGTCCTGTTGGCTACAGGGGAGGATGAGTGTGTGTATATATATATAAATGTGTGATCTTTACTAGCACAACAGACCCCCAAGCAATGAGGATCATGGGGCAGAGGATAGCAGAGGAGGTTCCACCTCAACACAAGGGGGAACTTCTTTACTGTAAGGGTCATAGAGCACTGAAACAGGCTGCCCAAGGAGGTGTCTGGATGTGTTCCTGTGTCATCTGAGCTAGATTGTATGGTCCTGTTCTGGCAGGGGGGTCGGACTGCATGATCTCTTTGGGTTCCTTCCAACCCCTGACATCCTGTGAGCCTGTGATCCAAGGGGAAGAAGATAAACCATAGGTGCCCCCCACCCTTCAGAGCCCCTGGGAAGTCAGCAAGAACAGCAAGGGGCTGTCCTTCTGTCCTATACACACACAGCCAGAGGCTTGGAAGCACAGCACAGCTTAAGAGGAAAGCTCCTTGAAAGTAGCATCATTACCATAATCCAATATTAGTATAAAACACAACCTCTACCCAGGTGCTCAGAGGAGATTGGTCCCTCGAGAGCTGTTATCTGGCCAGGTGAAAACTTCCTGCAGTAATTCCCCAGGGTGAGGGAATTTGAGATCTGCAAAGAGATTTTTCTTCACTATGGAAGGAAAATCCTGGCAAACTTGCAATGCCCAAGGAGCAACTTTAATAGTAAAGGGGAGGTAACCTCCAAACATATCTACAAGTGATGTGAATGTGCAGGTTAAAGCCATTCAAGGGGTGGAAAACTCAGACAAACTAGCAAAGACCTTGGAAATAAGCTTTGTCATAATGTCACACAGCCTGTTCTTCCCCTCCAAATGAAGCACAATCTGCTTTGATATTATTTTATCTTCCAGTGCAAGAAGAGCTTAAGAAGGACAGGGATCTGTTGGAGTCCAAGGGAGGGCTATGAGGATGTGCCTCATCCAGCCTCCTTTTCAACACCTCCAGGGTTGGGGACTCCAAACCTCCCCGGGCAGCCCATTCCAAAGCCAATCACTCTTGCTGGGAAGAACTTCTTCCTAACATCCAGCCTGAACCTGCTCTGGCACAACTTGAGGCTGTGTCCTCTTGTTCTCTTTCTGATTGCCTAGCAGAAGAGACCAATCCCACCTGGCTACAACCTTCAGAGCCTTCTCTTCTCCAGACTGAACACCTCCATCTCCCTCAGCCTCTCCTCACAGGGCTGTGCTCCAGGCTCCTCACCAGCCTTGGTGCCCTTCTCTGGACACCTTCAAGCACCTCAACATCTTTCTTAAATGGAAGGGCCCAGAACTGGACACAGCACTCAAGGCCTAACCACTGCTGAGTACAGGAGCAGAATGACCTCTCTGTTCCTGCTAGCCATACTGTTCCTGCTAGCCACACTGTTCCTGATCCAGGCCAGGATGCCACTAGCCTTTTTGGCCACTTGGGCACACTGCTGGCTCATGTTCAGTTGGTTGCCTGTCAACCAGTACCAAGTGTCTGGGGCCAACCTCTTTCTGTGGTCAGCAGCAATAAGACAAGGAGCAAGAGTTACAAACTGGAACAGAGACAGTTTCACCTCAACATGAGGAGAAACTTCTTTAGAGTGAGGGTGACAGAGCCCTGGAACAGGCTGCCAGAGAGGTTGTGGATTCTCCTTCTCTGGAGACTTTCCAAAACCCTCTGGATGCATTCTTTTTTGGACTACCCTAGAAGATCCTGCCTTGGCAGAGGGTTGGACTGGATGATCTCTGGAGGTTCCTTCCAACCTCTAACATTCTGTGTTTCTGCCCTTGCCCTACACAGCAGAACCCCAAGAGCTGAACCTTAAGCCACAAATGCGTTTCCACGGACAAAAGTGTGCCAGAACGGCACAGGTTGGCTCTGTGCAGGTTTATTCCCCCTATGGGGACACCAAGTTGCTTTTATTCCCTTTCTTTTCCCCCACACAAGCCACATTATTCCATTTAAGTGCTGGTGCATGTTTATTAATAGAGCAAAAATGAGTGAACAATGAGCTGCTCTGGGGAGACTGAGAGCCTGCACTGGAGTAGTCAATCAGATGAGCAAATCCATTTAGCAAAATGCTCATTGTGAGATATGTTCCTTTCACACCTGACTTACTTTCCTCTACACTGCAAACATAATGAGACTCCTAGTGACACTGTGGGGCTTCACCTACTGCGCTGCATGCAGCTGAGCTACCCCAGCCTGCCCTCCCCACCTACCCCAGGGCACATCAGCACACAGGCAGAGTCCCCAGGCTGTATCTCGTCTCTCAGACAGAGACCAACACCAGCTCCAACATACTGGGAAGTGACAAATGGTCAGTAGAAACCTCTAGAAAAATGCCTCTCATTGCAGTGAGGCCTGAGTCAGAAGGTAAATGAAGAGATGTAAAGGCAGCATCGTTCAAAGCTATGGCTGCTCTGGAAGGGAAGCAAGATGAGATGAGGTCATAGAATCAAACAGGATGGAAGAGACTTCCAAGCTCATCCAGTCCAACCTAGCACCCAAACCTATTCAATTAACTAGACCATGGCACTAAGTGCCTCATCCAGTCTCTTTGAACACCTCCAGGGACAGCAACTCCACCACCTCCCCAGGCAGCCCATTCCAATGCCAATCACTCTCTCTGGGAAGAACTTCCTCCTAACATCCAGTCTATACCTCTCTTGGTACAACTTGAGGCTGTGTCCCCTCATTCTATTGCTGGTTGCCTGGCAGAAGAGATTAACTCCCACCTGGCTACAGCCTCCTCTCAGGTAGTTGTAGATACTGAGATGATTCTGGACCCTCTGCATCATTGTGCACCTCATAACTACGGGGCCCCTCAATTTAGGTAAGATGTTAAAGTGCTTGAAGGTGTCCAGAGAAAGGCACCAAGCCTGGTGAGGGGGCTTGAACATAGCCCTGTGAGGAGAGGCTGAGGGAGCTGGGAGTGCTCAGCCTGGAGAAGAGAAGGCTCAAGGCAGACCTCATTGCTCTCTACAGCTACCTGAAAGGAGGTTGTAGCCAGGTGAGGTTGGTCTCTTCTGCCAGGCACCTAGGGACAGAACAAGAGGACACAGCCTCAAGCTGCACCAGGGCAGGTTCAGGCTGGAGATTAGGAAGAAGTTCTTCCCAGTAAGAGTGATTGGCATTGGAATGGGCTGCTCGAGGAGGTGGTGGAGTGCCCATCCCTGGACATGTTTACGAGGAGGCTGGATGAGGCACTTAGTGCCATGGGTTAGCTAATTAGAAAGTGTTAGGTTGGACTCTGTGATCTCAGACTTCTTTTCCAACCTGGTTAATTCTGTGAAAGCCCCACAGCTGTTTAGACATCCAGGGCCGGTGGGAGACCATTTACATCTCCTTGCAACTACTTACTCTGTCAAGGCACAAATTTCTATGCCCACTTAGCAGAAAGCCAGCTGCTGGCTTGAAGAAATACACAAATACAGACACAAATGTGGGCACAGTTCCCAAAGCAGTCAAAAACTAGGTCCCTACAGTCAGCCTTGAAAAGAGAATCAGAATAACACGAGGCACCCAGTGGAGATGTGCTAGCTCAGGGCACGAGGGAGGGCAAACACATGTTGCTTACTTACCATTGAAAGGACTTCAGCAGAAAGAAGCATTCCAAGAAAGAAACAGCATTTCAAGACTGGTCCATCACTTCCCACAACCCCTCTCTTGCTTTTGGCTGCTACACCTGAATTCCTGCTCCCTGGGGACCACAAAGCTCCTTGAAGATCCCAAGGGTCAAACATATTTTATCCATGTACAGGTTCAAAGGGGATTGTTATTTCCCAGCTGCCAGTAGCCAAGCACTGGGCAATTTCAGCTCTCTCTTGGCTTTGCTTAAATAGTTTCCCAGCCAGCAGGAGGTTGCTGCTGGCTGCAGCAGAGCCAGGAAATTCTCTGATGTGTCCATATCCCTCAGCCTACCCCCAAGGACCAAACTCCTCTGTTTACAGCATTCTGTGTTCACTCAGACGAGATTAGCTGATTTCAGACAGAGCCTAATGAAAGCTGAGTTCCTCCATGCCAGCAGTTGCCTTTCCAGCCTGCAAACACAAGGCTGGAAGATAGGCCTGGCACTCAGTCTGCAGCATGTGACCACTTAATGAGGGAGGTCTATGAACTGCAGGACTAATGCACACAGCCACCAAAAGCACCTACCTGAGTGGAAGGATTTTTTAATGTGTGATTAAGGCCCACAGCTGGAAAACAAACTCATTCCTGGCTCTTCCACAGCCCTAGTAGGTGACTCTGGGCAAATTTGCTACCCATGTTTTCTACCTTAGGAGATGCCCACCATAAAAAGGAAGAGGCAGCAGGTTCTGGTATTAATGGGATGAATGTCACAGCAACCCTTGCAAAATGCAAAGGCCAAACTAGAGAAAATCCTGCTGTGCCAGCTTAAAAAGTATGCCACAGAATAGCTCAGTGGCCTTTCAGGTCTACTGAGCAGCACCTGCAGCAAAAGCAGCCTCATTGCTTCCCTCCTCCCTGCCACCCTACCCAACAGCAGTCTGCCCAGCAAACATCAGGAAGCAGAAGCCAGCAAGAAGAACAGATGCAAGAGGCACGGCATGGAGAGATGGCATTAAGCAATCCATGCCCATGAAGGGTGCCAAGGGACAGGCATTTCTTCACTCCCACCTGCTTGCTGAACTGTGGCTTCTCATGTAGAGGAGCAAAGGACATCTCACTACTGGGCAGAGTTGGGTGATCTCCAGAGGTCCCTTCCAACTGCTGAGTGACTCATGTTTCCTCCTGAATCTCCTTCAGTCACACTTTCCTCTATGATTCTAGCACAGGTGTTCTCTTGAAAGACCATGAGGAGAGTGCAATCACAGCCTGGGAAGGAGGCAGGATGCCTCAATGCTCCATGACTCACCCCAGGCTAAGCAGATCAGACACAGTTTTAATTTAGGAAGAAGTTCTTTCCAGTGAAGGTGGTGAGACACTGGCACAGGTGGCCCAGAGAGGTTGTGGATGCTCCCTCCCTGGAGGTGTTCAAGGCCAGGTTGGATGAGGCCTTGAGTGACCTGTTCTAGTGGGAGGTGTCCCTGCCTATAGCAAGGAGTTGTAACTGGATGATCTTTGAGGTCTCTTCCAACCTAAACCATTCTATGCTTCTTCCCTATGGCAGACCTCTGCTTGGACTTCTTGCAAGTGTGCATCCATCTTTCATAGAAAGAACATTTTATCTCTACTGCTGCCATGAGAAAGTCACAAATAAGGCTAGAAAGTGGGTAACCAACTAGCAATCAGTGAAACCAAGACAACAATCAGGCTGAGGAGATGGCAGTTGGAGTTTGGTTTCCCTCCCGGTGGTGATGGGGCTTGCCTCCAGCACCAGTAGGTAAAACACTCCTGGGTGCCTATTTTTCCCCTCTAAGTAATTTCTCACCCTTCATCCCCTGTGTTCAAAAAAAACAACCACAATTTGGCCATGTCAATATAACACAAAAAGGCAGAGGGGTGAGTGAACTGCACTGCCTCACTGAAATCAGCATTAAACCCATCCACTCTGCACAGTTCCACAGCTCACGGTGCAGTGTACCAAATGCATCCTTCGAGTGCTTTCTGCCCACAAGTTTTCCCTGTCCTCCCACAAGCCTGATCAGAAAGATTCTCTGATCTGCTTTAAACTGCTTCAAACTGCCATTTATTTATTTATTTCCCCTGTTTTTTTGGTCACATCTCTTCCCCCTTTTCACAGAATCAGTCAGGGCTGGAAGGGACCACGAGAATCATCTAGTTCCAACCACCACCCTGCCATGGGCAGGGACACCTCACACCACAAGTTAACCATGGCACAGAAATTTGCCCTTGTGGCCAAGAAGGCCAATGGGATCCTGGGATGTATCAGGAGGAGTGTATCCAGCAGATCAAGGGAGGTTCTCCTCCCCCTCTACTCTGCCCTGGTGAATACTGTGTTCAGTTTTGGGCTCCCCAGTTTAAGAGGGACAGGGACCTGCTGGAGAGGGTCCAGCGGAGGGCTACAAGGATGATTAGGGGACAGGAGGGCACTGCCTTATGAGGAGAGGCTGAGGGACCTGGGGCTTTTAGTCTGGAGAAGAGAAGACTTAGAGGGGATCTGATAAATGTTTATAAGTATCTGAAGGCTGCCAGGAGAAGTGGGACAGGCTCTGCTTATTGCTCCCTGGGATAGGACAAGGAACAATTGGGTGTAAGCTGCAGCAAAAGAGGTTCCACCTCAACACAAGGGGGAATTTCTTTACTGTAAGGGTCCCAGAGCACTGGCACAGGCTACCCAGAGAGGTTGTGGAGTCTCCTTCTCTGGAGACTTTCAAGGCCTGTCTGGATGTGTTCCTCTGTGATCTGTGTTAGATAGGATTGTCCTGCTCCAGCAGGGGGGTTGGACTCGATGATCTCCTTGGGTCCCTTCCAACCCCTAATATCCTGTGATCAGGCTGTCCAGAGTCTCATCCAGCTTGGTCTTAAACACCTCCAGGGATATGGCTTCCACCACCTCTCTGGGCAACCCCTTCCAGGGTCTCACCAGCCTCATACACCACACACCAGCCCCTGGTATTCCACAGAATGAGTAAAACCTAACCCAGACTTTCATATTTCACATGCTTGGGGTTTTTTTTGTAAATGCCTTCAGGACTCACAACTGTCCTAGGGTTAGCCCTGACAGGTAACTCATGCCTTTTTTTTCTTTTTAACAGACACAGAACAAAAATATTCTGGTTACATACAAAAACAGGACTCTGAGCCAGCTAATGGCCAAGGAAGAGAGGAAAGCAGAGCTTAGCCACAGTCACAGCCAGTACTGCTGACATGCTCCAAACCACAGTCTGCAGCCTCTGCATCCGTGGCCTGCTACAATTACCTAATGACAAAGTTATTGAACACCTCTGCTATGAGGACAGGTGATGAGAGTTGGGGCTCTGCAGCCTGGAGAAGAAAAATCTTCAAGGAGACCTTGGAGTGGCCTTCCAGGATCTGAAGGAGGCTACAGGAGGGCTGGGGAGAGACTATTGACAAGGTCTTGTCATGACAGGATGAGGAGGAATGGGTTTAAACTGGCAGAGGGGAGATTTAGACTGGATGTTAGGAAGAAGTTCTTTGCAGTGAGGGTGGTGAGACACTGGCACAGGTTGCCCAGGGAGGTTGTGGATCACAGAATGCAACCAAAGATCACATTCTGAAATTCTGTGATCCACAATCTCCCTGGAGGTGTTCAAGCCCAGACTGAGTGAGGCCTTGAGTAACCTGTTCTAGTTGGAGGTGTCCCTGCCTATTGTGGGGGGTTGAAACTGGATAAGCTTTGGTGTCCCTTCCAATCTAAACCATTCTATGATCTTATGATCATGGCTTTAGATAAATTGCTTAACTAATGACAGATAGTTATGGGGTGACTGTCACCCAGAGAGGCACTTGCCTCAGAGCCTTGTGGGCAGCAGGGCTGGACAGCCAGCCAGACCTCCCAACTCCAATCTCCAGGATCACTTTCAAGGCAAAGTTCTTCATTCTGTTAAATGCAGGTTGATTTCTGACCTTAAACCATTTGATAGGCTTCCCTGGAGCATCCACTGCGATTTCCATGGAATTTTGCTCTTTAAAAAGAGATAAAAATATGTCTGATCTCTTCCTAGCATGTTAGCAAACACAGAAGGAAAACAACAGAAGCCTGCCTGAGAAAACATTTTGGCTGTTTTGCAAAGAGAGAAAAATCAGTGACACAAAAGAGTTCACATCAAACAGCTTAAAGATCCATCCAACAATTTCTCTCCTCCTCATGAAGCACATTTAACAAAGTAAAAAGCCTCCTTCAAGTAGATACAAACAAATGATATAAAGGCTGCTCTGAGACAGCATTGCAGGAAGCACTTCATAAAATGCCAAAGCTTAGGTGCCATGTTCAGGTGTCCTTTGCCACACCAAGTAGTCTTTGCAGGATTAGAGCTCTCAAAACAACCAGCAAAAGAATGAGGGGACACAGTCTCAAGTTGTGCCAGGGGAGGTCTAGGCCGGATGTTAGGAGGAAGTTCTTGCCAGAGAGAGTGATTGGCATTGGAATGGGCTGCCCAGGGAGGTGGTGGAGTCTCCATCCCTGGAGGTGTTGAAGCAAAGCCTGGATGAGGCACTTAGTGCCATGGTCTAGTTGCTTGGATAGGTCTGGGTGCTAGGTTGGACTGGTTAATTCTATGAAAAGAGCAGATTAAAGATGAGTGGACTTTGTAAAGGTCTTTGTCCTGCTTAAAAAGCTTGAACTGCTAAAAGTGCACTCCCATTTTATCTGACAGCAGTCAAAAAGGAAATGAGAACTGGGGAGGGATGAAGTAAGACGGAGAAAACCAGGCACCACCAGCGCTACGGAGCAGCACAGAGCAGGCAGGATAATTCTGGGTTTACACAAGGCATGCAGACACTAAAATATCAGCGTGGTGCCACTGGCAAAAGTGCTGCAAGATAAGTCAAAGGCACTGTAACAGCACTCAGAGCAGCCACAGGATCATAGGATGTTAGGGAAGAGACCTCCAGAGATCATCGAGTCCAACCTCCCTGACCCAGCAGGATCATACAATCTAGCACAGGTCACATAGGAACACATCCAGACAGGCCTTGAAAGTCTCCAGAGTGTCTGTGGGCAGCCTGTTCCAGTGCTCTGTTACCCTTAAGTTCCTCTTCATGTTGAAGTGGAACTTCCTGTGCTGTAGTTTCCATCCATTACCCCTTGTCCTGTCAGAGGGCACAACTGAGAAGAGTTTGTTCCCTCCCTCTTGACCCCCAGCCCTCAGACATAGATATTGATTAGGTCCCCTCTAAGTCTTCTCTTCACCAGACCAAACAGCCCCAGGTCCCTCAGCCTCTCCTCCTAGGGCAGTGCTTCAGCCCCTTCATCATCTTCTTAGCCCTCCCCTGGACTCTCTCCAGTAGATCCATATCCCTCCTAAACTGGGGAGCCCAAAATTGAAGGCAATATTCCAGGCAAAGCCTCACCAGGGCAGAGCTGAGGGGGAGGAGAACCTCCCAGAATTTATGAACAGTTAATTCAATTTCTGTTTGTTTCATTTCACAGAAATTTTGACCCATAAGTATCTGATCATGCTTCAAAGCATACTGAACATCTTTGAACTCCTGATGTTTTGTGACATTGTTGAACAGCAGCTCTGTCAGCTGGCTTCACTGGAAATGATAACAAGGGGCTGCTGGCACTTGTTAAAACTCCCTTAAGCAGCAGCAACCCTGTTCTAGGAAGGATTTCACCTCTCTCACAAAGAGAGGAGGTTAAGGGATGACTTAGTGAAAGGCTTTCAGTGTTTACAGGGAGAATGAAATTCTGAGATTCAGGTCCTCAATTAGCAAAGGAAAACCTTGATAAGCTCTGACCAGAAAAATGGGGCACATAGCATCATAGAATCAACTAGGTTGGAAGAGAACCCCAAGATCATGCAGTCCAACCTAGCACCCAGCCCTGTCTAATCAACCAGACCATGGCACTAAGTGGCTCATCAGTTTTTTTCTTTAACACCTCCAGGGGCAGCGACTCCACCACCTCCCTGGGCAGCCCATTCCAATGCCAATCACTCTCTCTGCCAACAGCTTCCTCCTAATATCCAGCCTAAATCTCCCCTGGCACAACTTGAGACTGTGTCCCATTGTTCTGTTCCTGGTTGCCTAGCAGAAGAGACCAACCCCCACCTGGCTACAGCCTCCTTTCAGGTAGTTGTAGAGAGCAATGAGTTCACCCCTGAGCCTCTTCTTCTCTGGGATAAACAACCCCAACTCCCTCAGGCTCTCCTCACAGGGTTGTGCTCCAGGCCTCTCACCATCTTCATCTCCCTTCTCTGGACACATTGCAGTATCTCAACCTCTCTCTTGAATTGAGGAGCCCAGAACTGGATACATGTTTAACAGTTAAGATAATGAGTTTAGTCCCAAAGCCAGAGCTGGAGCAGACAGAACAACTTCTCATTGCAGGTTTTTTTTGATTGGCATTTGGATGTTTTCTTCCTCAAAATCTGTGCTGAAATCCAAACAAGCAGAAACAGCAAGAGCCTAGTGACCTATATCATGCAAGGATACAAACAGCAATGCCCAATTTTGCATTTATAACATCACCACTGCACTGTCTTCTGTCAGCAGTCACAGAACCACAGAACCCTAGAGGTTGGAAGGGAACTCCAGAGATCATCGAGTCTAAGCATGTAACAGGTCTGAGTATAATTCTGATCACAGATCCTTCCAACAGATCTGGCCTGTGTCTGTGCAAGCACTAAGCAGCTCCCTGGTCTCTCACTTGCATGTGACTGGAACAGGCTGCCCAGGGAGGTTGGGTAGTCTCCCTCTCTGGAGATATTCAAAACTTGCCAGGATGCATTCCTGTGTGATCTGGTGTAGGTGATTCTGCTCTGACAGCGGGGTTGGACTGCATGATCTTTTGAGAGGTCCCTTCCAGCCCCTGGCATTCTATGATTCTATGTGCCCTGAACCATAAAATAACCTAGTAGTCATGCCACTGGTGCTTCACCACCTGAAGACAGGAGAAATAAAAGCCTCCTCCATCACTACCTCCCTCACCTCTTCCTGGTGCCCAGCAGCAGTGGAGAATCTTTGGTGCACCCCGTTCCAAGCAATTGCAACCAGTCCTTAATTATCTGTGTTTCCCTAATACCCACTGTCAACTGCCTTCACTGTGCTTTAAGCCTGCTCCTCTGTGTCCTATCCAACCAGATCATGGAGAACAGATTATTCCCTTCTTTGAAGGCATTTAAGACCATTTTCATGCCTCACTGCAGTCTCCTCCTGACTTGACAGTGCTGATTCTTTCTACCTTTCCTGAGAGGTCGCAGCACTCATTAGTTTTGCTGCTGGACTTCTTCCAACTGTAGCCCCTCTTGCTTGCAATGTGACACCACCCCCTGAAAAGAAACCCCAACTTGACAAGGGGCTGCAGGTAGTCCACAAACAGCTCAGCAAACCCTTCCCTCCCAAGATCTGTCACATGTGGCTGAGGGCAGAACTTTGTCCTCTTTTAATCCCATCTCGTTTATCAGCAAGATAACACTTTGCACATTATCACCCCAATTATAAAGGCTTGTAGGTGATAATGAGATTCCACTGGATGTATTCCAGCAGAGCACATTCTAGGTTTTACTAACTTCATTTAACCAAGAAAAGCTGGTTAATGGCTGAGAAGTGCAACGATGCACATAATCATACCAGTTGCTTTGCTACTACAATTATAGTATTAAGATGGATCTTTGAGGTACAATTTCCATGTATAATTAGAGGTTCATCCCTTCAGGAAAGGAAAGAAAAAAGTTAAAACGTTAAAGCACCCAAAGGTTTGAACAAAACAGACAAATGAAGTCATGCTCTGGGGGTGAGGCTCGGAATGGGACTGGGATTTGTGAGAGAATAGGAGCGCAAGAATGCGGAAACTTTAATACAGGCTCCCAGGGGAGGTGAAATGTTGATGTGCAAATTGCAATTGCACAGAGACCTGCACATGGCAGCACCTCGCAAGGAGAGCCTAAGGGAGCTGAGGCTGTGCTGCTTGGAGAGGAGGAGACTGAGAGGTGACCTCATCAATGTTGATAAAGAGGTGCAGGGTGAGTGCCAGGAGGATGGAGCCAGGCTCTGCTGGGTGATGTCCAGTGACAGAACAAAGTGGAAGTTGAGGCATAGGAAGTTTCACTTAAACATGAGGAGGATTTTTTTCCCTGTGAAGCTAACAGAACACTGGAACAGGCTGCCATGAGGGTTTGTGGAGTCTCCCACTTTGGAGAGATTCAAAACCTTCCTGGATGTGTTTCTGTGATCCTGCTCTGGCAGGGGGGTTGGACTGGATGAGCTTTGGAGGCCCCTTCCAGCCTCTGACATTCTGTGATGCTGTGCTACTATCTGTAACTGTGTTTTGATATTAAGTACGTTTTCACTTGGTTATCTGCAGACTCTTGCAGGGGTGAGGAACAGAGATTGGCAGGAGCCAGCTATGCCCCAGTCTCTGTGCAAGAGGGACCCTATAGGCCAAGATGTGGGAGAGAGACTTGGGCATGGATGGGGTTTGTGTGCATGGGCATGAGGATGAGCTGGGAGAAGGGGGCAGCTGAGAAATGAGGCTGAAGATTTTTGGAGGCACACACCATGGAGGAGAGCAGTGAAAAGTGGACAACACCTGGCTAGGGAGCAGAGTAACTACTGGTTGCATGGATGCCATTGTACATCAAGGGAAACACCAGCCCCTCCATCACACTAGGACCTCCCCAGGAAGAAAGCTCTGCCATAAGATGCCTTTTCTCTTCCAATACAAGCACCAAACCTTGGAGCAGGAGGACTCAAGAGACATGCAGAACTGCAGCCCAAGCTGCAGTGCTCAGAGATCTCCAGGAACCCTTCTCACATCAAGATGTGTTTGACCCAAGATATCTACATAAACTGAGGGGCAATTCATCTTGTGCAGCAGAAAATGCTCTGACAAATAACTCACTGAAATTGTACCTCCTTTCCCAGACATCAGAGGAGGTCAGACTCCAAATAGGATGAATCATAGAATAGTTCAGGTTGGAAAGGACCTCAAAGATCATCCAGTTCCAATCCCCTGCCACAGGCAGGGAAGCCTCCCACTAGAACAGATCATTCAAGGCCACATCCAACCTGACCTCGACCACCTCCAAGGAGGGAGTATCCACAACCTCCCTGAGCAACCTGTGCCAGCATTTCACCACCCTCACTGTAAAGAGCTTCTTCCCAACATCCAGTTTCAATCTCCCCTCTGCCACTTTAAACCCATGAATCTCAGTCTCTGCTCAGCTGAAGGATACACCCAACAGCCCCAAATATGTTTGCTACAAATTTCAGGGTTGAAGGCCCCCAAAACCTTGAAGCTTCCTTTGACTTCTGAGAAGACAGAAGACTCCAGAAGCAGAGAACATTTAGACCAATTAAGGAACTATTTCTCATTGTTTTCTTGAGTAAGGCTGCTTCATTATTTTCTTGGTCATCGCTGTTCCTCCCAACAGAGGCAACTTCAGCCTCAGATGAAGAAAAGCAGCAGCACCAAGGAAGCAGAACACTGAAGAAGCCTCTGTTTACTCTTTCTACCTAAGCAGAGAGGGCAAGCCTGATCTTTTTGGTTGCTTTTCTCTAACAGTGAAATTGCACTTCTGGACTTGACAGCATCTGCACAAGGGCTGTTTTTCACTGGGAATTTTCTACAGATTCAACCAGACTGTCAGGAGAAATTTCAGTAGCCTTACCATGGGAAATCAATCACAGAAATCACAGAAACATCCAGGTTGGCAAAGCCCCTCAGCATCACCAAGTCCAACCTAGAACCCTACTCTACAACATTCACCTTAAACCATAGCCCTAAGTACCACATCTAAACCACCCTTAAACACATCCAGGGTGAGTGACTTCACCACCTCCCTGGGCAGCTCATTCCAGTCCCTGAACACTCTCTTCATGAAAAACTTTTTCTTAGTGTCCAATCTAAACCTCCCCAGCCTCAGCTTGAGGCCATTCCCCCTTCTTCTGTCTCCAATTACCTGTGAGAAGAGACCAGCAGCAGCCTCTCCACAATGTCCCTTCAGGTAGCTGTAGACAGCAATGAGGTCTGCCCTCAGCACCCTTTTTTTCACACTGACCATCCCCAGCTCACTCAGTCTCTCCTCATCACATTTATTCTCCAGGCCCTTCAGAGCTTGGTTGCCCTTCTCTGGACCTGCTCCAGCACCTCCATATCTCTCTTGTATTGTGGTGCCCAAAACTGAACACAGTACTTGAGGTGTGGCCTCACCAGAGCAGAGTCCAAAGGTACAATCACCTCCCTGCTCCTGCTGGACACAGCACTTTTAATCCAAGCCAGGATGCCATTGGTCTTCTTGGGCACATTGCTGGTTCCTATTCAGCTGCCTGGGCACACTGCTGGCTCACATTCAGCTCCTGTCTATTACAACCCCCAGATCCCTTTCTACCAGCAGCTCTCCAGCCACACTGCCCCAGGCCTGTAGCACTGCTTGGGATTGTTGTGACCCAAGTGCAGGACCTGACATTTAGCCTTGTTGAAACTCATCCCATTAATGTTGGCCCATGGATCTAAGCCTATCCAAGCCCCTCTGCAGCACCTCTCTACCCTCATTCAAATCAACACTACCGCCTGACTTGGTATCACCTGCAAACTTACTGCTGACACTCTCTATGCCTGAGTATATCAGGAACTTATCTACTGTCTTGCATGTGTGTATGGCATTTATACAGATCAACTAATAGATGTGTTCTGCTGCCTGGTAAAATTCCACACAAGAACAACAACAATCTACAGAACTGAGTGTGAGGTCGTCTTAAAGCCCTTGATATGGCTGGGCTCTGCCTTGGAGCTTAGCAGGAGCCTTGGCTGGATTTAATCAGCCAGGCAGCCCTCAGAAATTCTGCTGGAATTCTTGTTGCTATTAGAAATATGCACCAGCATTTGCTAACTCAGGTTCAGAACCCATTCAGAAATGAAGGGTGATAAATCCTCCTGCAAGTATCAACCTCTGTCGAATAAAACCTGAAGCAGTCAGTTTTGGAGAGGAGGAATACAGAAAGGAATGTAGAGTGTCTAGCCAAAGTTCTATTTGAAAATGCTCTTTTCCATGAGTCTCAACACTTGTCCAAAACAGAAAGGCTCTCTTCTATTTCCCCCTTCCAAGATGTATTGGCTTGGCCTTCCATGACATTGCCCAGAAGACCAGAAAGCTCAGGCAGCACTGCATAAAATCCTAGCCACCAGCTTTAAATAAGCAGCAGTTTCATCAATGACACCAATCAAATAGGATTTTACCCTGCTTTGTAAGTCACTGTAACATCTCTCTATACTTGAAAAGCTCTGCAGTCTCCTGAAATCCAATAGAAGCTAAAGGCTCTTGAGTCTCCTGAAATCCAACAGAAGCTAAAGGCTCTTGAGTCTCCTGAAATCCAACAGAAGCTAAAGGCTCTGCAGCCTCCTGAAATCCAACAGAAGCTAAAGGCTCTGCAGTCTCCTGAAATCCCACAGGAACAGCCACCTTTGAGAAAAAAAAGTGCAAGCACTATAGCAAAGCTGTACTGCTGAGCACGAAGTGAAGTGTTTGCTGAATTGGGCTTTCATTTATTAGTAGCCTGGAGTTAAAAGCAAGTGTGAAACAGCATTACACGCAGGCAAAGCTGACCCACACTTCAAATGTAGATGTGGGAAACCTCTGAAATGCCAGACTCACCAAGAGGCACTGACAGCACAAACCTCTGACACACAGCTGCTGATGCAGACTCTGGCAGAGGTGCATGATAACAACCTGCCAGCCACAATAAGCTCTGAAGATGAAATACTGGCTGCAGCATGGACTGACCAGCCAGGAATTTCAACCACTGCATTTCAGCACACACAGTTCATCAAATCACAGAAACAAAGCCCCTCAGCATCACCAAGTCCAACCTAGAACCCTACTCTACAAGATTCACCTTAAACCATAGCCCCAAGCACCACATCCAAACCACCCTCGAACACATCCAGGGTAGGTGACTCCACCACCTCCCTGGGCAGCTCATTCCAGGCCCTGAACACTCTCTCCATGAAAAACTTTTTTCTTAATATCCAATCCAAACCTCCCCAGCCTCAGCTTGAGGCCATTCCACTTTGTTCTGTTTCCAGTGACCTGTGAGAAGAGACCAGCAACAGTCTCTCCACAATGTCCCTTCAGGTAGCTGTAGACAGCAATGAGGTCTGCCCTCAGCACCCTTTTTTTCCACACTGACCATCCCCAGCTCCCTCAGTCTCTCCTCATCAGATTTATTCTCTAGCCCCTTCCCAGCTTCACTGCCCTCCTCTGGACCTGCTCCAGCACAGGTCACAAGCTGGTGTCAGCAGGCTCAGCATGGATCAGAGAGAGCTGTTGGTTCCCAAACACCCATCTAGAGTTGGTCATTTCAACTTGAGATGTTCAGCAATAGTCAGGTCCACTGACACAGAGTTAGGTTTCATCCATTCTGAAGCTGTAAAAAGAACAGGCTTGGTTTGTTGTTTGGAGTTCACAGGCTCTTCACAAAAGAATTTTTAGTCTGGAGAAGAGAAGACTGAGAGGGGATCTAATAAATGTTTATAAATACCTGGTGGCTGGGAGTCAGGAGGGGGGGACAGGCTCTGCTCACTTGCTCCCTGGAATAGGACAAGAAGCTGCAGCACAGGAGGTTCCACCTTAACACAAGGGGGAACTTCCTTACTGTAAGGGTCACAGAGCACTGGCACCGGCTGCCCAGAGCGGTTGTGGAGTCTCCTTCTCTGAAGGCTTTCAAGACCTGTCTGGCTGTGTTCCTGTGTGACCTGAGCTAGATTGTATGGTCCTGCTCTGGCAGGGGGGTTGGGCTTGATGACCTCTTTGGGTTCTTTCCAACCCTTAACATCCTGTGAACATGGTTTTCAGTTTAAGCAGTAATCTGATGGGACAGAAGAAGGAAACCCCATTTAGACATCTAGAATGATTGAGCAGGTCCAGAAGGGACCACAAAAGTGATCAGGGAGTTGGAGCAGCTCTACTACAAGGACAGGCTGGGGGAGTTGGGAGTGTTCAGGTTGGGCGAGCTGGGGGTGTTCAGCCTGGAGAAGAGGAGGCTCTGGGGAGATCTAATAGCAGCCTGACAGTACCTGAAGGGGGCTACAAGAAGAATGGAGAGAGACTGTTTGACAGGACGAGGGCAATGGCTTCAAACTAGAGCAGAGCAGGTTTAGATTGGATGTTAGGAACAAGTTCTGCACCATGAGAATGGTGGAACACTGCAACAGTTTGCCCAGGGAGGTGGTTGTGGCCCCATCCCTGGAGATATTCAAAGTCAGGCTCGACAGGGCTCTGGGCAACCAGGTCTGGGTGAGGATGTCCCTGCTGACTGCAGGGAGGATTGGACTGGGTGACTTTTAGAATAGAATAGAATCAACCAGGTTGGAAGAGACCTCCAAGATCATCCAGTCCAACCTAACACCCAGCCCTATCCAGTCAACCAGAC
>WAAF01007290.1:1498-63519 GCA_013400475.1 Tricholaema leucomelas | reverse complement strand
GATCTATCTTACTTCTTCATGATCGTGCAGCGCAGCCTGGTCCCTGACAGAGGGGTATAAAGAAAGATAGTTAAATAACTTTCCAGTCCTTGAGAGAAATTCATCTTAAATACGAAGCAGAAGGCTGGAGAAAGCACAAGCATGTGGCTGAATATTCAACAAGTAGCTGTATATAAAAGGATTTCCATTCCTTTAAGCATTTTGTTGTCTGCTCCAACCTAACTTTTAATGCATGAAAATACTCCTTCCCAAAACTTTTTTTCCTTTTAAGATATCATTGTGACTATTAGAACATAAAGTCTTTAAAATACCTGTCTTTGAAAAATTAAGTTACCATAGCTTGTTCTTGAGGCAATGCTGTCTAAATTTTTTAATTGATTCTTTTTAACTTACTACTTATTGACTAATAATTTCCAGTGTATTACATAGATGCATACCTTTCTCTCTTAACAGAAGTATTTTGCAGCTTAAAAGCTACAGCTAGTGATTCAAAAAGAGCTTCAGAAAATGGAGGTAGTGATAGTTTCCTCTCACAGACATGATAGAACACTGGTTTTTAAATTCAGGTTTGTATTCATTATTCTGTTCCTTTTTCTTAGTGGCATCCATCTTCTAAATATTGAATATACTGAGAATATGGAACATGAGACCTGAACCCCATCTCAAAAGAAAAGACATGTAAGGTCTTGCTACTAGTGTTCCTCTTTGAAATTTACATAACCTTTGAGTTTAGAGGCATCTTCAGCAAACAAGAAAATGTCAAAGATCCATAGAGTAGAATCATGGAATCATAGAATCATAGAATGGTTTAGGTTGGAAGGGACCTCAAGGATCATCCAGCTCCAACCCCCTGCCATAGGCAGGGACACCTCCCACTAGAGCAGGCTGCTCAAGGCCTCATCCAGCCTGGCCTTAAACACCTCCAGGGAGGAAGCATCCACAACCTCTGGGTCCCTCAGTTCATGGACAGGGAACTGCTTGAGAGAGTCCAGCACAGAGCTCCAAAAATTAAGGAAGTGAAACATCTTCCTTACATGGAGAAACTGAGGGTCCTGGGGCTTTTTAGCTTGGAGAGGAGGAGACCTCATCAATAATATGTAATAATATGCTATATGTATCAATAAATGTGGAAAGGATGAGTGCCAGGAGGATGGAGCCAGGCTCTGCTCCATGATGCCTAATGACAGGACAAGGGTCAAGATGTGGGAGCTGAGACACAGAAAGTTCCATGTAAACCTGAAGAAAGATTTCTTCACTGAGAAGCTGACAGAACAGCCTCTCCAGGGGAGTCATGGAGTCTCCCTCTCTGGAGATATGCAAAACCTGCCTGGACATGTTCCTCTGTGATCTGGTATAGGTGATCCTGCTCTGGCAGTGGGGTTGGACAGGATGACCTTTTGAGGTCCCTTCCAGCCCCAAACATTCCATGATTCTCTGATTTTCAGTTCAAGTGAGACTGAAAAGTTGCCAAAAGCAAAACCAGTCATGTTCATTTCTGACTTTCAGCTTGCCATCATGTGGCTAAGAGTCAAGCATGCAAAGCTCCACTATAAACACAGAGAGAGGGGAGACTGGTTAGTACCTAAAAATCATAGCAATCTCCTACTGCAGGTGGCCTGAGGTAAGTTTGGAAGGTGGCACCTAGGAAATACAGAAAATAGAGAATAAAATAAGAAGCCTCTTTTGTGTTGAACATCCCACCAAGAGAGTAACTGAGGGAAACTCTATGATGTTTTCTCTGGCCCTTTATTTTTATAATTCTTATGTTCTTAGCTCTGAATGTGCAAAGTGCAGGCAAGAATATAGGGAGGAGACTTCATCTATGTGTGCTAGGAGACCACACTTTTATGAAGGGAGACTGCATGGTTTCAGTCTTTTGTATCAAGAGCTAGGTTTAAGTTTAGGTAAGATTCTTCTTGAAGTTTGGGGTTTTTTTCTTACAATTCTGCTTCTCCAGTCATAAAACTGCACTGTGAGTCAACAAAACAACCCAATGTGCTATGGTAAAACAAAACCAATGTATGCCTTGACAGTGCATTCCAAAGCCAGTTTTTGCAGCTTCTCTATGTAGCAGAGAGTAATGGAACTCATGATGCTTTTCTGTTTATCTTAAAGAGACAGGAATTACATTTCTTTTTTAATAAGTAGAGGACACCTTAAAATAGGCCATGACATCACATATGAAATACCTGCATCTGTCTTCATTTGACTGACAATGTTACTTATTACCTCATAACTGGAAAACTGAAACTTGTTGCTTATGTTCATGCTCCATAGATGTAACATCTTCCATGTAGTTCAAAATAGGTGTTTTAATCATTTCCAAGTGGCCTCTCTCTGTTTGTTCCCTACTATCCTAATCAAAGCTATGTTGGCCACAGAAAAAGTTTGAAAAGTACATATTTGCAATTTATTTTAAGGGGTACTCTTCTGTGTAAACACAAACTCATCCAAGTAAAATTAATGGTATTTTAACAGAACTCAGCATTTTATTCAAATACTATGTTTGATAATTTTTGTGTTATTTGCTCAAGAGTAGTACAATGTTTAAGGTGCAGATGTATGTGCAGGTATCTCATTATCCCTGATGTTCAGATTTCTCCTTTTAAATCTCCATTAAGCATCAATTTGTTACTAAGGCGTACTTCACAACTAAAAGTGTATTGCTTAAAAAGAAAGAGCAGCTTCCTGCCTAACTCTCAATTAATCATTATTTGTCCAGTGACTTATCTTTCAATTATAAATACTGTAGTGATAGAAATAACTTTTATGTTTCTGATGAGTTTTCACTGGTACTTTAATGGTTACTTGTAAAAAATATTCAGCATCTGTCTCAGTGCAGAGATGGTAATGCTACTGCATCTCTAAGTACAAAGACGTCAGGCTTAACGGTAGTAGGTTTGTGCAGAAAGGGTCAGATTTCACTTAGGTCTCATTGTGTTCTTGGAAAATGATACAAGCATACTATTACTATGTCTGCTGGATATAAGCAAGGTCCTACTAATTCAGTTTATGCAAACTCCACAGCTAAGGGAACAAAGAAATATTTGATCCATGTGCTTAACCTTCTGCTTGCATCAGCACGTGTTGTGCCAGAGTTGCACGCTGCTGTCCTGAAGTCTTACCCTTCACCAAGGCATACTCTTTCTTGGTTTTTGTGCCTCATGCAGGCCACTGTCCTTCTGCTGTACCTGTGCTAGTTTGAAGCTAGCTAGAATGTTTTGGTGAGAAGTAGATCATAGGCTGTGGAAAGAAAACAAGAGTGATGTCTACTTCACTCACAGTCTTGCTGAGATATGTAAAAAGGGAGAGGAAAACATAGATAAAGTGACTTTCTCTTCGCTCTTCGCCTGCTGGGGAGCTGAGGCTGCTGGCTGAACTCCATCTCACTCTCTAACCTCACCTTCCATTTTCTTTGGCTGATTCACCTTTGCTTCTTAACCCCCCTGGCCAAACCTCCATTCTTCCTTGGGATTGGGGTAAGGTTGAGAGGGGCAGGGGGAAGGTGAGGGGGTGGTTGAGAGCCCCTCCTGGGGACTCAGGTTTCTGGGAGGGGAGTTGTGTTTCTGTATTACCTTTTACCTTGTATATTTCTGTATATAACTGTATATACTGTAAATATCTGCTGGTATATTGTGCCAGCTGTAAATATAAGCTTCATTCATATTTCCAGAGCCAGCTGAGTCTAGTCTGGGTGATTTCTAAAAGGGGGCAGACAGGGAGCATCCAAACCACCACAGTACCCTTGCCTGTCTTGTGGATTTTCCTGGAGTTCCAGTGCTTGAAATCAGCATGACTGTTCAAAGGTTTTGGTAGTGATCTAGGTGGTGGAATAGACTGTGTTTCCTTGTCTTACAGAAAATCCTGCCTCGGAGCTGGACAGCAGGGGTTGACCAGTAGTAATTCCACAGTTTGCTATCTCTGACCATCTTTCCTTCCGTAGAGCCATTTTTCTTTCTATCATTCTTTTTTGTCTCACTTCTCTTTAGAGACAACTGTGGAAGGTTAGGGAAACATAATTTTTAAAAAGAGCCCCCTGCTTGTACATCAATGCCATAACAACAGCTTTGCTGTTGAAAGGTGGGATACAGATGGGAAGGAAGGAGTTCAGGCTCATAGACAGGCACTTACAAGCCAAGTGGGATTCTGCATCACATGTTCTTTGTGAGGTCACACTTAGTAATCTTTGTATAAGAAGGAAATTCGTAACCAGTGGAAAGAACCTTGTGTTTCCCTTTGGCATGAGGAAGGTTAAGTTAAATGGACTTCTGCATGCAAGTTGAATTGTGGGAGCAGTGCTGTGCTTCTGCATGACTGAACTGCCTACAACAATAAGATACAGCACATTTTTTTTTAGACATAGCAGGTAAAATCACTAAGCAGATGTGAAAAAAATGAAATCTAAATTGCAGGATAAGCAAATGATCTGCTGCTATAAATTGCACAGATTTGCTTAGTGATTGCAATATGCTATTTATTGTGTGTATAAGCTGTAGAATAATCACAATTATTTGTTTCCATTTACATCTTGTTGGAAAACTGTTGGAGATCACTGTTTGAATGAAGTAAATTAATGTTAATCATTCTCTCATGTGGAATGAGGAAATTTAATAAGAATTATTCTTGTAGTTTTCAGCTGAGTTATTTAACTAACATCACAGCTGAAAAGGTGAGGTTTTTCACACCATTTAACTGGAAGTACTTAATGTAGCCAGAGATTAATATTGATGCCTGAATAGATGAAATGACATTTTAAGCATTGCATCACTGAGTAAGAAAAACTTAACAGTGTGATACACATCATGGATGTCAGCTGACCATATTGAGTGAAAACCTGTTCATCTTAATAATGAGTAGTTTCAGATGTTTCTGAAAGAGATTCTAATATAAGTGAAATAGGATTGTGCCCATGGATTCTTATACTATAGAATGTGTCAAACAATTTCAGTCTTGTAATTGTTGATTGAATTTATACTGTTTTTCTTCCTAATACACTTATATTTCTTGTAATGTTAGTTCTCTGAGCAGATTGTTCTATAATGTTACATAGTGATTGTTTGATTTCTCTGTGCTGAAGAGTGGTACTTAAATGGGTGTCATATTTATGATGTAAGGAACAATTTAGCAATTCACTGTGAGCATCACCACCATTTCATTAGTCTCAGCTAATTTGAGGTTGCGCAGTTTAGCAGGTAATGCAACACTATGAAGGTTAAGTAAGCCTCAGACATGTGGCCTGGGGAAATGTATGTAATTTCTCTGCCCTTACTTGTTAAAGATGTGTCATCTGTGTGTGTCTGTGGTGATGGAACTTGCACAGCATGCAGAATAGCTAACATTCATTTTATTTCTAGTTCTAGCATTTTTATTTCAATGCCTGAGCTCACCTTCTTTGTGCAGTGTACAGAATACCACTTCTTGACCTGAAAAGATTTTTGATTCCTACTGTGGAAGCCACTGGTAATTGTGGAAGTGCTTCATATTTCTGCTGAGCAATACAGCACAATATACCTGCCAGAATTTTGTAAGTCGAGGTGGAGTACTAACAGGACACAGTCTCCAGAGGTTCCCTGTTCTTAACCATTACTCATCAGTCTACTGTGTAGAGATTATATTCTACTGAGTGTGTCAGTAAAATAACCCTTGTTCTATGATCACAGGGACCTCTGGAAGTCTTCTGGTCCAACACCCCGTTGCCAGAGCAGGACCATATAATGCAGCACAGGTCACACAGGAACACACCCAGACAGGCCTTGAAAGTCTCCAGAGAAGGGGACTCCACAACCTCTCTAGGGAGCCTGTTCCAGTGCTCATGTTGAGGTGGAACTTCCTGTGTTGTAGCTGACATCCACTGCCTCTTGTCCTATCACAGGGAGCAAGTGAGAAGGGACTGTCCCTTCCTTCTTCACACCCAGCCCTCATACATTTATTAGATCTCCTCTGAGTCTTCACCTCTACAGACTAAAAAGCCCAGTGTCTCTCAGCCTGGCTTCAAAAGGCAGCGCTCCAGTCCCTTAATCATCCTTGTAACCCTCTGCTGGACTCTCTCAAGCAGATCCCTCTCCCTCTTGAACTGGGGAGCCCAAAACTGAGTGCAATATACTTGTGTATATTCAGTTTGTGTAAGTGATCTCTAACCAGGTCTGCACAGTCTTCTCTCACTGTCAGTCTAATCTTGCCAAAAGAGAATACTGTGCTGACCACTACACTCTTTTTTTGTCCATCCTGCCCATCCTGGGTTGAGTTCAGTCTGCTAGTTTGTATTTCATACAATGCTGCTGTTGCACCAGCTTTGCTGGCTGGAACAGGTATCACGAGGGCTTGAGATTCAGACTGCAGCATGAGAGGCTTCCTGTTGCAGTTGCTGCTTCTGGTTTCTGGGGTTTGGGGTGCTGGGCTTTTCTGCTGGGCACGCTGTGGGTCAGGGGTGTTGAGGTCTCTGGCTTCTGCTACTGTTTCTGCATTTTTCTGAGCTTTTCACTGCAAACAGGCTAAGGGGGGATTGTGTTACTTTCTCTCCTGTCTGTGTGTGGGGAACAGGACTGTGTTAACTTAGGACACTGCCCAAAGCAATGCTTACTGAACTGTAGAGCATTCTTAATACATATCTTTGCATGGCTTTTCTGAAACTAACTTGAGGCAGTTAGAAAAGTTTAGTATGAATCTTGCTTCCTGATGCACCACCATAATCTTCAGTAAAGTACCAGATTGCTCCTGGATGAGGTAGCACAGTATCTGCTGCCTATGATTACTCACATGCTTCCTGATTTTGGAGTGTTGCATTATCAGAAGCAGGCAGGAGACTTCTCTAGTGCAGCAGCCATGAAAAATCTCAGTGTCCTATGGACATTTGGGACCAACTGAACAATAAGGATCGAATTAAGGAGGAGTCAGCTGGGAAGGCTTGAAATGTTTTCCTCTCTTGCCATAGATACTGTGGTATTGCCTGTCTCTCTAAATGAGAAAACAATAGAGAAGCCTCAGGGCAGATTGTCTGCTTCACCTCTCTTGGGGAATCCTTTTCAGCATATTAAAGGTGGCTGATCCATTCGAATGCAACGTCAAAGGCCTTTGGGACTTAAAAAATATTGCGCATGTGATATTGGAAGGGCAAAGAAAAAAGCATTGATGCTACCATATGTTATCTTTTCAAATGGAACAGAGTTTTTTAGGAAAATCAGGGTGGGGAAATGTACTTGAGTTGATGAAGCTTAAAGCAAATTAAATCATTCCAAGTAGTTGTCCAAACTCACAGCAAATACAATAATTCTAACTGGTTGTCCCCATACCTCTTTCATTCAAAACTCCTTCATCAATACAGCAGCACTTGTACAGATGACATGTTGATAATATCACATTCGTTTTCTTATAGATTAAAATGATTCACTACTGCTATAACACTTGACAAAAGCATCTGTTAGATCCAAAAGGCATTTGATTTGATGACATTTCAATTCCTTTAATGAAGAGCTGAGAAATACTTACTTAGATGTGTGAGGAAGTGCTGTGCTTTGCTAAATATTTTGTACATGCACACAAACAACAGTATCCAGATGCAAACCCCCTCTACTGTTTATTATTCAGTCGCTATTTATTCACCTGTGTCTTTCTGGAAAGTTCTTTTCATCCCTTCAATTAGCAGGAATATTATTGCTCCTATGAGGTTGCCATTCCCCCCATACGATGAGGCACATAAGGCAGAAGTCAAAACAATCATTAACAATGCATAGGGCATAACAGACAGCTAGTAGCCTACATGCTAAAAATGTTTTGTCCAAATAATTCAGTGCAATAATTAACAAACTCATTGACACAAATCTGCTCATTTAACAATTTGCAAGCAGGAAATAGGGTTGGATAATACATTTACAAACTAGCTTCAATGAATGTATTAAGAAAGTAGGGTGGCATCCTGATGCTCTCTGAGAACAGAATCATTCCTTGTCTCTTTAAGGATTGCTCAGCGCAGTTCAGATTAAGTTAACTGAAGATATGGGAATCAGACATATAACTGAGATACAATAAACTCAGTATGGACAAGTTCATGGGACACAAAGTAGCATAAATATGTTGGCTGCTCCAAGGATATAGTGGGTTGATCTCTGCCAGTGGCTAGGCACCCATCCACCTGCTCTCTCAATCATCTTCATCAGAAGCACAGAGGGATAAAATGGGATAAAAAAGCCCATGAATCAAGACAAATATAAGGTGACTTGACAGTTGGTTTTGCAGGCAAAACAGACTCAACATGTGAAAATTATTTTAATTTAGTGCCATTTAAAATAGATTCAGAAAGTGAGAAACAAGAAAACAAACACTAAATAAAACAATACTTTTCATCTCCCCTTGCTCAGGCTCAGCTTCATTCTTTCACACAACTCCTGTTGCAGTGGTGTGGACCACAGTACTTCAGGAAATATCTGCTTTCTCTGTCCTGGGGTCCTCCACAAGCATTAGGGGATATCTCCTTCGATGCCTGAAGATCCTCCTTTACCTCTGACTTTGGTGCTCCCTCTGCAGTTGCTTACTCATCTTTTTTCCCTTGTTTTGGCATTTTCTGCCATTTATGCCCATAAGTGCCACCTAGGGTAACCTATTGAAGAAAGTTATGCAGGCAAACTAATTTGAATGTAAACTCCATTTGTTTCCCATCAGTTTTGATCAGCTAACATTTCACTGTGCAGGGGATTAATTTCAAGAGTAGTCACTGTTCCATTGCGGTTATTTAGAAATAATTTTTCCTGCAATATCTCTTCAGCCTAGTTTCCCTTTGGGGCAAGACTCTTAGGAATTGGCTTAAATTTTGAACAAATACATTATTTCAAATACATAAACATATAAATTTATAAACATATCTGCAGAGAAACTTACATACTATTTTGAGTTCAAATAGTACAAGCCTTCTCAGGTAGGCAGGCTTTAGACTAAGACTTTCTAAGGAGACTCAGATTTGACATCCATCTGCAACTGTACACTAAAGGAACTGATAAAGAAAACTATTGTTTTATGGAAATAAGTAATGATAGTGCCTTTTCTCCACTCAAATACTGAAATGGTCTTTCTTGTTTTACACAGTGATATTCATCTTAAGTATTTAAGCTAACTCAGACTGGAAGAATGGAGAGAATGTTTTCTAGAAAAAGTATAGAGATAGGACATATGGAATTGTCACTTTCCATTTCTTGTGGTGATAAAACTTGAATATTTTAAATGAATAAGCAAGGCTGCTTCAACTCTTTATCCATCTTCTGTTCATCTGATGCAATTTCACAAAAGACTGTTCTGCTCATTGTCACACTCCAAGGGAAAGTCTTGCCAGTTCCACCATGGGATGGCTGATGCTTCCTACGAGATAAAAGGTAGTGTTTAGGAAATGCTTTTATAACACTATGATGAAAATGTTCTGACTGATTTGGCTGATTAGGTATCATGCCAGCTGCATGATATCTAAGCTGTGGGGCATGGGCACCCACTGTTTTGGTTACCCAGGTCACTAATCCTGGTTGCCATCACTATTCCCTCCTGCTATTTGAAATCCAGCATGCAAGAGGAGGGATGGGGCATAGTTTGGGATCATCTGGATAGCTGGAAAGTGAACCAGGACTTGGACCTGTGGAGGATTTTCCTTCAGAACATTTATTTTAATAGTGATTATTCAGTATCTGTTCAGAATGAAAAAGGTTTGTGTGAATTTCTAAAGTGTATAATATCCTGACAACTGAATGTGTCATGCTAGCCTAAGCTAACACAGTATTTCAACCACGGTTGTAGTTCGGACACTAGCTTAGGCAAAAGATCTTCTGTCAAACCTAGTATAGCCATTCATGTTTACTTGTTTATGTAAGCTACCAAAACACTAAAAGATTGTCACAGGTTCATATAAAGTATGCACAGCAGGACCAGGAAAACTAGGACTTTTCTGCCCTCAAAAACTTCCTTACATACCAGCTGAAGGCACAGCATCCTCTCTAACATATGCATGTTGCAAGAGATCACCAAGACTGCAGTAGAAAAAGCAAAAGGAATGAGAACATTGTAACATCTGTACTTAAACTTCCTTTGGTATCATCCCACAGCATTCCATAATGTTTCTTATGCTGAAGGCTTATGTTGTGTATCTTTGTGTAAAGCACAGACTGCTCAGTGTTTCTTTTATCACCACAATGAATTGCTTTTTGAAACCCACTTGTGCATGGTATCCCTCACATCTTGTGGCAGTAAGTTCCACCATTTCATGTTTTAAACTTGCTAGCTGCTCATTTTCTTAGGACTGCTTACTGTGCTATGATATATGTAATTTTTCTCTGTACTGTTCACAATTCTCAGGGACTCTGTCACAGTGCTTTCCTTCATTTGTCCCTCTTCCAGTACAAAAATCTTAGTCATTGCTTTTTCTCTCCTAGTACTGAAGCCATTACCTACCTTTGGTCATCCTCTCCATTTCCTTTATTCTTATCCTGTCATTTTTGAGATTGCTGGATCTGTATTCAAAATGTTTGGTATGCAATGGGTATTTATGGCAGCACTGTTGTGTTTTCTTTTGCTGTTTTCTGTTCTTTTCCTATTTTTTTTTTTACAGTTGATGAGAATGTAGGTGATATTTTCACAGAGCTGTTTACAAGCTCTTTGTCCCGGCTAACAGTTAATTTCACTGTGTGTTTATGGATCGCTGAGGGTACAGGTATGAAACTTCAGTTACCATGAGCACACAGTTAAATTACAAGGGTGGTTTAGATTATAAACAGGAGATTGTTGTTAGAACTTAATATTCACTCAGTTGTGCTGGCAATTCATACTATAAAATCACAGAATATATCTGGTTGGAAGAGACTTCAAAGATCATCAAGTCCAACCCTTGACCCAGCACTGATGGGCCCACCCTAAACCATGCCCCTAAGCACCAGGTCCACACATGGCTTTAGCACCCCCAGGGATGATGACTCCATCATTCCAATGTTTGATAACCCTTTCACTAAAGAAGTAGTTCCTAAATCCAGCCTAAACCTCCACTGGCGTGTCTTGTAACCATTTCCTCTAGTCCTGTTTCTTGCCATCAAGAAGAGGCTGGCCTCCTCCTTGCTCCAATCTCTCATCAGGTAGTTGTAGAGAACAGAGAGGTCTCCCGTCAGACTCCGCTTCTCCAGACAGAACAACCCCAGCTCCTTCAGATTCTCCTCATAGGCCATGTACTCCAGACTTTTCACCAGTCTTGCTGACCTTCTCTGGACATGCTCCAGCACATCAGTGACCTTCCTATAATGAGGAGCCCAGAACTGAACACAATATTCAAGGTGTGGTCTCACCAGTTGTGGTGGTGGAAGGACCTTATGGGAATAATAACACAATTTGGCTTATTAATAACTATATTACAATATCTAGCACACAACTATTAACAGAGAGAGGAGTTTTCCCCACAGCTCAGTGCCGCTTGGGGTCAATATACTATTGACACTACAGATATTACAGAGGCATCAAATCTTTCACTCACAATTCTGATTAATTATCAATAATCATTAATCACCCTCCGGGGCTACCTCAAAGGGAACCCTCCCGGCTTGAGGGGAAATGAATAATCCTCCTGGCTTCTGGGGAGAGGATGCAGTCTTCCCAGCTGTCTGGGGAAATGAATACAGTCTCTGACCTTGTTCTCCTGGCAAGGAATACAATCTCTGCCCTTGTCTCCTGGCTCCTCCTGGATGCTTTGTCCAGGGACTGGTCCGGAGAGCCAAAACTGCTAGTGTCCTCCAGTCCCAGAGGCAGCCAGGAAGTTGGCTGCTGATATGGTCTGAGTGTGGCCAGTCCAGGTACTGCTGTCTCTCTCTCAAAGGACCCCAGGGCTTGCTAAGCCTGCAGGTTTGCACAGAAGGGTGCAAAAGTGGGGAAAACCATCCAAAAGCAGGGATAGGGTAAAACCAAATGCTGTGCAAAAAAGTAGGAGCTGTCCAAAAGCGAGGACGGTCCAGTTGCAGCAGGAACCTGTCCTGTCAGGCACTCTATGAGGAGCTCTTTCAAGTTGGAGAGCTCTCAAGACGTGAACTCTCCAATCAGGACCTCTCAATATAGTGTCCATTTACCATTCTATACTGGGCACGAAAACTCAGCCAACCACCAGCCCGATTCCAGCGTGGGCTTCCATACAGGTCAGCCCACATGCAGAAAGGTGCCTTTTGCCCAGGACACTGTCAACCAGTACCCCCAAGTCCCTCTCCAAGTTTTGCAGCCACACATCCCCAAGTCTGTAGCTTACCACGGGGTTGTTGTGACCCAGGTGCATAGCCTGACAAATGGCCTTGTTACACTTCACACAATTAGCCTTGGCTCATCAGCCTAACCTGTCCAGATCTCGTTGTAAATCTCCCCTACCCTCTAACAATGGGTAGGGTATTCACAGGATATGTTAGGGGTTCACAGTATGTTAGGGGTTGGAAGGGACCCAAGGAGATTTTCAAGTCCAACCCCCATTCCAACACGAGATCAGTGGAGGAAGAGCCTCAGTCACAGCTAGCTGAGGTGTGCTTTTAGGTTATTATTCTAGGTTATGTTATACCAGAAATTTTTCACAACTATGTAGGATAATGAATGCTTTCAATGGACCCCATCCTTTCAGTGGATTGTTGATTATATTAACAGTACATTAATTCTATAAGAAATTAATTCAGGAAAGAATCAATTCAATGATTTTTGTCTGAGAGGGTTTCATTAGTTGTGCTATTGCAAGGCATATCCTAACTGAAACCAAGAGGATTCAAACAAATGCATAATCCTTTGCTGCACTAACTTGATGGAGATTTCATCCTATTGTATTCTGTATCAGATAGAGATGCATAGCTCTTCAAATTTTTTCATAGCTGAAATGTGCTGTTACTGTCATAATGGTTGCTAGATGAAATTCTGGAGCTTAATGAAATCCGGCATTAAATAAATCACCTCAGTTGAAACTGAGCTGCAAAAGGACTTCACGTAGTTGTTTCTGAAAGAAGTGCTTACAATAAATACATTACTGCAAAATCGATCAGTCTCATCACTGACTTTAAAACACTTCCAATATATACCGGTGAGCACTGTCAGAAATTTCTTAATGGGCCAAAAAGATTTCAGTATCACATTACAAGCAGAAATCTTTTTAAAATGAGATTTTCAACACTCTCATGGACTATGACTCATCAGACTTACTGCCTCTTATATAAGCTCTTGTTTTCAAATCATAGCTGCACTACAGCTCAGAATCTAGAAAGTTTCCTTTTAACAGTTTTCTCTGAGTTCTCTTCCTTGCTGTTTATTGTCATGCATGCACAGCCAAAGTTTTCTTTTTATGGCTTTTATTTTTCAATTCCTGTCTCAATCTAGGTGGTCTTGGAGAAATTGACAATGCAAACACTATCTTACAGCTGTGTTGGATTGATCTTGGCCAGCAGTCAGGCACCTACTCATCTGCTTTTTGACTTCCCCTTCTCATCAGAACAGGGGGGAGAAAATGTGATAGAAAATCTTATGGTTATAAAGACAAGGAGATAACAGTTACGATCATGGGGAAAAATTGAAACTCAACATGTGGAAAATTAATTTATTGCCAAATAAAATAAGTAGGATCATGAGAAACAAAGACAACAGTAAGAAAGTTTTCACTCTTACCCCTTCTTTTTCTCAGGCTCAATTCACTCCTTCCTTCCCAATTCCTCTACCTCCTCCTCCCACAGTCTACATAGACAGAAGTGTGGTCACCTCAGAGTCTTTCAATTTCATAGAATCATAGAATTATCTTTTTGGAAAAGACCTTAAGATCAACAAGTGCAACCATAACCTAACATGTTCCTTCACACATCTGTCAGACCATGTCCCTAGATCCTCATCCAAATAGCTTTTAAACACCTGAGTGCCTCTGCCACTTCCCCAGCCAGCCTGCTCCAGTGCCCAATGACCCTTTCAATGAAGAATTTTTTTCCTAATATCCAACCTAAACCTCTCCTGGTGCAACTTGAGGCCATTTCTTCTCCTCCTGTCACTTGTTACCTGGAAGAAGAGGCTGGCTCCCACCTTACTACAACTAACTGAAAGGAGAGAGCAATGAGATCTCCTTTTAGCCTCCTCTTATCCTGGCTGAACGACTTCAGCTTCCTTAGATGCTCCTCACAGTACCTGTGTTCAATACACCTCACCAGCCTTGTTGCCCTTCTGTGGACATTCCGTGTTCTTCTTGTGAGTGACCCAAAATGGTACACAGTACTTGAGGTGCATTCTCACTTGTGCTGAGTACAGGGGTAGGATCTTGCTGTCCACAAAGTTCCTGATACAGGCCAGGATGCTATTAACATTTACAGCCACCTGAGCACACAGCTGGCTCATATTCAGTTGGCTGCCAACCAGTACCCACAGATGCCTCTCTGCCAAGCTACTTCCCTGCCACTCTTCCCCAAGCCTGTAGTGTTGCATGGGAATTTTGTGGCTGAAGTGCAGGACCCAGAAGTTGGCCTTGTTAAATGCTGTACAGCTGGCCTCAGCCCATTGATCTAGCCTGTTCAGATATCTCTGCAGAGCTGTCCTCCCCTCCAGCATACTGACAGCTCCACCCAACTTGGTGTCATCTGCAAACTTACTGAGGGTGCACTTGGTGCTCTCTATAGAGCACAAGAGCTATCAACCCCCATATATAAGAAATTGGGCAAGGAAGGCAAGAGACCACCATGGCTGAGCTGTGATCTGATAAACAAACTAAAGGACAAGTTGGGTGTACACAGGGAATGGAAGAAGGGACAAGCATCCTGGGAAGAGTATAGGGACATTGCCCAGTTGTGTAAGGATGAGTTTAGAAAAATCAAGGCACAGCTAGAACTGTGCTTGGCAAGGGATGTAAAAGAAAACAAGAAAGACATCTACAGCTACATTAACCAGAAGAGGAAGGTTAAAGAAAGTGCACTATCCCTGATGAGCCACAGTGGGGAATTTGTATCAACAGATGAGGAGAAGGCTGAGATTCTCAACAACGTTTTTGCTGCAGTCTTCACTGGCAACCCCTCTTCTCGTGGCTCTTATGTTTATGGCCCACAAGATGGAGACCAGGGAGACAATGAGCCCTGGATCCCTGAAGCCTTAGAGGAAGACATGATACAAGATGAGGTTTCCTTGGACGATGTGAACTGGATAGATGAAGACTGGGTTAGGGAACAGTTAAGCAATCTCAAATCTATGAGTCCTGATGGCATGCACCCATGGGTGCTGAGGGAGCTGACACAGGTCATTATCAGACCACTCTCCATCATCTTTAGTAAGTCATGGTGGACAGGAGAGGTGCCTGGGGACTGGAAGAAGACAAATGTCACCCCAATCTTCAGAAAGGGTAAGAAGAAGGACCTAGGTGACTATAGCCTGGTCAGCCTCACCTCCATCCCCAGAAAGGTAATGGAGCAACTTATCCTCGGTACCGTCCTTCAGCATATCAAGGCATCATTAGTAGCAGTCAACATGGTTTTACCATAGGGAAGTCATGTTTGACCAACCTGATAGCCTTTTATAAGGACATAACCAGGTGGTAGAGCAGTGGATGTGGTTTATCTTGATTCAGTAAAGCATTTGACACTGTCTCCTATGGCATCCTTCTGGCTAAACTGAGACAGTGTGGTCTGGGTGATCATGGAGTGAGGTGGATTAGGAAATGGTTGAGGGAAAGAAGTCAGAGAGTTGTGGTCAGTGGGATAGAGTCCAGTTGGAGTGGCCCAGTGGATTGGTCTAGTGGAGTCCTTCAGGGGTCAGTACTGGGACCAGTTCAATTAAATATATTCATCAATGACCTGGATGAGGGCACAGAGTGCAATATCATCAAGTTTGCTGATGACACCAAACTGGGTGGAGTGGCTGCCGCACCAGAAGGCTGTGCTGCCATTCAGCAGGAGTTGGACAGGCTGGAAGGTTGGGCAGGGAGAAATGCAATTAAATTCAGCAAGGGCAAGTGTAGAGTTGTAATGGAGGGGTAACTAACTGTGAGATCATATTTTTTCAAAATTAATATTGCTTATTAATTTTCAGTATTCTGGAGTCTCACCCCCTTGACCACTAATTTTGATAATAATCAGGTTCCTTCACAATGGTCATGGAAACATTATACAGATAATAACATAGGACCTCAAACATTTAAGAAACAACTAGCAAAAATATAAACATCAAACTCAATTGAACTGGAAGAGAAGGTTCCTGTGGTCAATTATATAGGTTGTCCACTAGATGGACTCAGAAGCTCCTTTCTGCTTATGGCAGAAAGCAATTGGTGAATTACAGGAGGCTTTAAGTATTTACTCACAAAAATTAGCTCCCAACTTGTGGGGCTAGCTACAGTTTCAGACACTATCCAAAACATTTGCAGGAAATTCTGTCAATGTCTTGTCAGCTGCTGAGGCTTCTGATTCTTCCCAGGCTTCACAGGACGCTGAGGAAAGGAGACAAACAATTTCTGACCTGGTCCTGATTTCTCTGGATGATCTGTGCGTCCCTTTCACAGCTCCTCATCTTGGCAGGTGTAGGTAGGATGTCTTGGCACATGTGCAGTCTTGGCATGGATGTCACACTGGTTATGCAGGCCTATCACGTGGAGGCATTTAGAGCCTGTTCCTGGTAAACTTGAGGCTGGCAGTTTAGAGGCAGTTCAGGCCCAAAGCATCAGGGCTTCTTATTATGCAGCTGGGCTAACTTATAGCTTAGCATAGCATAATGCTGCAGAAGGCAATGGCAGAATCACTGCCAGAGGCAGAGAGCAATGGCAGCAGGCAGCAGCAGCAGCAAGCAAGCACAAATACAATGGCAGGGCACATTGTGTTGCCTTCTTATCTCTTTTTATCAATACAGCCTGAGACTAATGGGCCTTTAGACACAGAATACGGTTAGCTGAGCTTAACCATATTAGGTGAAGTCATAGGCTTGCTTTACCCAAATTTGGGAAAGCACAGGCCTTGCACAAGGCAGGCACAAGCCAAGTGTATGTACCTTGTTTACCACAGGATGTAAACAGGAGCAAAACAAGTCTGGGCAAGCCAGGGTCTTTAGACTCAGTGGCTCCAGGTTCTTTGTTCTCTTTCCCATGGTTGCTTCTCCCCAGAACAGAAGGAGGGAGAGCAGAAGAACATGTCTGGACAAGCCAGGACATGTTCAGGCCTATTTTGGCCCACTCAGCCATGCATGACAAGAGTCTTGCACCTGATCAATATAGGCTGGGAACTCACCTGTTGGAGAGCAATGAAGAGGAAAAGGATTTGGGGCCCTAGTGGATGGAAGGCTGACCATGAGCCAGCAATGTACTCTTGGGGCCAGGAAGTCCAATGCCATTCTGGGATGTATGAGAAGAGCTGTGGTTACTAGGTTGAGAGAGGTTCTTTTGCCCCTCTACTCTGCCCTGGTGAGACCACATCTGGAGTACTGTGTCCAGTTCTGGGTCCCTCAGTTCATGAGGGAACTGCTTCAGAGAGTCTGGTACAGAGCCACAAAAATTAAGGGAATGAAATATCTCTCTTATGAGGAGAAACTGAGGGATCTGGGGCTCTTTAGCTTGGAGACGAGGAGACTGAGAGGTGACCTCATCAATGTTTATAAATATGTAAAGTGTGAGTGCCAGGAGGATGGATCCAGGCTCTGCTCAGTGATGCCAAATGACAGGACAAGGGACAGTGGCTGGAAGCTGAGGCATAGAAAGTTCCATGCAAATGTGAGGAAAAATTTCTTCACTGTGAAGGTCACAGAACACTGCAACAGGCTGCCCAGGATGGTTGTGGAGTCTCCCTCTCTGGAGATATTCAAGACCCACCTTGATGTGTTCCTGTGTTATCTGGTATAGGTGATCCTGATCTGGCAGTGGAGTTGGACTGCATGAGCTTTGAGGTCCTTCCAGCCCCTGACGTTCTGTGATTCTGTGATCCCCTCATCGAGGCCATTGATGAAGATGTTAAATAGAACTGTCCCAAATACCAAGCCCTGGAGAACACCACTTTTGACTGGCTATGACTGGCAGATTTCTATTTGGCGATCTGAGACAGCTCTTTGACTTCATCAACTTGGTCCATTAAGGACAATTAGAAATTACAAAGCTAGACTTGTAAATGCAGAATAACTTTGTGAGTACAAAGGGACATCCGCATCTGTTGTACCACAATAAGGAAGCCAAATATGTGAACTAGTCCAAAATATATCTAACAAACACTGGTCTATTGTTTGAAAAGCATTTAGGGACATGATTTTCAAGGACAGGGAACTGCTCAAAAGAGTCCAGTGCAGAGTGACAAAGACAATTAAGGAAGTGGATCATATTCCTTATGAGGAAAGGCTGAGAGATCTGAGTCTCTTCAGTTTGAAGAAGAGGAGACTGCGGGGTGACTTCATTAATGTTTATAAATATGTGAAAAGTGAGTGGCAGGAGGATTAAGTTAGACTTTTCTCATTGATGTCTGTGTTGGTTTGAGGCTAATTAGAATATTTTAATGAGAAAAAATAGATTATAGGCTGTGAAAAGAAAACAAGTATGATGTCTCCTTCACTCATAGGTTTGCTAAGATGTATAAAAACAAGGACGCAAACATAGATAAGGCAGTCTGTGTCTGTGTTTCTCCCTGGCTTCTGCCATATGAACTGCTTCTGCTTGAATCTGTGTAACTTATCTAATCATTCTGCTTCTAACAACCCCCTTGCTGATCCATCCAACTCACCTTGCACATAAGGCAGATTCTGGGATAAGAGAGGGGGGTGGACAGATGGTGGAAGGGTGGTTGGGAGCCTCTCCTGGGAACTCTGATTTCTGGGAGGGGTGTTGTGTTTTTGCATTACTTTTAACTTGTATATTTCTCTACATAGCTGTAAATGTCTGTAATATATTGTAAATATATGCTTGTATCTTGTGCTAAACTGTGAACATAAAGCTTCATTCCATATCTTCCAGCCTGGTGAATTTGTGACAGGGGGCAGGTGACTCCCAAACCATCACAACATCCAGTGATAGGACAAGGGGCAATGGATGCAAGCTGGAGCATAAGAGGTTCCACCTGAACATAAAGAAAAAGTTTTAATTGCAAGAGTGACAGAACACTGGAACAGGCTTGCCCAGAGCGGTTGTGGAATGTTCTTCTCTGGAGACATTTCAACCCAGTCTGAATGCATTCTTGTGTGAGCTACTCTAGGTGCTCCTGCTCTGGCAGGGAGTTGGACTCAGTGATTTTTCAAGGTCCCTTCCAACAGCTAACATTCCCTGATTATGTGATTTTATGTGCCAGTTTTGGAAGGTCATTTACTTGAGGATATTTGTTTACTAAAAGAGAAAGGAGCCAAGTCTTTCATCTTTACTGTTTTCTCACAACTGAGAGATGTTGTAAATATACAATAAAATCAGAGTTGTTGTTTTGTTCTGCTGTGCACTCCAGGAAGCCTGTTCTGAGCAGTTCAACTTAGAGAAGTCCACAAGCACGTTTTTCTGGATAAGTTTCGGTTTAGTTTTTGATATGCGATATAATTACTAGGTCCTTGGTTCTTCTTTTTTAGGGCATACTCACCACCTTTAGATATCTTGAGACTGCAGAGTGACTGCAAAAACTGATCCACAAGGGCAGATTTTTAAATACCACTGGTCTTCTAGCAAGTAAGTTCTTCATTCAGTTCTATTTTTTCCCTTGTATTCCTGATTTTTGCTTAATCCTTGCATTTATTATACAGAAAACCATATTAATTTTCTGGGCCAAGTGAACATGAATTCAAATTGAATAATATGAAAGTGATTTTAGTCCTTCCCAGCTAGAATGAAACCTATCAATAGTACACATATAACTGAGATAAAGTACTGTCTCATCTGATTATTCCAACTTTTAATGCTGCTCTCACTGCCAGTGTATGTATAGATTCATAGACTGCATTGGGTTGGAAGGGACTCTCAAAGGTCATCTTGTCCAAATGCCCATGCAGTCAGCAGGGACACCTCCAACTAGATCAGGCTACCCAGGGCCACATTGAGTCACCTAACAGGGACAGGGCCTCAACCACATCCCTGAGCAGAGCAACCTGTTCCAGTATTTTACCACTCACATTGTAGAGCACTTCCTCCTTATGTCCACACTACATCTACTCTGCTCCACTTTAAAACCATTGACCTGTCATCCTATCACTACAAGCCCTTCTAAACAGTTCTTCCCTAGCCTTCCTTCAGATACTGAAATGTAGCTGTAATATCTCCCTAGAGCCTTCTCTTCTCCAGGCTGAACAGCCCCAATTCTTTCAGCCTGTTTTCATATGAGAGGTGCTCCAGCCCTCTGATCATCTTGGTGGCCTTCCTCTCAACCTGCTCCAGCAGGTCCACGTCTCTCTTGTTTTGGGGCTCTCAGAGCTGGACACAGCACTCCATGTGAGGTCTCACCAGAGCAGAGTACAGTGCCAGAACTGCCTCTCTTAATCTGCTGGCCACACTTCCTATGATGCAGCCCAGGATGCAATTGGCCTTCTGAGCTGCAAGTGGTCATTGTTGGCTCATGTCCATCCACCAGTACCCCAAAGTCTTTTTCTGCATGGTTGCTCTCAATTTTGTCACTCCCCAGCCTGTATTGATATCAAAATTTGCCCTGACCTAGGAACAGGACCTTGCACTTTGCCTTATTGAACCTCATAAAATTCTTTCAGCCCACCTCTCCAGCCTGTCCAGGTCCCTCTGGATGGCATCCTGTCCTTCAGTCTCATCAACTGCACCACTCAGCTTGGTATCATCTGCAAACTTGCTGAGAGTGCACTCAGTCTCATTGTCTATATCATTGATGAAGATATTGAACAGCACTGGTCCCGGTACAGACTCTTGAAGGACAGCACTTGTCTCTTGTCTCTATACTAGCCTTTGTATGTGATGATCCAACCAACTCTTTGTCCCCTGGACAGTCCATCAAATCCATATCTCTGATCTTAAGAGGAGTTGTGGGGGACTGTGTCAAAGGCTTTACAAATGTCCAGAGAGATAACATACATTGGTTTTCCCTTGTCCACTAACATAGTTATACCATCATGGAAAGCCATTAGGTTGGTCAGGCAGGACTTGCCCTTGGTGAAGCCATGTTGGCTATCTCAGATCACCTCCCTGTCCTACAGTATAGCTTTGAGGAAGATTTGTACCATGACTCTCCAAGACACAGAGGTGAGGCTGACAGGTCAGTAATTTCTAAGGTCCTTTTTTTTTTCCACTCTTTTTAACAATGGGTGTAATGTTTCCCTTCTTCCAGTCTCCAGGATCTTCACCTAACTGTTAGGACTTTTCAAATATCATGGAGAGTGGCTTTGCAACTACATCAGCCAATTCCTTCAGAACTCTGGGATGCATCTCATCAAGTCCCATAGATTTATGGTTTTTTGAGGCTAAATGTGGATGTTTTGGGATGTTAAGTGGTTAAAGTCTCCTTTCTGTCACTAGAATTGAGTACCATCAGGGTTAGGAAATGCTTGCCCATTTGCAGTTGTGCTCTTCTTTTTTCTTCTTGGGAGACTCCAGAGTTTAGTCACCATGGTAAATAGTACTCTAAAATTTGCCAAGATTCACATGGATACAAAACCTGTCACATGCCTCCTTTTCCCCATTTAGTCTCCTATGTTCCTTCCACTTGTCTTACTCTTTGAGAGGTTGAACTACTTAGTCTCAGACTTCTACTACACCAGGAGCTTGCTAACACTTTATCTAAATGGGTACCTTGTGCAATACAGTCCACCTAGTACTGACTTCATTGTCTTAAATTCTCCTGTACTCCACAAAATTTAGACCTTCTCAGGCTCTTAAATGTCCTCATGCCTGTTCAGGCTTGACACACACTACCCTAATGGTAAAACAATGTAAAATGGGGGAATTCAAGCCCTGAAAAGACTTTTAGACTTTTGTCTTCCTCCATAATTGCTACATTTCCTGGAATCTGTTGTGGTCCTACTGGGAAATAGGAAGAGAAGCTTGTCTGATTCTTGGTTTTATTTCTAAAGGAGTAAGAGAAAGCTTTTTTCCAAGGTATTTTATGCTTTTAAAAGTAACTTACAAGTTGTTCTTACTCCTAATTTGAGTGGCAATCAAGGTCAAAACTCTGAGACAAATATAACTACGGAGCTTCTTAAGAAGAGCATAAATGTTATAGAGAGGGAAAAATAAAAGTATTTAATCATTTGGAAGTCTTTACTGGACTTAAGAAAAGGAAGATGGAAGACTCCGGAAACTAGTGGAAGTTGCAGTATCCAAGGGTAAACTCTATGGTTGGAGGAAAGAATAGAAAGGCTAATATGATGAGGAAAAACTTGAGTCTTACTTTTGCGTTTTACTTGGAGTCTGAAAGGAATACAGGGTCATGATTTAGAGGGTAGCAAATGTGATGCCTACCTACAAGAAAGGCAGAAGGGAAGATCTGGGAAACTATAGACCGGTCAGTCTGGCCTCAGTACCAGGGGAGGTCATGGCGCAGGGTATCTCAAATGCCATCATACGTCATATAGACAACAACCAGGGGATCAGGCCAAGTCAGCATGGATTCATGAAGGGCAGGTCCTGCCTGCCCAACCTGATCACCTTCTATGACAAGATTACCTGGCCTCTGGATGAGGGAAAGGCTGTCGATGCTGTATTCCTAGACTTTCAAAAAGCCTTTAATACTGTTTCCCACAAAATTCTTGTACACAAATTGGCTAGTCTTGGCTTGGCTGAGAACAGTGTCTCCTGGATAAAGCACTGCTGGAAAGGAGGGCCCAGAGAGTGGTGGACAATGGAGTTAAATCCAGCTGGCAACCGGGCACTGGTAGTGTTCCTAAGATATCTGTGTTGGGACACAGATGTCTCAGGAATGTTGAACATCTTTATTGGCGACCTTGATTCAGGCATAGAGAGTGTCAGCAGTACATCTGCAGATGGCACCAAATTAGGTGACAGAATGAGGGTAGAAAGGCTCTTCAGAAGGACTTGGATAGGCTGGATCAATGGGCCAACGGGATGAGTTTCAACAAGACTAAATGCCAGCTCCTGCAACTCCTGTGTTGAGACACAACAACCCCAAGCAATGCTACAGGCTTGGGGCAGTGTGGCTGGAAAGCTGCCTGGCAGAAAGGGATCTGGGGGTTGTAATAGATAGGCAGCTGAACATAAGCCAGCAGTGTGCCCAGGCAGCCAAGAAGGCCAGTGGCATCCTGGCTTGTATTAAAAATGCTGTGGCCAGCAGGAGCAGGGAGGTAATTGTCCCCTTGAACTCGTCTCTGATGAGGCCACACCTCGAGTGTTGTGCTAAGTTTTGGGCACCGCCAGTACAAGAGAGATGTGGAGGTGCTGGAGCCAGTGCAGAGGAGGGCAACAAAGCTGGGGAATGGCCTGGAGAATAAATCTTATGAGGAGCGACTGAGGGAGCAGGGGATGGGTAATTTGAGTAAGAGAAGGGTGAGGGGAGACCTCAGTGCTGTCTAAAACTACCTGAAGGGACGTTGTGGAGAGGCTGCTGCTGGTCTCTTCTCACAGGTAACTGGAGACAGAACAAGGGGGAATGGCCTCAAGTTGAGACTGGGTACATTTAGATTGGACATTAGGAAAAAGTTTTTCACAGAGAGAGTGGTCAGGCACCGGAATGAGCTGCCCAGGGAGGTGGTGAAGCCACCAACCCTGGATGTTCAAGGGTCGTTTGGATGTGGTGCTTAGGCATATGGTTTAAGGTGAATCTTGCAGAGCAGGGTTAGAGATTGGATTTGGTGATCCTGAGGATCTTTTCCAACCTGGATGTTTCTGTGATTCTGTGATTTCTCTCCCCCTAGAAAGCAGATTTACTGAATATATTACTTCATTACTAAATGATCTCTCTTCTGTAAGTGATCTACTTAAGTCATCGGCTAGGTACACAGAAGAATTTCTCTGTGTTTCAATTTCCTATCTGGACCATACCAGAGATGTGTATAACAATATGAGCTTCCATATCTACTTAATTGACTGTTCATATGGATTTTACTCAAATTCTCCCAGCTCAGTAGTTTGATGGTCAGTCAGTCTTTACCCACAGATCTGTAATGCTTGAATACTGCATGTTATTTAACGCCAATCAAGTTATGAAATTTAAGAAGCATGTTAGTACATTGTTACAATGTCATATTTAGTTTTAAATTATCCTATTTTTATATAAATACACACATACAATTTAAAGAAATGCATCTAGTTAAAAAAAAATTGAGCAAAATCTTCTTTTATTAAAAACTAGTGCATGAATTTCTATCCAGACTGTCTGCAGAACAATAGAAAATGAAGCAAGCATCCCTACTTTGTGTAATTATTTGGAAACTCTTCAGGTATTAAAGAAGTGAAATACTGGCTTGCCTAAGTCAACAAATGTGTTACATTTGGATGTTGATTTGTTTGTTTAATAAGCATAACAAGACAAAACACTCTGAATTATCTTTGTCAAGATAAACACAGTTCTTACAATTAAAAAAGACATACTTTTTATCATTCAGGTCATTTTAGAACCAGATTATCTGAATATTATACAAATATATTAAATAAGGGGGACACAGATTTTGCTTCCTTTTTTAACAACAATGTAGGATCCAGGCAACTGTTTTGTTAGTAATTGATAATGCATCTTCACTTTCAGTACATATTATTCATAGAATAGAATCATAGAATCAGCTAGGTTGGAAGAGACTTCCAAGTTCATCCAGTCCAACCTAGCACCCAGCCCCATCCACTCAACTAGACCATGGCACTAAGTGCCCCATCCAGTCTTTTCTTGAACACCTCCAGGGACGACAACTCCACCACCTCCCTGGGCAGCCCATTCCAATGCCAATCACACTCTCAGTTAAGAACTTCTTCCTAATATCAAGTCTATACCTCCCCTGGCACAACTTGAGATTGTGTCCCCTCATTCTGTTCCTGGTTGCCTGGCAGAAGAGACCAACCTCCACCTGGTAACAACCTCTCTTCAGGTAGTTGTAGACAGCAACGAGGTCACCCCCGAGCCTCCTCTTCTGTGTACACCATTAGCAAAATTCAGTGTTTCCACGGAAATTGAAATTGAGTAGACGACCTTTCAAGTTCCCTACCAACCCCCTAACATTCTGTGATTCTGTGATTACACAATATGAAGGAAAAAAGAGGCTAAATACATACGTGGTCTTTATTTTTTCCTAGAAGTGTACCTCTCCAGTTCCTTAATGTAAAATCCTTGTTCAGTCAAGTGCAATGGATTTACTTTTGAATATTTTTGTCTCAAAATTCTAGCAGACTTTCTGCAGCATGAAGGCAAATGGCATTAGAGTCTTTGTTATGGGAAAAGGCACAGGAAAATTGGGGTGAACACAGAAAGAAATAAATAAAAAGCATTGCTCTCTGACCCAACAATTGCACCCTAACAAGTGCAGTTGTGTAGACAAATGGTGCTGATTGCAAACTCCTTTCCCCACAGTACAGTGGTTGCTCAGCACAGAGCACTGATGAACAAACAGATATGGTTGCGACATTGTCAGGAAAGAAGATACTTGCCTGTGGTGTAATAGAGCACTCCCTGACTGGGCTGACAGTTACAACAAATAAAGATCTTCATCCCTGGAGATGCTGAGCACCTGTGACACCTGTCTCTGTTAATTTAGGGGTTTTCAGTGATTAATGAATGAGTAAAAATGAAGAGTCACAGGGACTTGATTGGGGGCACGGAAAGGGGACTGCTGAATGAGAAATCCAGTCCTAGGGAGCTTCTAATGAGGCAAGAAATGCCAGTGGCACTGGACACAAAAAGGCAAAAATTCACCCCAGTTCTCGTGTGTTAAAATAGCATTCAAGGGATACTTTTCCCCTCAGAGACTTTGTGCTGAAGCAGGTATTGTCTATCTTTGCCTCTCTGCTCAATGCTGAACCCACAGGCAGCACCTCTCCCTACTGAGACAGAGAAAAGCTCTCCACATCTCTGCATTCCTTCCCAACAAAGTCTGTGCCCCCAGGCCTACAGCATTTCTGCTGTGGCCAGGTAGTATGTGGGTGCAGAGGACCAAGCATTTCTCATACTTGCCAGCAGAGACAAGTGAAAAGTCTTAGCTGCAGTTGCAACAAACCTCCTTGAAAAGGAAACCCATTATAGGGGTGCTCTGGGTGATAGCAAGACATGAGTGGGCAAGTCCTGCTGGGGTGTCAGGTGCCATGATCACTGCTCTCATCTTGACAGTCTCTCTTGCTCCTCAAAGATCTCAGGGACTCACTATTATCTAACTTCTGGCATCTAATTGAGGATCCTGTGTTTAGAGGTACCATCACCTCAGGCTCTTCCAGTTAACACAGAGAAGGAATACCGGGATGGCAAGACCTTGAGGGACCCTGGTGCATTTACGGCCTGAGTGTTTGTTTCTATCCATTGTCAGCCAAGGGCAATGGTTTCCCTTCATTAGGAGCTTTGGTTAAGTAGAATCGTAGAATCAGTCAGGGTTGGAAGGGACCACAAGGATCATCTAGTTCCAACCACCCTGCCATGGGCAGGAACACCCTACCCTAGATCAGACTGGCCATAAACGCCTCATCCAGCCTGGCCTTATACATCTCCAGGGATGGGACCTTAACCATCTCCCTGGGCAACCCATTCCAGGCTCTCACCACTCTCATGGTGAAGAACTTCCTCCTCATGTCCAGTCTGAATCTACTAATTTAGTGTCTAAAGGCATGCAGGATCACTGTGATCTTCCTCCCTATTCATAGAATCATAAACTCGTAGAATGTCAGGGGTTGGAAGGGACCTCTGGTCCAACCCCCCTACCAGAGCAGGATCTCCTATACCAGATCACACAGGAATATGTCCAGGCAGGTTGTGAATAACTCCAGAGACGGAGACTCCACAACCACCCTGGGCAGCCTGTGTTCTGTCACCCTCACAGTGAAAAAAATGCATCCTCATGTTTAAATGAAACTTTCTGTAAGTGAAGAAAATGGTCTCTGCTCCTTACAGTGCACAGATGGGCTGCTGCTCCAGCAGCAAAAAGAGCTGAGTCTTTGAGATTTGGGTCCGTCCAGTCTCCTTCCACAGGCGCAAATCATGAATGGTCAGCAGCCATCCTCGCAGTAAGGGAGCCTGGCCTGGCTCTGTGGAGTCATCACTGCCTGTCTCGACCCTTTGGCTGCAGACCAGGCTAGTGCTGCACCACCCAAAACATTAAAAATAGAATAAATTGATGTTGCTGTAGCTGAGATCCGTAGGGGTATGGTGTATGTCTGTAACACCCTGCCTCCAGAAGCTCTTCCTGGAACTCTGACAAAAGGCTGCAAATTCCTGACAACCCAAAGAATTTGGGTCAGGGAGCAATGTGTTTAGTATCTTTTTAAGAAGTGCCACTTCCAAACATGATTCCCTCAGACCCAGTCTGTAGCTTAGGACAAAGTCTGGCTACATGCAGTCCTATGTAGCTCAACATGAATATTGGTTTTGTATTGTACTCCTAATAACCAGTTACAAGATAACAATGTTTGTTAAGCAGATACAGGAACAATCTTTGCCTGTTGTCAGGGTACAAATGAGTAAAGAGGCAGAAGTACAGTTCATTAGGAGGGAAATAAACCATTTAATTACCCTAAGAAGGCTACCTTCCTTTTTTTTTTTCTTTTTTGTTATTTTGTGGCTAATGGTTGTATTTTTCTTAGTATTTACTGAGATTTATATAATAAATGAAAGTGCAGAGCACCTGCTCCTGACCTATCATCTTCATTGGGCTTGGAGAATTGAGGGAGAAAAGCAGAAGAAAATATATGAAGATAAGTACTATAATATTGTATTGGTTTATGCTGCCATATGGATTTGAACTGGTTCAATAAAGTAAACAAACAAACAGACAAAAAAAACCAGACAAAAGAAGCCCACACCAGTTTTGTCTCTGCACTTATCCTGCACGATTGTTTGAATTTAAAAATAGCTCTCTGCTTTGTATATAGAATTATTGACCAAAATATGTCTTTCTTCAGGAAATTATTAGCTAAATCATCCTTTAATTTACAAGCAGTGTTGTGTCCCTGTGCCCTAAATCTTGCTAGTTGGAAGAGCGGGAGGGAAAGCAATTTAATTAAGTTAACTTTATTGACCCGCTGGAGCTGTTGTTTAATAGCATAGCTCCCTGGGGTGCAGTGCAGGTAAATTGAATGAATGCCACAGAATATCACTTCGCTGCATTGCATATTTCGAACCTCTGCCAGGCAGTTTGGGATAAGCAGCCAATCAGGAAAAAGGTTTTTTCCAGCCTTGCTGAGTTGGGTGGCATTTCCTATTACACTCAGAACAAGGTGCAGTGTTACCTATGCATTCCTCTGACCATATCAAGAGGCATAACTGCGATTGTGTGTTACGCTCACCTGCTGCGTTTGCAAGGAGACTTTGTGGATTGGCTCTTCAGCCATGTATCCAAAACCACCTTTTTATGAAGGAGGAAAACTAGTATGTGAATCTGAATGAAAATGCTCTGAGTAAACTATTTAATATTAAAACCTCAATAAGCACATTCAACCTGAGAAATCAGCATCCAGAAAGATAAGAGGTATCTTCTGGAGCTGTGCTTCTCATTAAATACTTGTTTGGGGGGGAAAAAAAAGAAAGAAATAAAAAGAAAAAAATGGGGAAAAAAAAATTACAAAGCTTCTTTGTTAAAACTGTTACTTGATAAAACAAAAGCTACAAAAACTTTTGTAATGCATTGTCACAGATAATAATGCCTGCTACTGTTCCAGTTAGTACTTCTGATTGTAAAATCTTTGTCCAGATGCCTTACTGGTCTATAAAATGAGTAGAGCAGCTTTTATGCAGGTGATTGGAACACACCCCCTTTTCTGCATCATTCTTCAATGCTGCCCACCAAGTGGTCTAAGATAGTATCTCAGCCTGTTGCACCTGTATTTCCAATCACTTCTATCAAAAGTCAAGCTAGATCAGTATTTGTGCAATACAACAGCAACTTCACGTTCCTTTTAATCTCTGCAGAATTGAATGTTTCACTGATTAAAGCTGAGATACACTCCTACAGCTTTTCATAAAAGGATATATAGCCTTTTAGCTAATTTATGTTTTACTCTGGAAAATAATAAGGTATGAAATTTTAATTGCAGTTCATAGCTTCTCATAGTCACTCATAATTCAGTGTTTTTAATAAGCTTGTGTGTAGTTTTTCGTTTTATATGTGAATAGATTATTCTTGCCTTCAAACTGTAGGTTTTGCTTTAAAATGCACGCGAGGTAAGAGAGGTTGGTTTGTGCTTTCTTATACTGACCAGAATAGTTGGGAGAAGCAGGCAAGATTCAAATGCGCAAGTCCTTCTTTAGGTCAGATTTGGGTGTCATTAGTTACAACTAAAGCATCACATTCACAACTGCTAGCCTTATGGTAGGTAGGAATTACACTGATGGTTACAGTGAGACAGACTGCCCTTTAGAAAGTCATTTCTCACAACACTGTGCCACCTTTGGCAGGGGCTGGCCTTTGGAGCAGTCCCAGTTTCTCTTGTGACCTTTCTGCTCTAGCATGACACGTATACCTCGAGAAGTGGTGCCATATGCTTTTAATATACAAACCCAAGCTGTGGTGCAGCCTAGGTAACTCCAAGTGCTCCTAATTTGGCTCTCTGCTTCAAGCTCTGAAGTGAGGGAGACCCACTCACGGTACATGACATGAAATCCAGAAGCTAAAACTGCCCTTAATTCAATGACAGATTAACAGGAGTTTTGGCTGGCACTGTATGTTTGTGTGTGTACACGAAAGGATACTTTTTGTACGAGTAATCCTGAGAAGTTTGCTACCTAATGTTCTCCAGTTCTCTGTTACTTTATCTTCATTACATGTATGTTTTAACACCCATTGCTTGGAGTCTGTATTCCATATATGCAAGATAAGTGTGGTTTCTGTGCTAATGGTTGTGCTTGGGGTCAGAGGCAGCCTTCAAAAGTAGACTGCTCTGATTTTCAGTTATTTTTTTTTTCTTCCTATGGAGCTTTTGTTATGACACTTGAATATATTCTGAATGTTTGTGCTACACCTAATAACAAGGAAATACACATCCATCAGGCCATTCCACAATTCCTTCCAAATGCAACAGACAAATCATATTGGATCATATCTGATCACTGAATTCATGTTATATTTTTAGGCAAAATTCTGTAAAGGTGTTAAAATGCAAGTACATTATACATATTTTTTGGTTTATTTGATTATGGTTTTAAAGGACTACTAATGAAGATTTACAGTATTATTATTTACCATGCTTATTATTTAACTTACTATTACATAGTGTATGCATATGTTATTATTAACATAAATTAACAAATGCTAATTGATAATTTTGACTGGGAGTACAGAACTCCACAGACTTCCTTGGGTTGTTTGGGCTTTTTTTTGTGGCAAAATTGATCTTAAGCAGCTTCCACCTATGTCCACAACCTTCCACCTATCTCTGCCTATTTCCTTATATCTGTGTTTGCATAGTTTTTTCAACTATGAACAGTGAGCTGTGTTAGCAGCCTTGGAAGATTACCCATCTGATTGCTTTTTCTCAAGGTCCTTCATAAAGCATGCAACATGCTCATCTGGTTTGCAGTGCAGCCCCCTTTAACTGTCTCAGTTCCAATTTAAATTTCCCAGAGACTCAAATATAGTTGATAGAACCAATAACAATTTATAAGATGTCTTTCCCTCTTCCCCCTTCTTTCTCAAAGAAAAAGAAATAGATGTAGAGAGAGGAAAGGTAAGCACATCCAAATAAATAATCTCACTCCGATTTGGAAGTTAAAATAAGAAGAGTTTAACAATATCTAAAAGGTATCTGAGGTAGGGAAGTTACAAAGGTATAGGGAAAGGAAAACAAGATACAAAATATGTAAATACAACCAGATTTGATGGCAATGGTTTGTCCACCTTGTGGGTGATGGCCACATAGTAAAACAAGTAGCAGCAAGAAAATGGATGGTGATTGGTGGTGAGCAGAGAGGCAGGGAGAGAAAAGAAAAATATAGGAAGTGCCCCTGATTTTATGGATCTTAGGTAGGAAATGGGAGTGGGCTAAGCACCACACCTGGTAGTGTTCAGACCCACCCCCTGGGGAGGGGTCAAGGCCACCTGGAGCCAGGTTCAAGACCACTCCCCCAAGAGGGTTAACCCCCAAATCACTGCTCCAGGGCAACTAAACATACATCACAAGGAAGTGCTTTAGTTCAGTCAGGTCAGAAAATACTGCCCATCAAACTGCCACTGGACTTTAAGAAATGCTATTTGCTTGATACTTTAGCCTATGAGCTCTACACAGAAACTTTATGGTTAAGTACTAGTAAGCACATTGTCTCTGAAAGAAATCTTTGCTGAAAAGTTTTGCCAGCCTAGGAACAATACTTACAGATAGATCTAGCTTTTGATATTTGAAGGCTTTATGAGTTTGGATTTTTTTTTAGTGTTAAAAGCTAGGAAAAAGTCTACATTGGTGTATTTATACCACAGAAAAGTGCTGGCTTTTTATTTGCAGATCGAGTATGAGAAATTTTTACTTCCTATACATACAAGAGTTTGATGATTTACTAGCTGGTTTTTGGATTATTTTCAAGGATATCTTATAACAAGTGGATAGAAGTCACCTACTGTAACTTTTTTTCCCCCAGATAATAACAGAAACTCTTCCTGCCACATCTGTTTTCTTTAGGGGTTGCTCTTTCCACACCTAAGGGACACTGAGGCAGAAGTTCTCTAACTGCAAAGAGATGGCACCTTCTAGGCTTTAGCTGTTGCTTGAAGATCTTCCTGCTTCTCACTGTCATTGCCACCCACCAGCTGGCAGTGCTGCCCCTGCAGTTTTGCTAGCTGAGTGGCTCACATGATTGCTCCTTAGCCTGAAACTTGCAAACTCAGACAAGCCAGTCCAGATCCAGAGTTCACATCACTGAAAATAAACTGATTCATTTCACCTCAAGCATTTATGAGAGAGTGCATACAATCCTCTCCACTGGCATGGCTCTGGAGCAGACTATGGAAAGTAGAGAGCAGTAATGTTGTCAGTCACTGTAATACTGTGTGCAGAGTAAGTGTTTGCTATACACCAAGCTTTTAAGCACTTTGAATGTGGGAGAAGGCAGCAGGAGTGACTAGCATAGTTGTGTCCAACAGACTTGCATTCATTCAGGCATGAGGTAAACTCTTACACTTTTTTGTTGTTACTCACACTGATATCTAAATATTCATTCACCTCTTTCCCCTTCTAAAGACTAAACCTGGCCTATGCTAGGATTTTGAAGTTGGTTTACTTCATATTAATTGATTGTAAATTTATTTAAGCAATTTGAGATCAACAAACATGTGTTAAACCTTTGCTACACAAGAGACAAATGTTTGGTTTAAACTACAACATATTCCCTAAGTAAACTAGTTAGAAACATAAGAGTTGACTAGGTGATGCTCCCAGAAGAGCCCAGACTTTAACCTGGCAGTAGATAACTAATGTTCCATAATGCCACCTATGGAAAACCCTAAAGAGTTTGAATAGTTCAGTTTGGTAATTTTGTAGGAAATTCCTGACAATTCCTTCAGAATGAAAAATAAAAATAGGAGAAGACAGCATAGCCTGGACACTTGAGGAAGAATCCAGATGCTGAAAAGTATTGATTAGTCTATTTTTGTCCTCTGGATTCACAAGCTTCTTGCTGCAATATCCAAGTAGATCATCTGCCTTACTGTGTACAGCCTGTGAAAGGACACTAGCAACAGCGTCACAATGAGAAAGGAAGATTCATTCTCTGCTGCAAAGTGTGTCATCAACAAAATGACTCTTTAAGATTTCTACCAGTAACTAAAAATAACCTTATTAGTAAAATTAACAAAAGAAGTAAGGGAAGAAATGTAGTTTCTCAGTTTGGAATTCACATCTCAAAATTAATTACTCCCAGGGTTTGTTTCCTTAAATAACTGGGCTTGAATAAAATCACTAAGGAACTTTGTGCCCTTTCACAAATACCTAGAGTGGCACTTCCAAACCTTGATCAGAGGAAAGAAAAAAAAAAAACATTCAGAAATAAAACTTGTCAATTACAAAAGCCAGGAACTCTGACGGGAACTCTGCAGTACACTGGTATTCTTATTCAAAAGAATTACTTCAGAAGTACATCAGTCATGTCAGAGGTGATACTTTAAAGACTTATTGAAGCATGAAAAGCCAGTAATAACCAATAGCACAAATTCTGCCATAGAATAGGAACTGAATAGTCATTTTGCTACTTCATGTTATGATCATCACTGTCTCCTGCATCCAGTATATTAGATATTCCTTAACTATCTTCTGCATCCAGGATATCATACATGAGGAGAGCAGTTTAGAGAAGGAAACACCCTAAGGAGTTGCCATGTGTCTGAATTTTATGTTCTCTTTCCTTCATGATCACTGCATCCTTAGTAAAACAACTTTCTGTAAGTTTCTTTTGGGAATGTGGTCAGATAGCATTATGGAATGCCAAGGCATAGAATCATAGAATCGTAGAATTGCAGAATGTCAGGAGCTGGAAGGGTCCTTGAAAGATCATCTGGTCCAGCACCCCTGCCAGAGCAGGATCACCTAGAGCAGATCAGACTGGAATGCATCCAGACGGCTCTGGAATATCTCCAGAGAGGGAGATATTCACTCCACAACCTCCCTGGGCAGCTGATTCTAGTGCTCTGTCACTCTCACAGTGAAAAAATTCTTCCTCAGGTTCACATGGAACCTTCTATGCCACAACTTCCACTCATTGCCCCTTGTCCTGTCACTGGACATCACCAAGAGGAGTCTGGCTCCATCCTCCTGGCACTCACATATTTACAAAGATTAATCAGGTCACCCTTTAGTCTCCTCCTCTCCAAGATAAAAAGTCCCAGCTTTTTAGAGGCATACCACTGAAAAATGCACTAAGTGTTAATGTAACAGTGCACTTCTACGCAATGTTTGATTCTATATATTTGAAATGGGCTATTTAAGTAGGTGTTTTTGGAGCAAAGGATTCCAACATAGTTGTTAATATAGCCCATGGCAGGAGATGACGCTGGCTTTATCCTGCTGTGCCAACATATGGCCCTGCACACATACACTAGCCACTCTATGGAGTGTTTCCATTCAGCTGTTTGTCAGCCACTGAATATCCCACTGAGCATACCTCCCCTGGAGTGGTTTGCGGATTCTTACTCCACTTGGAGAAACCCAACTAGCTAAGCCAGACACTGAGCATCCATACTGCTTAGCCTTGCTTGCTAGTGCTTGGGTCAACATCATGGCAAACCAGCTCAGGACTCATAGTGCCCAGGGCTGAATTCTCTAAGTTGTAAACTCTAAATCTACAGTAAGCTGTGTCATCCCATGAAGTGATTCAATTATAACAGTGTCTGGCTCAAACCTTTCGTGCTGTGAACCTAGGAATACAGTGAAATGGATCAATTTTTGGTTCTCCACTTCTGCTCACAAAATACGGACATAAAGTAGGAAAGTAGTGTTTGAATCGGTTGGGGAGTCTGGTGAAATACATAAAAAGTAAATGTAAGATGGAAAAACATGTGCATATCTTAGGCACTCAGTGTGAAGGCTGAGATTCTGCATTAGGGTGCAGTGTAAATGTTCTCACTAAACTTTCAAAACTGATCTTCCTGTTCTTCTTCCACACCATTTCTAGAGCTGAGGAGACCTGCTAGCAGGATAGAACCCATGGTACTGAAATCCTTCAAACATCTGCCTAGCTTCTGTTGCATGGGATTGGCTGCTTTAATTTTAATTTCCATCACTTTCTTATTTCTCTTGAGATGTTTTGGTTTCCCTTGTCTGTGGGTAGCACTGCAAGTGCAGGGATGTATGTGTATATATGCATTCAGCACCATCTCTCTCTTGTGTCAGGTACCAGGAGTGTGTATTTGTTCATCACCTCAGCAAGCAGTTTTCCTTCTTCCTTTTACAGATCAATCCCTTGCCTTTGTCTCACTTCAAAGCAGGGATATCGGAGCCAAACAATGGGTATGGCCTACTGTGGGTTATATGGGCTTTGCAGACCTCTTCTGAAGTCAGACACGGGGTGATCTTGCCTCATTGCTGTACATTGGCTTCATATGTCATTTCTACCTTCCTGATTTCAGATGTTACCTGTCTGAACTGAGTCTGAAACTTAGAGGAACCTACCGTTCTTTTTTTTTCTCATAATTTACATTTTCATGCCAAATGGGAAGTGCCAAATGAAGTAGCAATTTTAAATTATATGCCCTTCTTTTTGAGAGAAGGAAAAATTACAGCTCACTCTCATGTACAAGCAGAATGAAGATATCTCAGGTATGAGTGAAAAAATAAAGTGCAGTCAGGTTAGTTAATGATCGAGTTAACCATAACAGAATTATATTTGCAGGTATAATATGTGTATATGAAGTGTGTATTTATGAATCTGTAGTGGTTTGGGTGTCACCCACCCCCCTCACACGAATTCAACCAGACTAAACTCATCTGGCTGGAAGTTAAGGAATGAGGCTGTATTTATAACTTTGCACAATTTACAAGCAAAACATATACAATATATACAGATATATTTCTAAATATATATAGTAATATGCAAGTAAAAAGTAATACAGAGATACAAAACCCCTTCCAGCAGCCAGACTGCCCAGGAGGGGCTCCCAACCACCCTTCCACTTTCTTTCCACCCTTTCCACTCTCTCTCTTATCTCAGAATCCCCCCTTACATGCAGGCTGAGCTGGAAAGGTCAGCAAGAGGTGTGAGAAGCAGAATGATTAGTTGGGAATATGCAGGTTCAGGCAGAAGCCAGGCAGAGACTGACTTATCTTTCTTTGTGTTCTTGTTTTCATATGTCCCAGCAGAATGAATGGGTAATATAGACATCATCCTTTCACAGCGAATAATCTTATTTCTCTCATTAAAATATTCCAATTAGACTCAAACCAGCACAGAATCTATAGCAAATGTATGTGCATATATATACATGCATACACATATGTGTAGTAAGTGGTAAATGGTTATCTTTATTATTTAACTGCCCTTTGCTCTGGATCATTTGCCTTGGGTAAAGCAGTAAGGTGCATCCTTGGGTAACTCAGGTTCAGACAAGCTCTAAGCACCTTCACAGTCACTTCTGTGATGGTTCAAAACATCAGTATGTATTTTAAAAGACTAATATTTTATGCTAAGATACATAATTTTATGCTAAGATACATATTTTATGCTAAGATACAGAAGCCAAAACAGACAGGTTTTTAAACTGAGCCAAATCCAGAGAATGTGGCAAGAAGTAAAATAAGTAAATAAAAGAATAGCTGAAAATTTATCTGAAAGAAAGAGTAGGAAAAAAAATCAGGTTATACCATAGTGATAGTGAACAACTATGGAGAATCCTGGCTTTAGTGAACTCCAAAGCATGGCTAAAATACAGCTTTGCATTAGCCTTACATCTAAAGCACAAATGCATTATGGGCTGTGCTGAGAGAAGTTACTTGTGTTCTAATTGTTTGACCTTTATTGATTTCTCATTTGAACGAAAAAAAAAGTCCCATGAGGCAAGTTCTGCTCACAGCGACACTGATAGATATTGCACTGTCTTGTAGTTTCCTTACATTCCTTCGTTGAAAGTGAGGATGATAACTGTGTGACTTTCCTATCCTGATCACTGTAAGATTTACAGAAAAGTACACTAGTGTTCCTCTAGCCCATGCACTCCAATTTCTGGAAGCTGTACTGATTGCCAGAATAAGGGGGGGTGGGAGTGGGGGGGCGGGGAAGAAAGAAGGTGTGCTAGTTTGAGCTAGCTAGAATGTTTTGGTGAGAAGAACAAGATCATAGGCTGAGAAATTAAAACAATGGTGAGGTCTACTTCGCTCACAGTCTTGCTGAGATGTGTAAAGAAGAAAGGCAAAACAATGATAAAGTCACTTTGCTTGNATTTCTAAAGTGGGGGGGGGGCAGGGAACACACAAACCATCACAGAAGGGAAGGGAAAAAAAAAAAAAGAAAACAAACCAACCAAAATTCCCAAACAATCGAACAAAACAACACCCCTCAGTACCTCCCAAGTTTTCACTGAGCTGACAAAACCTGCCTGTTGCTCACATGATTTTAGGCGCTGAGAAGCTGGTCAGTATAAAGGCAGCAAGGGCAAGGTTACATCCCAGACATTTTATTTACATAGCCAGACAGTGAAAAGTGTGACTTTGTGATACCTGTGAATGGAGGCAGCATTGCAGAAAGAGCCTAAAACTATTATTTGCCACGTTTAAATGTATTTTGTCACATTTCTAACAATCATGTTTCTGTTTCCCTAGCTTTACATAGTGAACAGAAATTGCTTTAGATGTATTAAAGCCTAGAGTCTAGCAAGACAGATTTGTTTTAAAAGTGTTGTGTGAAAGTCCTTTCCTGTGCCTTTTCTAAGGTATTTGGAAGAGTAATGGGTATCAGCAGCATTCATAAAGAATGAAATTTCAGAAAGTTGTATGTCTGCAGCCATGGTGTTGCCCTGTATATAGATGTAGCTATACTAAAAATGAGAGATGAATTTGGAGGAAGTCATTCTTACCATTCTTTACACATTAGCCATATTTCCATACATGCTTGACATCTGGGATATCCTTATAACCTAATGTCAGGACGAGGGGTAGTGGGTTTAAGCTGGAGGAGGGGAGATTTAGACTGGATGTTAGGAGGAAGTTCTTTACAGTAAGGGTGGTAAGACACTGGAACGGGTTGCCCAGGGAGGTTGTGGATGCTTCCTCCCTGGAGGTGTTTAAGGCCAGGCTGGATGAGGCCTTGAGCAACCTGCTCTAGTGGGAGGTGTCCCTGCCTATGGCAGGGGGGTGGAGCTGGATGATCCTTGAGGTCCCTTCCAACCTAAACCATTCTATGATTCTATGATTCTATCCATGGCTTGGCCTCAAGGAGAGGCTGAGAGGATGAGTTAAGGGAAGAAGGTCATAGTCAGATGGCCTAGCTTCCAGTTAAATTCCTGTATCTAAAGTTTTAGAGTCAACTAAGTGGAAAAAATTAGGCATAGAAGTCAGTGTCCTTCAATAAGTTTTGTGGCAATGGCTTATAGCTGGTCCATAAAGGATGATATCTAACTGGAAGTAAGCATGATCAAACCACCTGCACACTGAACTAGGTCATTTATGAAAGACATGGTGAATGTGGAACTATTGCTGGTAAATTTCAGAAAAGCAAATTCACAGCTTTACTTGTGCTCTAGCTTACCAGCTAGAGACTATGGTGCCATTCAGTGCCCTGACGGCAAACACAAATTCGATTATGGATTTGTGTGTGCTAATAGATCTTATGTGTTGCGTAATGCATATAATTTTAAATCAGTCTTCTATTTTAAGGTGAATATTTTCCACTATAAGCAGCTACACAGTCTTAGCTATAAATGATTATCTTTTTAAAGATATGTGTTATAATTAATATCTAGGAGTTATGATTGTTTGGGGGAAAAAAGCTAATTGAACTAATTAGCCACTACTACTCAGTATGTTTCCATGTGTGTGTGGATACAATTGCCATAATTCTATTTCAATAAGGGGTTGCCTACATACCAGCCTGTCTGATGGGTTTAACATCTAAGGAAGAAAAATCAAAGTGAAAATTCTAATGTTCTCTCTCTAGATTTTCCACTTTTTTATTTCACATTATATTATATAGCTCCATTGTGGCACAAAAGAAATGCTTTCATGCCTGTGTAGTCATTGTATTCAGAAGCCCCAGGCCTTGCCCAGAGAACTAGCTCTGATGAGTAACTTAAATACTTTAAAAAGAATATATAGTACTGGGAGAGGAGGGGAAAATCACTTTTCCTGAAGTTTGATCCAACATAACTTGTTTTATGCACCTGGCAGTCTTGAAGAGTTTCAAAGAAGAGCAGGACCTACAGTTTGCCATGGAGCCACTGTCATGTGTGTCACTTACAGGACCTGCTATTGCCTAGAATAGCTCTGTAGTCACAGTATCACAGTATCACCAAGGTTGGAAGAGACCTCACAGATCATCAAGTCCAACCCTTTACCACAGAGCTCAAGGCTAGACCATGGCACCAAGTGTCTGCAGGACATTCAACATAAATGGTGTTCCTTTGCTTCTGGGGCACTTGGTAAATGGGGCATTGCTGTAGGTGAGCTTTAGATTGTATGTAATAGCACAGATTTTCCCCATGTGAAGGACTGGAAAATGAGAAAGCTGGTGTTTTCCTGCCATGTATGTATGCTCCAGGAAAAGAAGCAGATTAAATAAAAAGGAGGCTGGATGTGAATAGAATAAGCTGGGAATGACTGGTAGTGTTATGTAGAAGTAGGATAGCAGAGACTATCAGAGGAGTGAAGAGGCACAGGAGGAAGAGCAAGTACAGGAATAGCAAAAAGAAGAAAACAGATCAACAGACTGGGAGAAAGAAACATACAATGACAGAAGGATCAGGAAACTGGGAGTAAAAAAAATGACAAGAGAAAGAAGAAAAGAGAGAAGGTACATTTTGTTATTTAATGAATGGATTAACGTGCTAGACCCTCAGAATATTTTGTCTAAATAAGGAAACTGAGTCATCTTCTTAACTTGAAACTTCTAAACATTCCCGTTCAGCCAAATGAATGTATGAGCCATCTCATAATGTGATTATGACAGAAGATGCAAGCAAAGCAGGTTTGAACTTGTAGCATAGTGAGACAGCTCTTAGGAAAGCTGGGAACTGATGGAAAATCAGCAAACCAACATTTTAAAGCACAATGACAGCATTTTTTGTTTGAAATACTGCTTGAGGATCAGGACCAATTCACCAACTACACGTGGCAACACAAGATACTTAACTTAGAGAGATATTGGGAGCCTAAGAGATTATTTAAAGTAATACTTCCAGATTCTCAAGTGGCACTTCAATTTGTTAGTCGATTTGTGTAATTACTTTACAATGTGCTGTAAACTCCAAAGTGGTCTGCTTTAGAAGAGGACCATTTTGAAGAAAAGTAAAAATTGTGAAGGCTGGATAGGAACACTACATAGATGCTGTGAAGGTGGTAGGATAATTCAGAACCTGAGTTGGCTCTCCAATCTCATGAAGTTCAACATGGCCAACTGCAAGGTCTTACACCTGGGTTGGTGCAGTCCCAAGGACAAATATAATATGGGCAAGGAGTGGCTCAAGAGCAGTCTTGAGGAGAATGACCAGGGATGTCAGTTATGAAAAACTCAACAGGTACTGGCCGTGTGCACTTGCAGCCCAGAAGGCCACCTGTGTCCTGGACTGCAACAAAAGAAATGTGACCAGCAGGGCAAGGGATGTGACTCTGCCCCTCTATGCTGCTCTCGTGAGACCTCACCTAGAGTACTGCATCCAGTTCTGGTGCCCCCAGAATAAGGGAAATTGAACTGCTGGAGTGGGTCCAGAGGAGGACACAAAGATGATCAGAGGTCTGGAGAACCTCCCCTGTGGGGACAGACTGCAGGAGTTAGGGCTGTTCAGACCGGATGAAAGAAGCCTCTAGTACCCAGTACTGAAGGGGGCCTACAAGAAAGCTGGGAAGGGACTTTTCACAAGGGCTTGTAGTGATAGCACTAGAGGGAACAGCTTTAAGCTTGAGGAGGATAGATTTAGGCTAGATATTAGGAAGAAATTCTTTACAGTGAGGGTGGTGAGACACTGGCACAGGTTGCCCAGGGAGGCTGTGGATGCTCCCTCCCTGGAGGTGCCCAAGGCCACACTGGATGAGGCCTTGAGCAACCTGTTCTAGTGGGAGGTGTCCCTGCCCATGGCAGGGGGCCTGGAACTAGATGGTCCTTTCAAACCTACACCGTTCTGTGATTCTATAAACATTTCAGATTATGAATTGCAGTCAGTGTAGGTAAATAATTTACCTTGATAATGCTGATGTAGGATGAGATACTGCAAATGTTTCCCAACCAAATATCCTGTTGGATCCTTGTATACTGTCTGACAAGCAGTAATAAGGGCAAAGCACTGCTGAAATTAATCCCTGTAACACTGGGATTTTTTAATGAAAATCCTGATGAAAAATTATCTTTGTTGTTCTCTCCTCCATTTTATCTCTTGTATCCTAAGTTAATTACATGGCTTTTTAATGGAGGCTGTGTGAACATAATATACATGTCAAAGAAAAAGCAAAATGCTGTCAGTTTCTGGAATTCACCCAGACTCTCACAAATGCAAGTGACTTTAATTCCAATACTGTTTTAATTTTGGGGTTCCTCCTTTATATTTTTACCTGTCAAACACTCATTCAGTTTCTCTTAACATAACAGGTGGGAGTAAAAAACTGTGTTCCTCCTCTTGCTTTTCTTTTGCGAAGAAAGTAAAACCAGAGTTAATTGGAGATCTCACAGGCTCATGAGTTAAGACTAAAACAAACAAAAAAAAATTATTATGGAATGTTTAAATTAGGCAGCACTGCGAGTTGCAAAGGAGGTGAGACTAGGTTGCTTAGAAGTAAAACAGATGTTGACAGGTAGCAAAGAAAAATTATGAGATGCTGAGTGGAATTTTTTGCAATTTATTTTCAAGACATATTATCAGACTTTGTCATGGATCACTATTTACAAATCAACACTTAAAATACTTTAATGATTTGAATAATGTTCCTGGAGCATTCTGTATTTTGAAGAAAAAGCACAGTGAAAATACAGCTTATTATTGCTACCAAAATATGTCACTGTGGCTGGGAAATATTGTAGAAGTGGTCACGTACACCGGGCTGCCAGAATCGTTTGTGGCTTTGAATATTTCAATATTTTCCTGGTTTGCTTATTTCTTTTGTGTAAAATATAAACCATTATCTTCACCAGTTTTCTCAATCTTTGCCAATACGCTATTGCTTAGAGAATAAATCTGAGGAGCCTTAGAGATTGGGGAAGTGCAAGAAAATTTTGTGGGCTTTGGTGGGATTTTTCCTTCTAGAATACAGGAAATTCTCATTCAAAATCTTTCACCAGCTTTGTATCAAGACCTACTTAAATATAAAGGGCTCTACTGTCCCTTGCATCGGTGAGCAGAAGGGATTTTTCTCAAGAAGGAAAGACTTAATCCTTCCTCTTCTGGTCCTTTGAGGAAAATCTGCATTACTGAGTGAAATAAACACCTAGCTTTGGTGACAGCCAGAGCGATGGTCAGAGCTTCTGTAATAGATGAATATCTGGGCTCTGAGACTTCTTAGCTTTAGGTACAGATGTGATAGAGCTCCCAGCACAAGATGAGAAACCTCCTGGCCCCTTTTTGCTGTCCTGACACATGTTATTAGAGCAGCCCTGTGCTTCCATGGTGAACTGTGCAGGTTTCCTCAGGGCACAGCTCTTCCAAAAGTAGGAACAGAAAAATGTCTCCTCTGGGCCTGGGATATTTTTCTAAATACAGATTACAATATATACTTCCAGAATGTAAGATGGCAGCTTTAGGAGTATATATTTTCCAGTACTTTTCTCAGACCTTCCATGTATGAATTTTAGGGACTAGAAATTAATCCTTCATTTCTAATAAACAAAGGGCAGGGGAGATGGGATGTCTCATTAATTTGTTTCATTGCTTTTTAAAATATATTCAGGATTTTAACATCTGCAGTATTTTCTAGTGCTTTATTGCATACCTAATGATCCATTCTGTAAAAAAGAACATATTGTATAAGTGCTTTTTGCATATTTTTCTGAGTTTTCCTCCAAACTGAGTTTTGCCAATCTGCTTATTGTTCCTCACACAGATACTGTCCCTTACCTTCAATTATCTCACTTATAATTTTTGTCTATATGTTTTCTACTCCAGGTAAGTAGGGACTTAGAAGAAAAGGCACATCCTGTAACAGTAAAACTGCTCGCTTTCATTTCAAAAGATTCCATTTGCTTTGGGGTGATGTTTTCATAGAGTGGTACCAGGTTTCTCCAGTTGCAGTAGCCATACTTCAGAGTGGCAGCAGCTAACTTAGAGCTCATCAGTGGGTATGTATAGCTAAGACTCTGGTTTTATTCAAAGTTCAATATTTATCAGTGTTACATTTCATTCATACTTCTGTCATCAATCATGTAGATTTGAGATCTTTCTGTAAGTTTTCAGTTACCCTTGGATTTTACTACCCAAAACAGTGTGATTGTCACCTCACTATCCAGTCTTATCCAAATTACTGACACCTATTTTGGACAATATAGTTCCCTGCACTGACTCACTAGAAATCTCTCTGCATTGTGAACAGTGACCATTTACTTCTATTATGTCTTCTACTGTCTAGTCAGTTTTTAGGAGTTTGTTCCTTCTAAAAATATGTTTTGGCCTGGGAACACCCAAAGCATCTTCTGCAATGAAAACCCATGTAAAGAATTCTTTTCACGTTGCTGCTGTACAGTGTGATCTTATGTGAGTTCCCCTATCATACTTCAGTTACTTACCAGCCCTACAGACTTTCTAGCAGACTTTTGTTCCCAATATGTTTAAAAAACATTTTATTATTGGGTTTATGCCTTTAGCAAATTGCTTTTCTAAGTCCTTCTTGGCTGGGCTTATTAAATTTAACTTGCCAGAGCTTCTAGTCTCTTCTCTTTTTTCTGGTTGGGAAATGACTTCCACTTTCAGAAGAACTTCTAGTAATCTATTTACTATACTGTGTATTGAAATGGTCCAGAATAAAATGAGAACTCTGTGAAATTTCTCTTTTCATGTTCCCTGTCTTCCCCTCCAAACATTATGCCTTTCCCTGCCAAACATTACGTATGCAAAGTTAAAAATAAATTATTTTGCTGCATGATTTTCTCTCTCTTTTGTGTCCCCTTGGAAAAGGTTATTAAAGGGAATGTTCATAATATTCAAACCATGGGAAAAAAATCAAAGAGAAACCATTTGCAAAAAATTAATAGAGAAAGGAAGGGTTGGTGTAGGCATGCATGCACGGATAACAGAGAAGGAGTAGAAGGAGAAAAGACAGTTTGGGAAAATTTACACAGATGAAATCGTGATCATACCAAAATAATCAGCTCTGATTAAAGGTTTCAGTGCAGCTTGCAGCCTGTTTTCTGAAAACTACACCAAGACATAAACAGAGGTTTAGCTATGGATATATGCATGCATGTATGCATGTCCTGCCTCAGAACTGAGGAAGACCAAGGCAGCAAAGCTTCCAGATGCTTTGACAGAATTTGAGTAGCTAGCAGATCCTGCAAACCCAAGGCAGATTTCATCCCTGAGTTGCCACCCAGAGTTCCTCAGTCATCAGCAGACTTCAAATGGCAGCGTCCTCTCTTGTAAGCATACAGGTGTATACAGGCATAATTCCTGGGTATATCTAATTCTTATGTTGCACCAGCATATTGAAATACCTCACAGCAGCCTTTTACATGAAGAATTTCACTCATTCAAGCTCTTCATAAGGAACTTGAAGAGCACAACATGGACAGCATATTAAAATATTATTGATCACTAGAGATTGTGCTACTTTGAAGCTAACTGGAATATTTTAATGATAGAAATTAAATTATTGGCTGTGATTATTGGCAATGTCTATTTCACTCATAGGTTTCCTTAGACATATGAAAGCAAGAACACAAATATATATAAGACAGTCTCTGCCTGGCTTCTGCCGTATTAACTGCTTCTGCCAAACCTGCACACTTTCCAACTAACCATTCTGCTTCTTAACCTCCCTTGCTGACCTCTTCCAACTCACTTCGCATGTAAGAGAGAGATCCTGGGATAAGGGAGAGGGTGGGAGGGGGGTGGAAAGAAGGTGGAAGAGTGGTTGGGAGCCCCTCCTGGGCACTCTGGCTGCTGGGAGGGGTACTGTGTTTCTGTATTGCTTTTAACTTGTCTATAACTGTATGTAGTTGTAAACAATTGTACTATATTGTAAATAACTGCTCGTATATTGTGCTACACTGTATATATAAAGCTTCAGTCCTCAACTTCCAGCCGGCTGAGTCCAGTCTGGGTGAGGAGGGTAGGGGGTGTGGCAGGTGACACCCGGAATCACTACAGAGATTAATTGTTTGAGAATTGCATTATACTGATGACCCTGAAAATGGAACTAAGGCTGACACAAAGGGTCATACATTTAGGGTCAAGGCCCTCAACTCTATAATATAAATTTGGTGAAGTAGTCTTCGCTGAATTTTCTGAGAATGCAAAACAAGCAAAGTTAAATTGAATCCTCAGCTTCCAGCAGCAAAGAGAACTGGCTATAAGCAAAGGTAGCAGGCTGCTGGGAAGACAAAGTGCACATCCTTTAACATCCACCCTCTCTAATTTTGTCCATATTAGGACAGGCAAAAACAGGTTGTCTGAAACTGCTGCTGTCCCTAAAGTAGGAGTGGAAACTATTGGTAGAATGCCCAGTGCCAGCAGCTGTGATAGCTGACTGGTATCAGTCCCTGGAGGCAGCCAGATTAGCAGTGTGGATCCTGTAGATCTCTCCATTGCAATTCCCCACTTTCCTGCAGCAGTTAGGGGTGGCCTTATCCCATCTGTTATTTTAGAAGTGGATGTCAGTTTTGTCTGATTCATTGAAAAGCCTTGTGCTGGCTATAGAATAAAAGGCATGCAAAATGTTTGTAGTCTTAAATGAGAAATAATCCTGGCATTACTCATGTTTAGAAATTCAGTGAACATGCTTGGTCTCAGTGCTGCAGGCACCATCCTACTTGTTCCAAAATGCAGATGACATTATCAGCATTTCATTCCCCTCTCCTAGCTATCTCAATTTCTTCTTTTTCTGCCCCAGGTTCTTTATTGTCAGCTTAACAGGTTATTGTTCTAACTAGTTTTCATTCATTCAAGGTGGATGTATGTTCTGTGATTTGAGATTTGAACTACAAAGGTGGTTCCGTTTTGACCTTCCAACTTCACTCTCTGCCATGGTTCTAGAACATTTCCACTGAAATTTGTGCCCTGGAGCTTTGCTCCTACAAGCTTGCAAACCTTAGACCTTAAGTGAGCTTTAGATCTTTGCATTGTTCTCTTGGTCCAGCCAATGCTTGAGATATTCCCTCATATTGCAGACAGTGTTTTTTGAAGTGGCAGAATTTTACAACATAACTTCTTCTAATTTTAGAAATCAAGACAGCTTTTTATTCTAATTCTTCCAAAATGTGACAGTAAGTCATATTATTATCCCCTTTTTTGTGATTTGTGTTAGGTGAAGAGTTGTTTTGTGAGGCTTGTAAGGACTGGATTTTCTACTCCTTGTTTCATATTGCACATGGCTGTTTCCTCTTTAGTTTACCACTATTCCATGGGAAAGAAGGAATTTCCTCCGAGTTTTGCTCAGGTGTAGTCATCAAGGGTTGCCCCATCTCCCTGAGGAGCCCCTTCCAGTGTTCGATAACCCTTTGAGTGAAGTTTCTTCTAATATCTAATCTAAACCTTCCCTGTGCAATTTGAGGCCATTTCCTCTTATCCTATCACTTGCTATTAGGGGGAAGAGACTAATACACACCTCCCTACAACCTCTTTTCAGGTAGTTGTAGAGAGTAATAAGGTGTCCTCTAAGAACCCTCTTCTCCAGATTTAAACAAGCCCAGTTCCTTAAACTGCTCCTCAAAAGACATGTTCTCCAAACACCTCACGAGCTTTGTTACCCTTCTCTGGACATGCTCCATCACCTCAATAGCTTTCTTGTAGTGAGGGTCCCAAAACTAAACCCAGTACTCAAGATGTGCCAGTGCTGAGTACAGGGGAAGAAAGACTTCCCTGGTCCTGCTGGCCACACAATTCCTGATACAGACCACAATGCTGTTGGGCTTCTTGGCCACCTGGGCACACTGCTGGCTCATATTCAGGTAGCTGTCAGTCAGCATCCCCAGATCTTTCTCTGCTGGGCTGCTTCCCAGCCCTTCTTCTCCAGGACTATAGAGTTGCAGGCAGTTGTGACTGAAGAGCAATACCCCAGTACCAAATCTCATACAGCTGGCCTCAGTCCATTGATTCAGCCTATACAGGTCTCTCTGCAGAACCTTCCTACCCTCAAACACATCAATACTCCCTCCCAACTTAGCGTCACCTGCACTCAATCTTCTTGTTCAGACAAATATATTAAGTAGAATTGGCCCCAATACTGAGGTCTGGGGAGCACAGCTGATCATGCATGCCTGTTAGGGCTAATCCTTTACCTGCTAATGAAGTCCTCCTGTTCATCCCCCAGTGACCCAATGAAAATAGGAACAAAATACCTGACAACTTTGGGCTTCCATGGCTTTGTCAGAGGAAACACTCATGTCTTAAGACATCCTATGCACCTTTCTTTATTGTCTACTGAGAGCCTACTGGCTTCACTGTTTCATCTTGTTTCCCCACTGCACCAGACTGGCTGGGTAGTAAAAGACTGCAAAATTAAGTTCAGCAAGACTTAAGGGCAAACATTCAAGTGCACAATAGAGAGTAAAAGGGTATAAATAAAACAATGACAAATTTGCTTCTGACCTATATTTAACTATGGCTCTTGTTTCGCATACCCTGAGAGATTTTTTTCCATTGCCCTGTGGCAAGAGCAGAAGATGGTGAATTCACAGTCAGCCTTCCTCCCAGGTGGTGAGCTCACTTCTTTGTGACTTCCACTTTCAGATACTTTTAGTGTCTTTGGGTCTGTGCTTTTGGATGCAAATGCTGATCATGTCCTGTCTTGAGTGACTTTCTATAGACATCACATTTTATTGACATGGATAACAGATGCTGTAAAATTCCTATGGTATGAGCACTAATGCAGTCTGTATGTCATGTTTCAGATATAGTATCTCTGTATCTCTCTTGAGGAACAGCTCCTTTCTGTCTTGCTGTGTGTCTAGGTACTAAGTACATTTTCTTCTGCTCTAACTATACTGGAACTCTAGGCCAGGGATGTCACTTTTATACAGCCATAGCATAATTTCATTTTTAAATAAAAGAAAAAAAATCCAGGTTTTACCTTATTTTGGATGTACAGTGCTCCTGGTTCCCTGTGGATACAATCTTGATACAGAAGGCCAGACATTGATTTTAAAGATAGGATTCATTTTGGAGTTTATTGATGCAATAGACCTTGGGTTTGGCTGCCTTTAGAGAACAGAATTTCTGCCAAGCAGAGCTGATATTATAATCTTGGATGCTGATGGCATTAGTGATTGTCCAGTGAGCCTTCCCAGGGATCGCTCTACATTTGGACACAATTACATTTATTCTGACAAAATTACTGGTGGTGTGGAAGGAGAACACAGATATAGCTGTAGTGGATTTAGATCTTCCCCAGGAATAAGACATTTTATTGTTTGCATTGTTTTCTTGTTTTTAATATTTTTCAAGAGATTTTTCAGAATAATGTATGAGGTCAGTAGTGCACAGTTAGTTATCTCTCTCTTCAGAGATATAAAAGAATATGCTAAAACAGACATCCAAAGACACTGAGGTTTTACTTTTAGAAAACCACTGGCTACAAATGAAAGACTCCTCCTCTCTTAACTACACTAATGTCTTTTTTGTTTTCTTTTCATCTTTATAAGGTAGCTGTAAACTCACCAAAAATATGCACTTCAGTGTGCATGGATGTGACACAATGCAGTATGCATGAGGTTTTTTACTCTTTCTTCCTCCCACTAGTGAGGGGATGAGTTCTGTGTTTGTGGGAATACACTGCAGTGCTCACAATTTTAATATGAAGATCAAATAATTAGTATTGACAGTCTTATCAAACAAGGATAAAATTAGGATCCTAAAGCAAATCAGAAAAATAGGACAGAAGGGGAAAACTAAGAAAGAGGGTTGTTTTCATTGGTAGTGGCTTTGCAGTGGCAAAAAAATCAACTTTTTGAGCTGTGTGCTTGCTGCAGTGGACTGACCAAAGCAGAAGAGAGTTCAACAACTTTGTCAGGCTTCCCAGATAGAGATGCTTTCTCGTGAACAGGGCTCCTAATCACTTAATATAGCTAAATGCTTTACCCCTCAAATGCCACAGCTTTCTGTGGCAATCTTTGGTTTATTGACATCCAATGCACTTCATTGTGCTTTCATTTTTTTGAGAACTACATTTACAGTGCCTGTATAAAAGAAAGTTCCCCTAACTCACAGTATCCAATCCATTGAATGTAGGAATTTAAAACACAATATTGACTACTTTTTCATCAAAGACTAACTGTTTTCACTGGTTTTCCAAATCTTGGAGAGGTGGGTTCAGGTTTTTTGTTTTGTTTTGGTTTTTAATTTGGTTCATGGTGCTACCACATTCACAAAGCTTAGAGCTTGATCCAAAAGAATCAAAGTACATGCTTAAGAAGAAGAATTGCATGCGGTTCATGAACCCTATAATTAGTTCCCCCTCCTAGCTTTAAGCAGTAATTAAATCTGTCACTTCTGCTCTGCTGACTCATTTATTTAGCTGTTTAATTGCTCAGCCGAATATGTCTTTATCTCTGGAACTGCCACATTTTATGCAGACAAAAGAAAAATCATAATCCGTTATTGGTTGGTTTTGGGTTTTTTTCTGAGAGCAGGGACATGTTAAAAATAAAGAACACTAGATGATTTGGTGGTGGTGTCAGTGTTCACTTATCAAGTAAAACAGTGTTTAAGGGAAAACTTCAACCAGTGCTTGAGGACAGCTTTCCACATATAGACTTCTTCAGGAAATTATGTCACGCACTAGGACCTAGTGTGTCTGATCCGAGTCTCCACTTCCATAATGAGTTAACTTAAAGCACTTTCCAGGAAATTGTACTAGTTTTCTATAGAACAGTAAATCTAACCCTGATCTGTTACTGGAAACCAACAGACTAAACATTTTATAAACTATTTAAAATTGAAAATATATACTAAATTGCTTACAAACTAAGCAGTATCTTTTCTTTATGCATTTTCTTTTGTAGACGTTGTTTATGAAGATTTCTGTCATCTGTCATCTAGATTTATTGTCAAATACAGTATTTTGGTCTGTAAAGCAAATGGAGTTTTGAATACTTTTCAAGCTTACAAAGGAGAGCCCTTCTGAATACCTTTCTGTGAGGCACATGAGCAGTCTTCCTCATTTTCAGCATCCTTAAAGGAGCTGCAAGAGTCATCCACCCTTTCTATCCACAATTTGGAGAAGCTGTTGTAGAAAAGCAGCTTGTAAAATGAGGACCAGGTCAAGACAGTTCAACTCAAACAGGGGCTCTTGGCAAAATTAGAAAATGTTACTTATTTTTACAATGTGCTCCCTGCCACCTTTGAACTCTATATTGATAGCTGATCCAGGAAGTGAAAGATACAAAAAATATCCAAAATTCAGGGGAAAGGGTCTTTTACTTCTGGCACCAGTGGCTGAGATTCACATTATTTATTCATCTGCCTGGCTGCTTAGGTTTTTATACCATGCACACAATCTGGCATTTCACCCCATTAGTGACTTATTTTTAATGTCTTGTTACTGAGTTACAACTATGCAGTTATGTAAGTCACAGGTCATGTTTTTCCCAGGTAAGCTCATTATTCCAAAAAATCTTTTCATGCTTACCTGGAGGGGCTTTTGGTTTTGAGGGTTATTGGTTGGTTGTTTTTTCCTTCAGCAAAGGCTTGGTCCACTCTTTTGCAATGCAAAGAATGTCTCTGCTGCTGTGGACACCCAGGGTGGCCCTGCTTGGGACCCTATATAAAGATCAGACAGAGAGAGTGGCAGAATTTATTTGCTGTATTGCAATACCTTGCAAATACAGCTGAACATCCTGCGATACATCCAGCTGCTGGGCTGGACATCCACTCTGCCTGTGACAGAACAAGGATCTCTGCTTCACTCTCCTCCACCCTCAGGGAGGTCTTTGTCTGCTTGCAGGCTGGCAGCTTTGGCCCAACAATGCTTAGTCTGTAGTGTTTGTGTTGGTGTTATTGTTCTATGTCTGTGCACTCTGGATTACTGAGAGCTCTTTGTTGAAATAAAGAATATTTCTGTCCTTGTTAAAGCTAGGAAGTCTGGGAATCTTGTGGGCAGTTTTGTTCTTGCAAGTCTGTGCACATGATCTTTGGACTAGGATTTTGCATGAGCTTCACTTTATTCTCTCTTTTAAATGTTTCTTCAAATGATCTTCTAATGATTTTTTGTATGTTTGGCATATGCTTAAATTCAAGGAATTAATGAAACAGCAATAAAAAAAATCTCTGGATATTGCTGAGGATAAAGGTGCTTTGAGAATAAGTCTGTATGAGAATGAGTTTACTCCAAGGAAGCAGTATAAAGTTCATTTCAGTGGGACAAACTGAGAGAGTGACACAGGAATTAAATGGAAAAAAATAACATTTATTTGTAGTAGTGAAGTTTATTGCTGAGCTGGTGGAAACTGAACAGTGGAAACTGAGATAATTCAGACAGCTTTTAATGCAGTTCTAAAAAACATGAGATTAGTCAGTAAGATCAACTATTTTTACATAACTCTGTACATAAATATGGAGATGTGAGAGCTGGAAGGACATCTGCTGAGTGCCTCCTCTTTGCACTGATTACATTTTAAAACATCTGTGGGGAAAAGTAGGCGATAGAGACAATCTGCCTCTCAGGTAGCCCTAACTGTTGTCCTGCTCTGTTGTCATACTGCACAGTTTACAAGCAGTCAAATGAGACCAAACCCACTTCCTTGCCCTACCCTGCCCTGCCCTCTCCATGCTCATAAAGGAAGTCCAGGTAGTTGGATGTTGTGAACTGGAGGTCTGTAAAGAGGTGCATATGTCTGGAGGAGGCACTTTACTTGAACAAGGGTGTTTTGGTTTTGTTGTTTGGTTGTTATTGTCAGCTGTAATTCACTGTATAGCTAGAAACCTCAGGCTGGAATTTCTCCTCATGGTGCTAGAATATACTAGTGTTAAGTATGGCTAAATCCCTCAGTTTTTGATAAAAATGTGCTAGGCTTTGTTTGGTATATTTGGAAACTCTTGTTAATGTTTTAATTTAGAGACACCATTGTTGACACTACTTGTGTGATGGAGTGCATCTGTGGTATTGGAAGCTACCTCTGACCAGCCATGGTCACTGTTCTTGGTTATATAAGGTGCACAGACTTGGGTACCTATAAATATTAGCATGCAGCTGTCACAAAGGGATTGTGAGAGAGCTGCCTGGGACCTCAAAACCGTAATAGCTTGGCACCCAGAAATATAGAACTTTGATGAGATACTGCAAGGTTAGGAGTTGGGGAGAAGGTAGGAAGCTGGAGACTGTTTGTTTGTTTGTTTCTTTTTGTTGTTGTTTGGGGTTTGGTTATTTGTTGGTTGTTGGTTTTTGGTTGTTTTTTATTATTACCCTTTGTACTTCTGATCTATATCCCGTCTTCACAATTTTATCACATTAGGATATGACATTCCTGGCCTTGACAGTCCTTTTGTTTGGATATTTATAGCAGCTTCTGGTCATTGTTCTGTAAAGGAGATTGTTCTGCCCTCTGGCCTTGTCTTAAGCAGATTTTGGGCAGAAGCTCCTCTCATGTGGCACTAATTGAAGTGATTGGTGGAGGGGGTGCTGCGAGCGCGCTTGGGCTGGCTCGTGCTTGTCTGCCGGGGGCTAAGCCAGCGAAGGGAGGGAAGGAAAACGGGGAGAAGGAAGGGGGGGAAGAAGGGAAACTAAAAATTAAAAAGGGAAAAAAAGGAGGGGGTGGGGGGAAGGAAACGCTCCAAGTCGCAGCTCTGCCTGGCTCTGGTGGGGCTTGGGGCTGTCGGCCATCTGCCCGCGCAGGGCGGCGAGAGCGGCGCGGATCGACTGGCTGCGGGTCCGCGCAGGACGGCGGGAGCGAGTGGCGGCACGGCCCCGCGCAGAGAGCGGCGTGGGGGCTCCGGCCGGGCGCGGGAGGCCGCGCAGCAGGTGGGTACCGCTGCCTGTGCAGGAAGGGGAGACGCGAGGGGGACTCTGCCCTGCCTTCTGGACTTGAGGGAGGGAGGGGGCGGCTTTGCTTTGTTTGGAGCTTGCAGGAGCCGAGCGTGCTGCTGCTTTGTGGGTGTTTTAAGGGCCGAGTTTCACTTCTCTGCCTGCCCAGGGCAGGCTGGGGTGGGCAAATCATTAGACGATTAAAACCAACAAGTTGCTGTGGAAGTGGTTTGTGTGGAGAAGGGTCTGGTTTGTCATCCGCAGAAGTGAGCTACGCTGAAGTATCTGTTAGGGATTGTCAGCTGTACAGTGTGGGCTTCCCGCGGGTGAGTAACCCCGCTGGAGCCGGCGGTTCCAGGGCTAAAATGCGATAATATCCTCTGGCGAGCGGTATGCCTGTGTTCCCCCACTTTGCTGCAGCCGCCCCTGCTTAAAGACTTTCCTGAAAGTTTAACGTGAGATGAGGGGAGGCCAAGGGAAACCACAGGGTCTGTGAAGGGATTAGATAGGCAGAGGCAAAGTTTATATCCTACTGTAAATCATCATCACTGGCAAACGCAACCGAGCTGGAATGTTGTCCCATACTCTGGGAGCATTAGCATAGAAAGTTAACGTCTTCCATGTGGTGTTTCTGGAGGCTTTCTTAAGTTTTTAAGTTCCTAATGTCAGCAGCTCAAGTCAACAAACATTCTGTGCTGTGTGCAAACGGGAGAAAAGAATTGAACTTAAAAATGTATTTCTTAAAGAAGCCAAGAAATATATGGTAGCTTTGTACTAACAGTAATGAGAAACTCTGTTTCTTTGTTATCGTTAATAATGCCATTATTTTTAAATATAGAAGAAGTTTTGTTACTGTGCACCGAAACTTACACTTTGATGTATAGCACACGTCCTAGAATGTCCTCTTACGCTGGATATGGTTGCATTTGGTGTACAATCTACTTTTATGTTTCTAATAGCCATGCTAGTACTAGTGGAGAAATAAACACGTAACACATGTTGCCAAATAATATTTTAACACAACTTGTGTAGGTTATAACTGGAAATTGATACCTATCTTTAAACGGTAAAAAACAAATTGCTGTTAAAAGTCTGTGTGCCATCCAGTCTAGCGGTGGGTCTTAATTATTTCCTTTATATATAGTTTTGAAAGTAGAAGAATAGTAGAAAAAATGGAGTTGAGCAGCTGGCAATTCATTTGTTCACTGCCTATCCCTACAAAGTGCAAGGTTCAAAATGGCATCCAGGAATCAGCCATACAAAACTCAGGCAAGAGTATTTAAAAATAAAATAACCTGAAAACTGAGACTTGCCTACTCATGAAGTTCTTTAAAATGTCATCTACCAAGCGTTCTTCTCATGGAATTTAATAAAAGGAAAATTCCAATTGATCATGTAGTTATTATTCCATACCTTCTAAATCTATAATTAGATAAATATTTTTTTTTTGGTTTTCTTTACAAGCTAACATAGCCACTTTCTTACAGAAGACCTTGCTGTCTTTCATCTGTGTCTGTGCTGCAAAAATTAGTCTTCAGGAACATAGATGTTTGTTTTACTGGTTTATTCTTTACTATTCTTGGTCAAAAAAATTATGCTGAATTGAATGTTTCTATAACATTGAACTCTCTTGCCATTACTTGCTTCAAGGATCCCATTTAAACACATCTGTAAAGTGCACACATAGTGACATGGATATATTAATTTTGTCCTTATAGCTCAATGTGTTTTTCCTGTTACTACAGAGAAGCTAGAAACATGATGAATGCTCCATTAGTGGTATTGGTAAGAAGTGCATTAACGCAAATGCACGGTCAGAAAGCACTTTTATTTGAAAGCCTTCTCGTAACTGACGTTATAGTAATAATCTTAATGTGTAACCTGTGCTGCATATCTTCAGTCTTAGATTAGATTTGCTTTTAGTTCTTTAAATATGATTTTTATTCAGGATAACTGAAATTCTTCCACGTGTCCAGGCTCCTTGTTTCTTTTCAGCCTTTGTAACCTCTGAAAGCCATAGGAATTTACAGGGTGAAGGATGCAGTGTGCTTGGGGCAGGTGTTTCAAGATGCAGCCCTTCTCAGAAACCAGCCTTGGTATTGTAGGACATTGAGGTCTGATATTAATGTAAAGTGAAATGTGGTATTAAAAATATAAGTCAAATCCGAAGACTCCTGTGTTGGTTGGATACCCAAGAGCAAGCTGAAATAGCTTTCTCTGACAGATTACTCCAAATGTGGTGACTTTCTTGAGCCGTGAGTGGAATGCTCAGTTTTCTGTGCATGAAGCCACTCACCAGAGAGCCATTGTAGGGCAAGAGGCTGTCCTAGCTGAGGTGTGGCGGTTTGCTCTTTCCATGGTGCTCTGTGCAGGAGGAAGTGGGAGAGAACATAAGAGCACCAAAGCTGAGCTCACCCTCCTGCTTGGGATGGCTGGAAGGCTGAGCGTGTTCTGTAGGGACAGCTGCAGCGGGACCCTGCAATAGGTAAAAGTGTATCACTGTGGTAGAGAGTTGTGGAGAAGCTTGCAGAACTAACGGGGAATATGGTTGCAGTCATTGATGTCTGTGACAAAAGAGGTATTTGCAGGAGGGAAGAAATTTGGAATGGCAAATGCTGTGGTAAAATGTAAGGTAGTCATGGCAGTTTGTTTCAAGGGGAGCAGAGAGGTCAGGGGTGTGATACAGAGCAAGGAGTAAAGGCAGGTCAGTAGCCCTGGCAGCAGTAAGGAAACAAAGTTCTCCATGTTAACTTCAGGAGACTTCGTGGCTGGCTGGTTAATCCAGTTTGAGTGGTAAGAGAGCTGAGACCTGGGAACTGGCCATTACTGTTTTCGCTCCTTATTGTGGACTGAGGAGGAAGCATTTGGTAGATGAGCCAAGGTGAGATTAGGTACAGCAATTAGAATGGGATGTAGTGGGAGGGCTTGCAACCAGGATTGGTGAATAATCTTTAGCCTTTTCTTTTGTGTACAAGAAATCAGAAAGACAAACTATTACAGTTTAAAGCAAAAACCTAAGAAACTGAGAATGAGTCTGTGGCACTGGAACTATTTGTTCTTGTTATTCTTTCCCAAAGATTTTCTGTTAATGGGGTCTCCATTATATAATGGAGACATCTATAATGATGTCATGACTAGAGTCTGGAGAATGCACAGGAGTTTACTTTGTACTCATAGTCTTTACAAGATCATTTTTTCTTTAAAGAGGCCTCGTTGCACTGTTAATAACAGATGCACTTTGTTGTATTCATTTGGTAAGCAACAGATGCACCGTTGTTACACAACACAGCAGTAAGGGAGGCTTTGACACACCAACTTGGATAAAGTTCATGAGCAGCAGCAGAAAAAGTGAAGAATTCTCAGGGATTTGCTCCTTAGATTAAAATACTTTGAGGTTGGGTATTATTCTCTGCTGGCTGCCATCAGCATTAGACGTATCAACAGGAGAAAAATGGGTCGCTTGGGTTTTAGCATTAAGCAGCAAATCCTCAGCCAATAGGATTTAGCTGGGATGTAAAGGTTTATTCAGTGCATTTAGCTAATGAAGTTGGGGGGTGGAGAGAAAAAAGTCAGTGTCTGGGGTTGGGGGAGGGAATAAATCAGCCTCTTGCCACTGGGTGCATTCTGCAGTGATGACTCCTGATTGATAGATGCTTCACAAGACAAAAAACTGAGTGAAGGAGGTTTTACTTAAAATATACTAGAGCAATGCCAGTTCTTCTGGATTAAAATCAAATAGGAACTCTTTCTAATAGACATCTACCTAGTTGTATTGGTGTATGTTTTTGTGTAGTCTTGTGCTCATCGGCTAGATGAAGGGGGAAGAAGGAGATGATAGTATGTCCAGGTGCCTATCACGTGGTTGTGAAGCCATGAAAATACACAGCAAGTGCAATTGTATGTTAGCATTTGTCAGTCAAGCACAAAAATCAAGTTCAGATTAACAAACTCGCATTCGAGCAGTATGCCAGGTTTCTAGCAGACAACCACATTATCCCCAATGCACCCAGGTTGCCCTTGCTGTGTATACACAAGCTGTTCAGCATCTTGACTTGATTTCTAAGCCCTGAAAGCCTTCAGCACAGACACGAGAAACAATGCATACAAAAAGTCACTATTATTTAAACGTAAAGGGTCATTAACTATATTTTTTAAAGAAATTAAACCAATGTGAGGATTAATGTATGTTTTTTTTTAAACTCTTCCTCTATAGACCAGACTCCCACTCAGACAGAGCTTGTTTTTCCCAAAGCTGTAGTTGTCATTTAGAGTCTGATGAACTTTCTTATTCTGACGCCCCCTCAGGGGTGGCTGCTTGACGTCACAGCTGGATGCAGCCAGCAGTCATTGAGCAGCAGTTAAGACTCAAGACAGCCCAGTGACCTCAAGAGACATTCCTTCTGAGAAAGGTGTGGGCATCGATGGCAGGATTTGACTGTAAGAGTATGTAATAATAAGCTGCAGACTTACAAAATGAGTGAAAAAGGCTGCATATACTTCTTGTTCTCACACGTAACCAGTGTGCGGCAAGGACATTTAGTAGGATTTATTGCAGTGACACCCAGAAAAATTGATGAAATGGTTCAGGGAAAAACTTCAAAGTGTAATTTTTTTGTTTGGGGCTTTTTTACCTCACAAACATTTTTCAGTTAAAAAGTAATTTGCTCTTCTGCCTTGTTTTGTACTACTTTATTTCTGTTAGATTCATGGTATGTTTATTGAAAAACATTGGTTATGTTTACAGACTAGTTTATCCACAATAAGAAACAGAATCATTTCACTAAAATGAAAAAAAAAAACCCACCTGCCTCCACCAAAACCAAACAGAACCTGTTGACTGATGCTCAAAACATTGAAGTGAGGCTTTGTGAAAGTTCAAGCAGGTTTTAGGAAGTAGGGGTGGCTGTGTCAGTGCCACAGTCCCAGGCAAAAGTGTGGGCAACTGCATAGCAAGCAAATGGAGTGCTAGAAAAAGGCTTCTGTGTTTGGATACTAGTGCTAATCTGAGGATTTCATTAAATGAAACCTGAACAAGCTGATTGTCTGAGTGACAGCAAGAAAAGCAGAATACCTCCCAGATACAGAGCACTCTACAGCAAAGTTAAGTGGGACAGGTTTCACAGAAGTAGTATACTTTAGAGTATATATGCATGGCAAGTAAGTGCTTGGTACTATGTCCATGCTGTCCAGTCTTTTGTTTCTGATGGCCTATTACCTTCGCTCCCACTGGCTTGTATTTTTGTCATCAATAGACAGTAACACAGTTATTCAGTATTTGTGCCTGATAAAATCTGATAGATGGACTCTGAAGACCGTAGGATGACTTCTGTTTGGTGAATGAAATCACAAAAACGTTTGTGCGTCTCAGGGATCTCATTAGCATGATTGTGGTTGCTTGCCAGCATCTACTCAGAACCTAGCTATTTTGTAACATTAAACGTTTTTCAGAACAGCAGCAAAGATTTTACATGAAAAGGCTGTAAAAACATAGGAGGCAGACACAGCCTTGGTATGTGCTGTAAAACCACTTAATAATTACTGTATAGTACTGGGTTAAATACTGAAAGTCCCCAAGATGCCTGGATCTGGTGTGGATTTGCTTAGGTTTGATCAAAGTAATTTAAAAGAATGTTTGTCTTTTAATGTTTGTTATACCTATGGAAGTAAAATAAAGTGTTTTGCTTTTGAAAAAAATAAAACAACAAAAACAACAAACAAAAAAAAAACCCAGAACAAAACACCCAAATCAAAAAACCAACCACGAGACAACCTGATCTACTGTTGTTCTGATACATAAGTTCAGAGCTTTCATTCACAGTGATGAGAATCAGGTTTTCAGTTTTAGCTCTTTTCCATTCAGAAATGTTTAAATTACTGTGTTTTCATTGAGTAGTAGGGGTCTTCAGACCTTACATGGTTAGATTTCTCCAGGAAGAGTAAGGGCTCCAGGCAGACACACAGAGATATACTGAATTTCTCTTTTCCTTTTCCCCATCAGCATTCATGCTATGTAAATAGAGATGCCCTTCTTCCCACAGTGCTTACTGTGGACTGAGGTGGAGTAGAGGAGGCTGAGTGAAACTAAGAGCATTTAAACCTTGCTTGTAACAAAGTCTAATGTCCTTTCAGTGTTTGTAGTATCAAATAAATAAGACATTCTGAATCCAACCCTATGTTTTAAAATGCTGCTGGGTTTTGGAAGCTTCCATTATGTAGGATGAAACATCTCTGACCAAAATCTCCAAGGTGAGCTGTGACGTTTAAGCCTGCTGAAGCTGTATTTTCCCATGATTAAAGCAGCTCCCCAAACAGCCTCCAACGCTGACAGGAGTGTATCTGTACTTGAGGGTGACTGTTGTGACCATCACATGCATGGTGTGACACTTTGCCACACTTCTAACCAGGGTTGGTCTCTGGTTTGGTTACAGGAACTGTAACTGCTTATATATCACTGGAAGCTTCAGTGCCAATTAGTTTGTCAGCATATTCTGTCATTAACTTAAAATGGGACATCATAGTAGCCAATTAGTGTTTGTGACTAATATCACCCATGTTTTAAGCATGCTTCAGCTGCGATATGGTCACTGTAGGGATACCTGTTCCCAGTGCTGGCTGTGGAGCAGAATGTATTCACTTAAACACTAGAACTGAAAACAATTTCCTTTGGTAGCTCTTAAGAGTATCATGACTGAACGTAATAGTAGCTCACCTGTTTGATTCATTTTGCTTCAGAGTGGGACCATGCCCACTACTTCCTCTGAGTACCAGCTGATGACTGATAAATGAGTGGGACTTTATAGCCTGTGGGTGATAGTGTCCTTGGGGTTGTGTGAACAGACTTTAATGTGGTTGGGTTATGCTTTATGATGTTTCAGACATGTCTTTCTTGCTTGCTCAGTTTTGCTTCAAAAATAATTTAAAAATATGATAAAAGGCTGCATAAATGACCATAACACTGACTCAGTGTTCCCTTATTTTCTGGGACTGGTTTTCTTCTGAAAAATCTGAACTTTCAGACCTGCTAAACTTTATAGGGTTTTGTGTATTTACCTTGTTGTTTGCATAGGCAAATGTATCAACACCACTTGTGTGTGTAAACATTTATTGATAGTCACTTTTTGACCCCAGGGTTGCTGTCAGGAGATTGCTGATATGACATTTGGACCTTGGGCTTTCCCTTGTCATCCTCAAGTTTCACTTTAGGGTAATCTGCTCACTGGGACCTATTTGCTTCTAATCCTGTTCATTGTCTGAAAGGAAATCTCACAGCTCTATGACCTTTTCTTGCCTGTTCTATCTCCTGTTAAGAAGCAACCCTGGTCTTACTTTGGGTGTGTGTGCTAGTTTGAAGCTAGCTAGAATGTTTTGGTGAGGAAAAACTAGATTACAGGCTATGAAAAGAAAACAAGAGTGATGTCTACTTCACTCATAGGCTTGCTGAGATATATGAGAGCAAGAATCCAAACATAGATAAGGGAGGCACTCTCTGTCTGGGCTGTGGGTTGCATTTCTCTTTCTAACTTAACCTGCCATCTCTCTGACTAATCCACCTGCCTCCTAAACCCCCTGGCCAACCCTCAATTCTTCCTTGGGCACAAGGCAATGTCTCAGATAAGGTGGAGAAGGTGGAAGGGCGGTTGGGAGCCCCTCCTGGGGACTCCGGTTTCTGGGAGGGGTGTTGTACTTCTGTATTACCTTTTTACCTTGTATATTTCTGTATATAAATATTTATTATAAATATCTGCTTGTATATTGTGCTAAGCTGTAAATATAAAGCTTCATTCCATTTCCAGAGCTGACTGAGTCTAGTCTGGGTGATTTCCTAAGTGTGGTGGGGGGCAGATAACACCCAAACCATTGCATCTTTTTGTTTTGGCACTCCAGTGCAGGACATATTAAATTTGATTGATTGTTAATTAACTCTGGGAATCAGAATGAAGCTAATGAAGCTATTTTACTTAGTGAAGGCTGTTGTGCGGCCTATTTTCTGTTTTTTCATCTACAGTTGGGTGAAAGTTAAAATTGGTTACCTTTTGTTTAATTTTGTGAAAAGTGAAGGCAATGTTTTTTGATTACGGAGATTTAACATTCTTGTATATATCAGATTTAATATTACAGGGCTTTTTACCAGCAACAATTCAGGAAATGGTACATCTACTGCTTTATCAACAGCTTCAATGAGAGCAATTTTACCTAAGACCCAGTTACCTAGCCCTTGCACTGTATTTTATTTATGTGAGACTGTGGTATTTCTGTTGTGGGTAATTGTAGGACTTATAATTTCGGATTTTATAGTAATTTTGACATTATGTAAGAGAAATTCAGGTGTGATGCCATTAAAGAACCAGAGAAAGAAACAGGTATCCTTGACTAAACATAAAGGGAGAGCAAGGTGGGACCACCACTGCACCTCCTTCCATAGGTTCTGGGCATACTGATAAAGTCTCAGTTGTCGACAAAAACATGGCAGGCAGCCAAAGAACAGAGATAACTGCTCAGGCCCAAGATGTTCCTTCAGCTAATTTGACTCCTCAGGCACCCCTAACCCTAAGCCAAATTCAAATTAACAGGCCTCAGATCAGACCCCCATTAATTCAGACACACTAGAGGGGTTGTCAAAGTCCATTTCAGCTCAAATTATCCAAAGCCCAGGTGAAGACAGAACATTTGACAAGGAGTGATTCTCCTTGTCAAAGAGGACTTAGGGGAGGGGACCTCCAGTGCACAAGAGGAGTAAGAGGAGAGATATAGTCTTCGAGATTTGGCCAACATACTTAGATCTCAGTACTCTGACGAGAGGAGTGTTGCGAGTTTGGCTGCCAAGAAAGAGGATGGTTCTGAGGAGTTTTAAGAGTGCTCTTAGGAAAGTTCTAGGCCAGGGACAACCAGAACAATAATAAGAAGAGGAGAAGGATGACATCCAAGATTCCAATGATTCCCTCAGAGAGGTCAGGGAAGTTAGAAAGGAATACTCAAGGGAATCAGGAGAGCCAATCCTAAGCAGACTGGTGAGATGCCATACTATTGGTGCAGATGCCCTACAGGTAGGAGACAAGTCAGCCAAGCAGCTAGGGCCACTCACCAAGGACAGTGGAATGGACAAATACCTGGCAAGTCCTCTTAGTAAGGTTAGCTTGTGGACACGCCTCCTGTTGGCTGTGGCTATGAGATATCCTTCCCGAGATGATCTACCGTGGGCGGCCAAGAAGTGAAACACCATTGAGCAGGGAATTAAGCTTCTGAAGGAGCTTGCTGTGAAGGAAGTGCTCTATGGAGATCA
>WAAF01007289.1:0-18212 GCA_013400475.1 Tricholaema leucomelas | reverse complement strand
GGTCTCTTCCAGCCTGGCTGATTCCATGATTGCACCACTCAATTTGCTCAGAAATGTTAACTCAGCTTACCAAAATCTTGTGCTACACATTTCACCTAAAGAACCTGTCACAGAATCACAGAAACATTCCAGTCAGCAAAGCCCCTCAGGAGCACCAAGTCAAACCCATATCCCTACTCTCCTAGGTGCACCCTACCCTACACCCCCAGCACCAGCTCCAAACAACTTTTAAATGCATCCAGGTTGGGTGACTCAGCCACTTCCCCAAGTAGCTCATTCCAGTGCCTGGACACTCTCTCCATGAACTTTTTCCCCCCTTAATGTCCAGTTTAAGCCTGCCCAATGACAGCCCACTCTGGCCTGTGCAGGACACTGCTTTTGTTGCACTAATCTCTCCCACTTCTCAGTCACCTGAGTTTTTTAATCACAGCTTCATGAAAAGCAGCACTCTTGCATGTTTCTCCCAGAGGTGATTTCCCACCTCTGTTAGACTTTAGCAAAGTAGGCTTGGAAACTGTCACCACCAGTGTGTGACAGGACAGATCACCACCAGTTTGTGAAAGGTTGGATGTTGGAGGAAGTTCTTTCCTGAGCAGGTGGTCAGGCACTGAAACAGGCTGCCCAGGGAGGTGGTGGAGTCATCATCCCTGGAGGTGTTTAAGAGGAGAGTGGATGTGGCACCTGAGGCTATGGTCTGGTGCTGAAGGCCGCTGGATGAAGGTTGGACTGGCTGATGCTGGTGGTCCTCTGCAACCATAGCAATTCACAGTGATGAGATGTTGTGCTGAGGGCTTTGGTTGAGTCAAGGACTTGTCAGTGTGAGACCAATGATTGGACTCAGTGAGCTCGAAGGGGCTTTGCCAACCTAAGACATTCTGTGACAAAGCACCCTTGTGCAGATGCAGAGCATGCATGTAGCACACACACAGCAGATGTGCTGCCTTCACAAAGCAGACTTCCATATCCACAGCACAGTCTGACCTGCCACACGGCTACACCACACACAGCCCTGCCCAGAAGCATCACACTTCACGCACACACTTGTATGGGTGTAAGCTGCTGCAAAGGAGGTTCCAGCTCAACACAAGGGGGAACTTCTTTGCTGTAAGGGTCCCAGAGCACTGGCACAGGCTGCCCAGAGAGGTTGTGGAGTCTCCTTCTCTGGAGCCTTTCAAGGCCTGTCTGGATGTGTTCCTCTGTGATCTGTGTTAGATTGTGTGGTGCTGCTGTGGCAGGGAGTTGGACTGGATGATCTCCTCTGGTCCCTTCCAACCCCTGACATCCTATGACTTGTGTACACATTTCTCAAACGTGTACACCAACAGAAAGGTGTCAGCTCTGCTCTGGGAACACTTTGTGACAGAGTTACACAGTTCAAAAAGCAGTTTGTGCATTAGAAGTCTCCTTCCCCTAGAGTTATGAACTAGGATGTTTGTGATTTTAAAGGAAATAAAGACTTGACATAAGCGACCTGAAGAACTCTTTTGGGCAGCACTGTAGGTTTACTACCTGCTAATGTTTGGAGGGAATCAGGGAGGCAGAGAAACACAGTCAGGGGCTGGAAGGGACCTCCAAAGCTCATCTGGCTCAGCCCCGCTGCCAGAGCAGGATCACCCAGAGCAGATCACACAGGAACACATCCAGAGGGTTCTTGAATATCTCCAGAAAGGCAGACTCCACAACCCCCCTGGGCAGCCTGTCCCAGTGCTCTGTCACCCTCACAGGGAAGATAATTCTTCCTCAAGTTCCCATGGAACCTCCTCTGCCTCAGCTTCCACCCAGTGCCCCTTGTGCTGTCATGGGCATCACCCAGCAGAGCCTGGCTCCAGCCTCCTGGCACTCACCTGCACATCTTTATAACCATTGCTGAGGTCACCTCTCAGTCTCCTCCTCTCCCAGCAGCACAGCCCCAGCTCCCTCAGGCTCTCCTCGTAAGGAAGAAGTTCATCACAGGTTGGGGTTCACCAGCTGGAACCAGCATCTGACTCCATACTGTTCCAGAAGACTTTCTTCCACCTCACTGACAAAGGCCACACAACTGCTGTCTGCCTTCCTGTATCCTTGCCAAGCTGCTACAGACAGCAGGGAGCATTTCACAGTATTTGGCTGGTGAAGCAGGACTAATTGGACACTTGAAACCTGTTCTGTGTGAAGTCACAGCTCTGTTTCAGAGTTAGTCAGCACCCCATTGAATCCAGAAAGCTCTGGAGAAGGTAAGGACCAAAGGCTCAGTCTCAGGTTTTGGTCACATTTCCACTTGATGTTTTGTCTTCTGAAACATGCCAACCACTGCCCTTCCCCATGAGCAGCCAGCGGGTGCATCAGTGCCAGCTGCAGCTGACTTCCTTGGTGCTGCTGTGGCAGGGACCCCACCTTCCTGAACAAATCTTCCCCACCTTCCATGAGCTCAAGCCCACTTGGGTTTGCCTGAGGAGAGCACTGCCCATTTACTGCTCAGGCTGATTACTGACTTGGACTTAATGCCTCATCACTGATTCAAACTGCTCAGTCTGCTGGCTGCACAACCAGGCCAGAAACATTTTCTAGAGGTAAGATGCGTGGAAAGCAGGAGGAAGGGAGCCACAAAATGGGCCAAGTAACCCACAACTGCAGCAGAGTTTCCCTGCAACAAAGCCCACTGTGAGCAATTAAGCCCACAAATAAAGGAACCCAAATCCAGAGGTTTAACTGACAGGAATTTAAAGTTCTTCATCTTAGGTTTCTCAAACAGCTCCAAGTGTTCTCATGTAGGCTGCAATCTTGCAGGGCAGACACCAGACAAGGGCCAGGTCTGCGTGTAAGATTAGAAACAGAAAATGAGCCCAGTGCAGGCTCTGCTTTCTGTGGCACCATCACAGCTTCCAGCTCACCAGCATCACTGCACCGGGCTCAGCTGCGGGCAACTGCTGCTGCCAGCTTCTGCAAGAGGGAAAGGCCTGGAGCACAGCCCTGGGAAGAGAGGCTGAGGGAGCTGGGGGTGTGCAGCCTGCAGAAGAGGAGGCTCAGGGCAGAGCTCATTGCTGTCTGCAGCTCCCTGAAGGGAGGCTGTAGCCAGGTGGGGTTGGGCTCTGCTGCCAGGCAAGCAGCAACAGAAGAAGGGGACACAGTCTCAAGCTGTGGCAGGGGAGGTCTAGGCTGGATGTTAGGAGGAAGTTGTTGGCAGAGAGAGTGATTGGCATTGGAATGGGCTGCCCAGGGAGGTGGTGGAGTCACCGTGGCTGGAGGTGTTGAAGCCAAGCCTGGCTGGGGCACTTAGTGCCATGGTCTGGTTGATTGTCTAGGGCTGGGTGCTAGGTTGGACTGGATGAGCTTGGAGGTCTCTTCCACCCTGGCTGATTCTATGATTCTGAGAAATTAAGAAAGTCAAAAGAGGCCTGGAACTTTATGCATCAGAGAAGGCTTCATAAATGAAAAAGGGAGTTCCTTCCACTCAAAACTCTCGGGAATTGGCACTGACAGCTTATCCAGCTCATGTTTACCCTGTGCTTCTATCACTTCTAACCCCACATGAGCAGCATCCTTCCTCATCTCCTTCTTTCCATTGTCTTTAAAATGGTAGCAACACCTCTCGCCTAGCGCAGCTAACAGCCACCGGGAAAGCAGGATCTTCACAGGCTCACAGGATGTCAGGGGCTGGAAGGCACCCAAGGAGATCGAGTCCAGCCCCCTGCCACAGCAGGGCCATACAATCTATCACAGATCACAGAGGAACACATCCAGACAGGCCTTGAAAGGCTCCAGAGAAGGAGACTCCACAACCTCTCTGGGCAGCCTGTGCCAGTGCTCTGGGACCCTTACAGGAAAGAAGTTCCCCCTCGTGTTGAGCTGGAACCTCCTGTGCTGCAGCTTACACACAGTGCTCCTTGTCCTGTCCCAGGGAGCAGTGAGCAGAGCCTGTCCCCCCACTCCTGACCCCCAGCCCTCAGGTGTTTATATACATTAAATCCCCTCTCAGTCTTCTCTTCTCCAGACTGAGCAGCCCCAGGTCCCTCAGCCTCTCCTCACCAGGCAGTGCCCTCCAGTGCCCTCATCATCCTTGTAGCCCTCCGCTGGACCCTCTCCAGCAGATCCCTGTCCCTCTTCAACTGGGGAGCCCAAAACAGAAGGCAGTACTCAAGATGAGGTCTCAGCAGGGCAGAGTAGAGGGGCAGGAGAACCTCCCTTGATCTGCTGGACACACTCCTCCTAATACACCCCAGGATCCCCTTGGCCTTCTGGGCCACAAGTGCACATTGCTGTGCCATGGGGAACTTGTTAGCCACCAGCACCCCCAGGTCCCTCTCCACAGGGAGATCACCTCCCAGCCTGTACTGCTGCAGTCATTATTCCTCCCCAGGTGCAGGACTCTGCATCTTAAGTGTTGGTTTGGGTTTTTTTCTCTCTTCACTCATTTCCAATCTTCACTCTCAATTTGCTGTTCTCAGTTTCAATAAAGGAGGACTCTGGGCAGCAGGAGATGTCAGGGCTGCCCTGTACATCACTGTCTCCTGCCCAGCCTGCTTTTAGAAACCTGACTGGTGTCTGCCAGAGACACTGCTCGTGGCTGCAATGCACCAAATCTCAGCTCCGTGCTCCTAAGGCCCCAGCAATCCCCAAATAAAGGAACAAACTTCTGCTTTGTTTCACATGTGCCACACAATTTCCCTCTGGCTGGAAAGTCTTGCATTATTTAGGGCAGAAATCCAGCTTCTTGGCTCCAAGGATGCCTTTCAGTGCTTCTTAAAACATTAACAATCCACCCAGTGGGAGAGAGGGAGGACAGTGAGCATCTTCCAAGTCTCTCAGGGCTTTCAAACTAAGTGGAAATGGAGTAAATTAGCAGAAGAAGGTTCTTATGACAAAGGATTGTCCAAAAAACAATCCAGAATAAGGAACAGACAGCAACAGAAATCAGCAGGTTCTGGATATCCTAATCCCACCCACGAGCAACTACATTCCCTATCAAAGGTCCCAGAAACTGGTTCTACATTTGCAGGCTGAATTCAGCACAGAAAGTACAGAGCTAAATGCCTGAGCTGCAAAGTCAAGGAATCATAGAACCAGCCAGGTTGGAAGAGACCTCCAAGTTCATCCAGGCCAACCTAGCATCCAGCCCTGGCCAATCAACAAGACCATGGCACTAAGTGCCCCAGCCAGGCTTGGCTTCAACACCTCCAGGCACGGCGACTCCACCACCTCCCTGGGCAGCCCATTCCAATGCCAATCACTCTCTCTGCCAACAACTTCCTCCTAACATCCAGCCTAGACCTCCGCTGGCACAGCTTGAGGCTGTGTCCCCTTCTTCTGTTGCTGGCTGCCTGACAGCAGAGCCCAACCCCACCTGGATACAGCCTCCCTGCAGGGAGCTGCAGACAGCAATGAGCTCTGCCCTGAGCCTCCTCTTCTGCAGGCTGCACACCCCCAGCTCCCTCAGCCTCTCCTCACAGGGCTGTGCTCCAGGCCCCTCAACAGCCTTGCTGCCCTTCTCTGGACACCTTCCAGCACCTCAACATCTCTCTTGAATTGAGGAGCCCAGAACTGGACACAGCACTCAAGGTGTGGCCTGAGCAGTGCTGAGCACAGGGGCAGAAGAACCTCCCTTGTCCTGCTGCTCCTGAGCCAGCCCAGGATGCCATTGGCTCTGCTGCCCACCTGGGCACACTGCTGCCTCATCTTCAGCTCCTCTCTCCCAGCACCCCCTGGTCCCTTTCTTCCTGGCTGCTCTCCAACCACTCTGTCCCCAGACAGAGAAAGGCCAAAAGTGGCTTGTGTGGGAGCTTCCAACAGATATGAACAGATTCAGAGCTGGAAGGGACAAAGTTTGATCACTTGAAGCAAGCTGCCCCAAGGGGAAAGCTTTTCCTTGTCATAAGAGCTACTGCACAAGACGTTTCTGCAGCCATGTGCTCAAACATGTAATTCTTGAATGAGGATGCCACTGCAGCACCAAGGAGAACAAATTTATGCTACAATCCATTCCATTTATGGCCTTTTTTTTCCTGTTCCAACCTCTGAGTTAATAAAATGAGTGAAAGGAGAAAAACTAGTTCAGATGTCTCCCCCCGTTCAGTCCTGTGTCTTATGAAATCCAGTCCCAGCTGCTTCCAAGTCTAGACCAGACTAAGACTACTCAGTCTACAGACAACACCACTCAAGAAAAAAAAAGATGCAGATTTCAACAGCTACTTCAGGCTAGACCAGCAATGATTACATTAGCACAGTGCTACAAGTGTGTTCAGATGATAATTACACATTAACTTGTCATTAAGCCTTTACAGAGACAGATCCTTAGCACAAATATGCAGCAGGCTTCAGCATTCCGTCTTCTTTGCATCTTTCTTCTACTTTCTCCCAAGCTACTCTACACAACCAACAGTCTGGGAAGCAGAGATGCTTAAGGTGAATTCCTGCTCTAAACACAGCAATTTGCTAATTGGTGGACTGGACTGACAGTCCCAGTAGGGAAGATGTTCCTCAGACTAAAGTGTTAGCACCAAGGTGGATATTTTCCTGCATTTTAAGTTAGAAATATCTGGTATAGAGAGTCAGAAGTCGAAATCCTGCTTCTGCCAGCAAACAGGCCTTATCCTCAGCAGCAGGGCTAAGGATGCATTCAGCACAGTTTTTCTGTAGTGAGACAAAACTTAGAAGTTGACTTTGAAATAGGGGTGGGTAGAGGGGAGAAGGTTGGAAAAAGTGCAGAGAAAGCCTAACCCCAAACTTGACTGCTTCACAGGCTGACAGGATGTCAGGGGGTGGAAGGGACCCAAGGAGACCATCCAGTCCAACCCCCCTGCCACAGCAGGACCACACAATCTAGCTCAGGGCACACATCCAGACAGGCCTTGAAAGGCTCCAGAGAAGGAGACTCCACAACCTCTCTGGGCAGCCTGTGCCAGTGCTCTGGGACCCTTACAGGAAAGAAGTTCCCGCTTGTGTTGAGCTGGAACCTCCTGTGCTGCAGCTTACACCCATTGCTCCTTGTCCTATCCCAGGGAGCAGTGAGCAGAGCCTGTCCCCCCCTCCTGAACCCCAGCCCTCAGATACTTATCAACATTGATTAAATCCCCTCTCAGTCTTCTCTTCTCCAGACTAAACAGCCCCAGGTCCCTCAGCCTCTCCTCATCAGGCAGTGCCCTCCTGTCCCCTCATCATCCTTGTAGCCCTCCACTGGACCCTCTCCAGCAGTTCCCTGTCCTCTTCAACTGGGGAGCCCAAAACTGAAGGCAGTATTCAAGATGAGGTCTCAGCAGGGCAGAGTCTAAGGGAAGAAGAACCTCCCTTGATCTGCTGGACACACTCTGCTTAATGTCCCCCAGGATTCATTACTGAAATGAAAGCAAATCAGAGGGCAGAGGGGAGGGCTGCAAACACCCCCAGGAGAAAGAACACCACTGTGTTTAGTGCCTTGCTCAGGAAAAGCAAGACCTGAAGAGAAGAGTGTAAAGAAGCCAGAGCAAGGTGTAAGGCACAGAGTAAGGTTTCCAATCGTGGATAGGGTTTGAATCCACCTGAGCAGAGGGATTTATGCTCTGTTATATATATGTATGTAGGCCTTTCATTGAGTGCATTTAAAGCAAACAAGCACAGCACTGGCACTGCTGACACCCAGCCTGCTGGGCATATCGACAGCCTTCCTCCCCTTCAGGGACTTCACTGAGACACACTCAGTAGCTAACTTCAAAGTCAACAAGCAGAGGTTATTCTCTGCCAGTCATCCCCTCGGGAATTTCTGCTTTCATGCACTGCTGCTACCACAGAGCAGCCATAGCATCTTCTGCTCCACAGGCTGGTGCACAAACTGCCAGCTTCTTCTACTGAGGGCAGAGGTTTAAAGGCACTTAAGCCCTCTGCACACCAAGCCTGGCTAGGTTCTGAGTTATCTGGAGGGACTGGACTGGGCAGCTGCTATGACAAAATAAGTGGCTGAAGCACAGGACTCCACTCACCTTTCCTTCCTGAATTACCCTGGCTTGATGGTTTGTCAGTCACAGAACCTAAAGGGGGAAGAAGGAAAAAGAAAGGTACAATTATTGAGATGCTGCAGGATCACACAGAACACAAAGTCACAATCACAGAACAAGTCAGGGTTGCAAGGGACCACAAGGAGCAGCCAGTTCCAACCCCCCTGCCATGCCCAGGGACACCCTACCCTAGAGCAGGCTGCCCACAGCCTCAGCCAGCCTGGCCTTAAACACCTCCAGCCATGGGGCCTCAACCACCTCCCTGGGCAACCCAGTCCAGCCTCTCACCACTCTCATGCTCAACAACTTCCTCCTCACCTCCAGCCTGAACCTGACCACCTCCAGCTTTGCTCCATTGCCCCCAGTCCTGGCACTACCTGATAGAGGCAATCTCTCAACTGTCTTTACTTGCCAATATCTCAAGTGTTTTACTTGCCAATAGCTTAGCCTAGGATTCAGAGAGCCTGTGGCTTCAACCAACTGGGACAACATGAGGAAGTCTTAGTCATTAAGATCTTAAATCAGAAAGAAGGCAAACAAGAAATCTTTAGTAGCTGGACCCAGTGATTTGAAAGGAGCCCAGAACAAATCCCAGAGCAAGGAAAGATCAGTAAGAGTCACTTCTTTCATTTGCAAGTGTCAGGAAGAACAAATGCAAGACAGGTGGGGAAGAGCATGCAGGGAATGCAAAGGCAGTCTTCTGAAGGAAAGGAATGAAGTGGCACAACTGATTTCACCCAACCTCTGACCCTGCCCAGCTCTTGGGAAAAGGAGACTGAATTCCAGCATGTACTTGAAGAGAACGCTCTGGAGGTGTAGCTTACACCTTCCTGCAGTACACACACTGATATACTTGCTTCTGCAGTGGTCTCACAGGACCAACCAGGTTAGAAGAGACCTCCAAGCTCCTCCAGGCCAACCTAGCACCCAGCCCTGGCCAATCAACCAGACCATGGCATTAAGTGCCCCAGCCAGGCTTGGCTTCAACACCTCCAGCCATGGTGACTCCACCACCTCCCTGGGCAGCCCATTCCAATGCCAATCACTCTCTCTGACAACAACTTCCTCCTAACATCCAGCCTAGACCTGCCCTGGCACAGCTTGAGGCTGTGTCCCCTTCTTCTGTTGCTGGCTGCCTGGCAGCAGAGCCCAACCCCAGCTGGCTACAGCCTCCCTGCAGGGAGCTGCAGACAGCAATGAGCTCTGCCCTGAGCCTCCTCTTCTGCAGGCTGCACACCCCCAGCTCCCTCAGCCTCTCCTCACAGGGCTGTGCTCCAGGCCCCTCACCAGCCTTGCTGCTCTTCTCTGGACACCTTCCAGCACATCAACATCTCTCTTGAATTGAGGAGCCCAGAACTGGACACATCACTCAAGGTGTGGCCTGAGCAGTGCTGAGCACAGGGGCAGAAGAACCTCCCTTGTCCTGCTGCTCCTGAGCCAGCCCAGGATGCCATTGGCTCTGCTGCCCACCTGGGCACACTGCTGCCTCATCTTCAGCTCCTCTCTCCCAGCACCCCCAGGTCCCTCTCTGCCTGGCTGCTCTCAGCCACTCTGTCCCCTCTTGTTTGTAACCCATACCATGTGCATTGGTGTACACACACTTTGGTTGGGCTGCTGGTTTTACTCCTGTCTCTGGCCTACCACCCTCAGCCTCCTTCAACCTGTCAAACTGTCTCACCACAGAGTTTGAACTGCTAATGAAAGCTTTTTGAAGAAATCCATTATCAAATTCTATTAAAAAGATCTGTGAGAAGTTTTTTGCCTTGTTTAAAATAGCTCTTTTTCTACACCTCCCCTTCCCCAGGAAGCTGACTTCTCCATACACCATCACTAAACAGTTCCAGTCATTACTGACACTTCAGGAAGCACAGATCAAAAGTCAGCTCCAAAGAGGCAGCTCTGACAGGTCCAAGAGTCTGGTTAAGACAAACTCTGAACAAACTCTGATGCCCAGGGACTTTCACTTTCAGATCAGCTTATCTCAAATCTACTGCTGTGTGCTTCTTTGAGCCCAGCTGGGATAATTTAGTGAGAAGAATCAGATGCTAGGCTGTGAAAAGGAAACAGTGGTGATGTCTGCTGCACTCATAGGCTTGCTGAGATGGGTAAGAACAAGAACACAAACATAGGTAAGGGATTTACTCTCTGTCTCTGGGGCTGCATGAACTTCTTTCTCTAACCTAACTTGCTGCCTGACTAATCCATCTGCTTCCTAACCCCCCTGACCGACCCTCTAAACCTACTCTGAACATAAGGCAAAGTCTGGGGTAAGGTAGAGGGGTGGGGAGAAGGTGGAAGGGTGGTTTGGGGCCCCTCCTGGGGACTCTGGTTTCTGGCAGGGCTGTTGTGTTTCTGTGCTCCCTTTACCTTGTCTATTTCTGTCTACTGCTTGTACATTGTGCTAAGCTGTGAATACAAAGCCTCATTCAATTCCCAGATCAACTGAGCCTAGTCTGAGTGATTTTCTTAAGGGGGGGGGGAAACACCCAAACCATCACATGCTGTACTGACAGTAGGAAGCATGCACTCAATATGACTCATCACAGACCTGGCACCTCCTTGGCCTACAACACACCATGGCTTTAAGTTCACAGAATCACAGAATGTCAGGGGCTGGAAGGGACCTTCAAAGCTCAGCCAGTCCAACTTCCTGCCAGAGCAGGATCTCCTAGACCAGATCACACAGGAACACGTCCAGGCGGGTTTGGAATATCTCCAGAGAGGGAGACTCCACAACCCCCCTGGGCAGCCTGTTCTAGGGCTCTGTCACCCTCATACAGAAAAAATTCCTCCTCATGTTTACATGAAACTTCCTCTGCCTCAGTTTCCACCCAGTGCCCCTTGTGCTGTCTCTGGGCATCACCCAGCAGAGCCTGGCTCCAGCCTCCTGCCACTCACCTGCACATCTTTATAACCATTGCTGAGGTCACCTCTCAGTCTCCTCCTCTCCCAGCAGCACAGCCCCAGCTCCCTCAGGCTCTCCTCATAAGAGCTGTTCCATTTCCTTCTGCATCTTTGTGGCTCTGTGCTGGACTGTCTCAAGCAGTTCTATGTCCCTCTTGAACTGGGGGGCCCAGACCTGGACACAGTACTCCAGATGTGGCCTCAGCAGGTCAGAGCAGAGGGGCAGGAGAACCTCTCTTGGCCTACTAACCACAGCCCTTCTAATCCACCCCAGAATGCCATTGTCCCTCCTGGCCACCAGTGCACATTGCTGGCTCATGGTCACCCTCCCATCCACTAGGACCCCCAGATCCTTTTCCCCTTCACTGCTTTCCAATAGGTCAGTCCCCAGCCTATCCTGATCCCTGGGGTTGTTCTTTCCTAGGAACACAACTTCATAAACAGCTCAAGACTAAACTGGACACACCAGCAAACTGCTAAAACATGTCCTACCAAAACTGCATCCTGGGACTGGTGGAAGTAAGCAGTAACCTAAGGTGCAAATCAAATTACTGTAGCATTTAACCTTACCCCTAAAGAGAGTATTAATCCTATTTTCATTTTGAATAAAAAGAAACACCAAACATCTCCACAAGCTACACTGACTCAGTGGTTCCCAGACAGTTCTCCCCCCTGAACTCAAACCCTCATGCAAGTCACTATGCTTACTTATCACCACAGAACACCCTGCAGCCAAGAGGACACTGAGTAAGGGGAGAAGAGCTAAGAAAACCAAAGGTTTGGCTGCTGTCAGGTTCCCATCTAAAGGGTTTGAACACGGCGAGGTATGAGAGGAGAAATACATTACACACCCATGGGGTGCAGACTGCAGAGCACAAAGCCAGAGGTAGTATCACTGAACACATTAGAAACACTCCTCTCTGTTTGCTCTCTTTCCTTCCTTCACCCTTCCTGGGAGAAGGAGTGAGAGTGGCAGCAGAATCTTAGTGTTGCCCCTGGATTCTCCCAAACAGCACAGAGCAGCTTCCTGCCCCTCTCTGTGCCTAGTGTGCTGCTGCTGCTGCTGCTAGAGCAGCTCTTTGCCACAGCTCATGAAGCAGCTGCACATTGATGATCAGAGCCACAGGAAAACGTAGGACCCAGTCTTATCCCATCTGATCCATGAACTGACATATTGAACAGCAGGGGAAAAAAAAAACTGAACCAAAACACAACCCAAACCCCAGCAAACCACCTCCAAAGCCAAGAAACAAAAAACCTGAACCAAAACAAAACCCAAACCCCAGCAAACCACCCCCAAACCCAAGAAACAAAAAACCTGAACCAAAACAAAACCCAAACCCCAGCAAACCACCCCCAAAGCCAAGAAGCAAAAAACCTGAACCAAAACACAACCCAAACCCCAGCAAACCACCTCCAAACCCAAGAAACAAAAAACCTGAACCAAAAAACAATCCCAACCCCAGCAAACCACCTCCAAACCCAAGAAACAAAAAACCCAAACAAAAAAACAATCCCAACCCCAGCAAACCACCTCCAAACCCAAGAAACACAAAACCTGAACCAAAACACAACCCAAACCTCAGCAAACCACCTCCAAACCCAAGAAACAAAAACCCAAAACAAAAAACATCCCAAACCCAAGAAACAAAAAACCTGAACCAAAACAAAACCCAAACCCCAGCAAACCACCCCCAAACCCAAGAAACAACCCCCACACCAAAACACCATCACCACATCAGCATCACTCTGCTTGAAGTACAGGAAATACAATCATAGAATGGTTTAGGTTGGAAGGGACCTCAAAGATCATCCAGCTCCAACCCCCTGCCATAGGGAGGGACACCTCCCACTAGAGCAGGTTGATGGATTTGGGCCGAGTAAACCATACATGTGCTGGTGTGGGGCTAACTGGAATGTTGTAATGAGAGAAAATAGATCACTGGTTGTAGAAAGAAAACAATGATGAAGTCTCTATCATCCATTAGATTGCTGAGAGCCAAAAAAAAGAAGCCAAAGTGGCAAAAGAGCCAAAAAGCAGCCAAAATGGCAACAATTTGACCCACTCTGGTCTGTGTTGCTGGATCTATTCACTTCCTCTTCACCCTTCTCTAATCTAACCTGGTCTGTGTCGCTGGATCTATTCACTTCCTCTTCACTCTGCTCTAATCTAATCTGGTCTGTGTCGCTGGATCTATTCACTTCCTCTTCACTCTGCTCTAATCTAAGCTGGTCTGTGTTGCTGGATCTATTCACTTCCTCTTCACACTGCTCTAATCTAACCTGGTCTATATCACTGGATCTATTCACTTCCTCTTCACTCTGCTCTAATCTAACCTGGCCTGTGTTGCTGGATCTATTCACTTCCTCTTCACTCTGCTCTAATCTAAGCTGGTCTGTGTTGCTGGATCTATTCACTTCCTCTTCACTCTGCTCTAATCTAACCTGGTCTGTGTCGCTGGATCTATTCACTTCCTCTTCACTATGCCCTAATCTAATCCTGCTCTAGGGTAGTGTGTCCCTGCCCATGGCAGAGGGGTTGGCACTGGCTGATCCTTGTGGTCCCTTCCAACCCTGATTCTATGATTCTAATATCTCCCCACTAATCTTGGCTAACACAGAAAACAATGTAAGCTTTGCTGCTTGTTTTGTCTGACTGTCTAAGAAGGTAGAGGGGGAAAGAGAGGGCAGGTTTGAGCCCTTTCTGGGCAGTGTCCTTTCTCCAGAAGGGGGTTTGGCTTTCAGCATTGTTTCTAGTTGGTATACAATTGTAAATACATTGTGCACACATGCTTGGACACTTTGCTTTGCTGTGAATGCAGCTTCCCCTTACTTCCAAACCACCTCAGCCAGTCTGGTAAATTCCAGTAGTGTGTGGGGGAAGTTCCTAACCCACTTTTGTGGAAAAACACTGTCCCACCTATTGTGGTGCACACAGCAACGCTGCCAACTCTTGCCTTGGCTGCTGGCTGCGTGGTTCACCTCAGTGAGCCGTGCAGGAGCGTCTGCACCCACACTGCAGAGTGGATGTGTCACAGTTCAGCTCCCTCGCAGCAATCAGGAGGTGCACAGGGAGCTGTACAGCAGAATTGCAATCGTTCCATGGGTAAACTGGCCAAGGTCACCTGGAAAGATTCAACTGGAGCCCCCATTACAAGAGGGATGTGGAGATGCTGGAGTGTGTCCAGAGCAGGGCCAGGAGGATGCTGAGAGGGCTGCAGCAGCTCTGCTGTGAGCACAGACTGAAAGAGTTGGGGCTGTGCAGGCTGCAGAAGAGGAGGCTCCCAGGTGACCTTCTTGTGGCCTTCCAGGATCTGAAGGGGGCTACAGAACATCTGGGAAAGGACTTTTGAGGCTGTCAGGGAGTGCCAGGACTGGGGGGAATGGAGCAAAGCTGGAGGTGGGGAGAGTCAGGCTGGAGGTGAGGAGGAAGTTGTTGAGCATGAGAGTGGTGAGAGGCTGGACTGGGTTGCCCAGGGAGGTGGTTGAGGCCCCATGGCTGGAGGTGTTTAAGGCCAGGCTGGCTGAGGCTGTGGGCAGCCTGATCTAGGGTAGGGTGTCCCTGGGCATGGCAGGGGGTTGGAACTGGCTGCTCCTTGTGGTCCCTTGCAACCCTGACTGATTCTATGAACTCTCAACAGGATGTACTCTCCCTCCCCCGACTTTGGTTACCAGGTTAGTATGTGGTGAAGCCACTGCCACAGTACCTGAACACACAGGGGTTTTGTTCTGCACGGAAGAGCCGCTAATGGGTTTGCCATCAGGTGTCACACACCAGCAGTATCCCGTGTAGGTATGGCACTGCACCTGGTTAACAAAACAAAGAGCAGGCATTCATTCCTCACTCTGTCACACACCACTTCTATTACAATCCAGAATTGGAGTGCAAATCCCAACCCAAGCACATCACCAACACGGTGCCTTGCAGTGAGGAGGTCACACAGAGGAGTATTTTTTACATTGCTGTCTTTTCCTCCCTTAAGAAAGGTTTCTCTTCCCAAAGAAAGGTTATTTCTCCTCTTCTGTCAGCTGCAAACCGGGAGGCAAAAGAGGTTACAGGCAGTCAGCTGAGAATACTTTAGTATGGGGATGCAACAGTTGTGTCTCTTGCTCATTCCACCCTCTGTTACATCCCATTTAATAGTTGTCAAACTGCATCCCAGCTGGGTTGTGGAATGGCCATCCCGGCCCAATACCACAGCTGATGCTTAAGAACAACATCTGTAGGCGTTCTGAGAGCAGTTTGTTCAGCAAACACGGCTAGAAAAATGCAACACTGACTTAGGTTAACAAACCTTCTCCAGGCAGATGTAAGCACTCCTGTTACTATGTCAGCCCAAGCAGCAGGAGCAGGATCACAGAATCAGGCAAGTTGGAAGAGACCTCTAAGTTCATCCAGTCCAACCTAGCACCCAGCTCTGTCCAGTCAACCAGACCATGGCACTAAGTGCCCCAGCCAGGCTTTGCTTCAACACCTCCAGGCACAGCGACTCCACCACCTCCCTGGGCAGCCCATTCCAATGCCAATCACTCTCTCTGCCAACAACTTCCTCCTAACATCCAGCCTAGACCTCCCCTGGCACAGTTTGAGGCTGTGTCCCCTTCTTCTGTTGCCGCTTGCCTGGCAGCAGAGCCCAACCCCAGCTGGCTACAGCCTCCCTTCAGGGAGCTGCAGACAGCAATGAGCTCTGCCCTGAGCCTCCTCTTCTGCAGGCTGCACACCCCCAGCTCCCTCAGCCTCTCCTCACAGGGCTGTGCTCCAGGCCCCTCCCCAGCCTTGCTGCCCTTCTCTCAACACTTTCCAGCACCTCAACATCTGTCTTGAACTGAGGAGCCCAGAACTGGACACAGCACTCAAGGGGTGGCCTGAGCAGTGCTGAGCACAGGGGCACAAGAACCTCCCTTGTCCTGCTGCCCACACTGCTCCTGAGCTAGCCCAGGATGCTATTAGCTCTGCTGCCCACCTGGGCACACTGCTGCCTCATCTTCAGCTCCTCTCTCCCAGCACCCCCAGGTCCCTCTCTGTCTGCCTGCTCTCAGTCACTCTGTCCCCAGCCTGTAGCATTGCTTGGGGTTGTTGTGGCCAAAGTGCAGAACCCTGCACTTGGCCTTGTTCAATCTCATGCTGTTGGACTCGGTTCATCTATCTTAACCTTAAGGCTCTGCTCCTAAACCATAGTATATTTCCATCCTCCACACAGAAGATCACCAGAATCACAAGTTTAGATGTGCACTTCACAAACTGAGAGCAAAACAATCCCAATCTAGCAGACTGGTCTTGATAACATCCATGCAGACCCTAGTTCAGTGGCACTATAGTTTTCATCCACCTTAATAAATCTAATTGCAGCCTTTGCCTCAGCTCTTTAGAGCAGTCAGCACTTGGATGAAATTCAGGCAGCCTGTGACTTCCCTTGAGACAAAAGCAAATGATCACCATGCAGGCATTTGTGTAAGTACTAACAAGCTCCAAAATCCTTTCTCTAGCAAAAACTACTTTAGGTTGTGGCTAGAATGCTCATCAGTACAGCCAACATCTTGCAAGGGTGCAGAAATGCCTCCATTGCTATAAGGTACTTCAGTAGGTCTCTAAGCAAAAGAAAGGCAAGCACAACAGAAAATGAGGTCACCTCAGACACTGCCTTTTCACTTTACTTCTAAATCAATTATGCTTTGGTTTTCCTTTTTCCAACCAAACTCACTGAAGCCCAGGGATCAGTGCTGGGGCCAGTCCTGTTCAACATCTTCATCAGTGACACTGATGAAGGCACAGACAGAGTCTGCTCAGCAGGTTTGCTGATGACACCAAGCTGGGAGGCTTGGCTGAGACAGCTGCAGGCTGTGCTGCCATCCAGAGAGACCTGCACAGACTGAGAGCTGGGCACAGAGGAACCAGATGAGGTTCAACAAGGACAAGTGCAGAGTCCTGCACCTGGGGAGGAATAATAAACTGCAGCAGTACAGGCTGGGAGGTGACTGCTGGAGAGCAGCCCTGTGGAGAGGGACCTGGGGGTGCTGGTGGCTAACAAGTTCTGCCTGGCACAGCAGTGTGCCCCTGTGGCCAAGAAGGCCAAGGGGGTCGTGGGGTGCNGCCTTCACTTTTGGGCTCCCCAGTTGAAGAGGGACAGGGATCTGCTGGAGAGGGTCCAGCAGAGGGCTATGAGGATGATGAAGGGACTGGAGAGCATGGCTAATGAGGAGAGGCTGAGAGACCTGGGGCTGTTGAGTCTGGAGAAAAGAAGACTGAGAGGGGATTTGATAAATGGTTATAAGTATCTCAAGGCTGGGACAGCCTGGGATAGGACAAGGAGCACTGTGTGTAAGCTGCAGCACAGGAGGTTCCAGCTCAACACAAGGGGGAACTTCTTTCCTGTAAGGGTCCCAGAGCACTGGCACAGGCTGCCCAGAGAGGTTGTGGAGTCTCCTTCTCTGGAGCCCTTCAAGGCCTGTCTGTTCCTCTATGACCTGCGTTAGATTGTGTGGTCCTGCTGTGGCAGGGGAGTTGGACTCGATCTCCTTGGGTCCCTTCCAAGCCCTGACATCCTGTGTGCCTGTAATTCTCCATTCCATCCCTTCCCACAAAGAAGGGTGCAGGGGTGTTTGCACCATTGCCCTCATTAGAGATCCCTCAGAGCTGAGCCCAGCCCCTGCCCCTTGCTGGCAGCTGGCTTCCATTCCCTAAGGCAGCCGAGTTTGTTCAGAGACTTAACGACAGTCTTTTTAAAAGGCCTTGAGCATCATATAAAACCTGATCTAAGAGCACCTATAACGTGGCACCACGTGTTTATCTTGGGCTTTACTGAAGTGCAAATCAATCTTTTGGCCTCAAGCAAGTTCACTTCTAGCAGCCAAGATCAACAACAACCGCAGGTACACGTGCTGCTAAAGTCACTGTCACCTGCACACTTCCCTTTTCCTTCCTACAGCGCATCACAACATCAGTTGTGAATTGCTCAAAAGCACTATGAATAGAATGAGACCATAATCGAGTTGTTACCACCTATCTTCCCCTTAGGATCCTCAAGAGATCTTTGCTCATCAAACTGCAAGAGGATAGGCTTAGACTGGGCACCAGCAAAATGAGCTGCCAACCCCAGATGTGTTTACAGGTTGGTTAGATGTGGCACTTAAGCATATGGATCAGGGATGAACTCTGTAGAACAGAATTCATGGTGGCACTTGATGATCACAAGGATCTTTTCCACGCTGAATGATTCTGGGCTGCTGTGTGATTCCTTTGGCTCCATCTAATCAATTGTACATTCAAAGGCAGTGTGATGGAACTGCTCAGTTTTGTGTGTTTAGCGTTTGCCTTGCTGCTCACACACACATCACTGTGCTCAGCACTGCTCAGGCCACATCTGG
>WAAF01007288.1:21390-76411 GCA_013400475.1 Tricholaema leucomelas | reverse complement strand
AACAATATTAATTTTGGAAAAATATCATCTCTTGATTAATTAATTACCCCCTCCCACTACATCCCCGTGTCGCCAGCTGACAAAGCTTCTGAGACATTGCCATTTTATCTCCAATTGGGCACAGGTGCCCACCTGGGATGTTGCCATCTCTAACCTTTCTTCTGCAAATACTAGTGTAAATAGAGAGACAAAGTCCAAAGCCAAAAAAAAAAAAAAACAAACCAAAATCAAAACCACAAAAATAAAACCAACCAAACAACCAAAAAACCCACACTGTGATGGTTTGGATGTTACCCACCCTCCCCACACTTAAGAAAATCACTCTAGATTCAGCAGCTGGAAACTAGAATGAAGCTTTATATTTCCAGCTTAGCACAATGTACAAGCAGACATTTACAATCTGTACAGCTATAGACAGAAATAGACAAGTTAAAAAGTAATACAGAAACACAACACCTCTCCAAAAAGCCAGAGTCCCCAGGAGGGGCTCCCAACCACCCTTCCACCTCCTATCCACCCCTCTAACTTATCCCAGACTTTGCCTTAAGCTCAAGGTGAGTTTGGAGAATCGGCCAGGGGGGTTAGGAAGCAGGCAAATTAGTTAGACAGCAGGTTAGGGAGAGAAGGGAGGCAGCCAAAGCCAGAGAGCAACTCTGTTATCTATGTTTGTGTTCTTGAATTTATCCATCTCAGCAAGCCTATGAGTGCAGCAGACATCACCATTGTTTCCTTTTTACAGCCTATAACATAATTCCTCTCACTAAAATATCCCAGCTAGGCTCAAACTAGCACACACACCACAGAAACAACAGGGGGAAAAAAACACCACCAAAAAACCAAACCCAAACCCACTGTTTTGTTGGAAGGAACGAGTTGTATTCTGCCTCCTACCTTCTGGAGACCAAAGCAAATAAAATATTAGCAACTTCCCTCATGCTTTCCCTTATACTTGCAAATTAACTGCAACAGAGAAAAACCTCCATATCCCACTCAGGTTGCTGCCCAGGCCCCTGCCGCAGAAGGACCAGGCTTGTTTGCTCCTGAGGGCTTTGCAGCAACAGCAGTTGTTTTTGGAGCTTCTAGTGCTGCCAACAGTCAGCACAGGTGTTGTCACAGCAACCAAAACATCTGGGTCTGAGACTCAAAACATCTGTGTTGTCTTTCTGGTTAGTGACATCAGTATCTGAGTTCAATTAAAAATACGTGGCCACCAGGAGTTATTGGTATAACACGTGAAACTTTTTCTCATGAGCATGTATCATACAAAAAAACATCATTCCTCATTTTGGATCTTACCACTGGAAGGCCAGTGGTCAGAAATATGTAATCTGGATAATAATTCTAGGACAGTTGCTCAGATTTCATTGCTGCTGAATTGGTAATGGCAACAGCTGATTCTGAAAGGTGCTACGTGTTAGTTTCATGCTGCCAAGTCCTTGACTAAACCAAATCCCTCAGCACAACATCTAATCACTAGGAATCAATACGGTTGGAAAGGATCACCAGCATCGTCCAGTCCAACCTTCATCCCAGCATCCTTCATCACCAGACCACAGCCTCAAGCACCACATCCACTCTCTTTTTAAACACCTCCAGGGGTGGTGACTCCACCACCTCCTGGGCAGCCTGTTCCAGTGCCTGATCATCTGCTCAGTAAAGAACTTCCTCCCCACATCCAACCTAAACCTCGCCTGATGCAACTTGAGGCCATTTCCTTTTGTCCTATCATTAGTAACTGGGGAGAAGAGACCAGCTCCAGCCTCACAACAACCTCCTTTTAGGTAGTTACTTATCAGAAGGGCTTTAAAAATCTTGCCATTGTTTGCAATGCAAAAGATGGGGGTTGTCAGAGAAATCATCAGGCTGCAGGGTAAAGGAACAAAAGTACATTCATGTATAGCAACAAGTTAATGTTGTGGAACACATTGCCATTGGATAGTGCAAAGACCAAAAGCACAAGCAAATTCAGGTGCTAACTACAAAAGTGTGTAGGAGAGAGCCACAAATTGCATCTGAAAACAGAGATGTAGACCTAAAGTTTCAGGTTATCCCAGGGTATACGGGGCAAAGGATAGACACAGCCACTAAGAAAGACATCTGCATACATCTGCTAAGGCATATATCCTTCTCACTGGATATGATGGGTGTGAACTGATTGAGGCCAGAGACAGATGGCAAAGTAGAAGCAGAGCCCTGACTGGGTCTTGTTTCAGCTCTGGGTATATTAATGACCATTCAGGTAAGGGACTAGTAGCCTGAGCAAATCAGTATTTGGCATAAATATCCAAATTTAAACCTAAATCCTGTGTTAACAGTCCTGGTTAGTCCCTCTCACCAGGAAAACACAAGCTGTAAAGAAAACACTTTATTTTCAGATATGTTTTGAGTACCAATCCTATCAAGTTCCTCAAGTGTTTCTTATTCTAGCAGTAATATCACCAAGCCACTTAACATGTTCATATTACCTTTGGCCCAGGCTTTTAGAACAGAAGCTATTAACAGTAACTTTATAGATGCCATTTTTGGCCAGAATCCCAAAACATCCTTTCCTCTTTATCAGCTCATAGATACAAGAGGTGGCAAGGGAGCTATTTCTATCAGCAATGCTCCATTTGTCTATGAATGGAGAAAGTAAAATTTGGTCTTGAAATGGGGAGGGGGGGGGCAAACAGGGCAAAAAAAACAACAACAACAAACCCCACAACTGTAGAAAATGACAAGAAATTGTTACCACACATCTGGCAAAGTTCCTACTTTTAGCCCATATCTGGGGCTAAACTATAGCAGTTACTCTATTACTTCTCCTTCGGGGAAGGGGGATTAGGAAAAGGAGGGAAGATCTGCAGGTTGAAATGAGAACAGATTGAGTGAAACACCCAAATTAATAGCAATATCAGTACCAGATATATAAAGTTACACTCAGCCCAGCAAAAGCGCAGCTGTCGCACTGTCCAGGAAAGCAGTCCTCAAGAGCAGGATAAGGAATAGCCTGAGCAGGAAGCTTCCCTCTCCTCAGCAAACTTCCCTCTTTATAGTGTGTGGTGCTCGTGGTTTGGGATACACCTGTGAGCCAACTCAAGTCAGCTGTCCTGACAGACTTATAACTGTCAATTGGGTGCAGCCCATGGGTGATTGGGATTCTGTCCCAGCAAAACCAGGACACAGGGTACTGCAGGCAGAAAACAACAGCAGCAACAAAAACTTCCCTGGAGTTAATTATAATAGAAATCTGGAACCCTTTCCAAAGTATTATTCCTAATTACTGCCATTAGTTGAATCAAGTTGTGTCCTCACAGGCAAAAATGCCAGAAAGATGCAGTGTTTATCTCCTGCCTCTGACCTCTCCCTCTTATGCCCATCACCATGCTGTGGCCACACACACTACTGGAATCATCCTCTAGCTCATGCAGCTCTGACAACTCTCCTGCATCCCAGTCTGAAGGCAAACCAGCTCTGGCAAATTCTGTGTCTATATATTGCTCTGAATACGTGTGATCCTTAGGTAGGTGTCACAGCTGCTTCAGAGGTCTGCAGCAGATCGCCCATTCACTCTTTAAGGGGAGGCCAAGAGCGCAACTATTTGTCTTAAGAGTACCAACCCCTACATGCGGCACTGGCTGATCTTCAGGCCTGGCACAGGTATCCTGGTCTTGGTGCTCACTGTCACTGAAGCATAGGATGGGGACCAGCTCTAGGCTCCTCCAGGTCAGTCCCTTACAGTGGAGGCAACCATGTAACAGCTACTCAGTGCCTACAAACACCAACCCCTGTTGCTCACTCAGGACTGCAAGCCCCAATATGGGGGAGGAAAGGGAAATCCAAAGATCCAAGAACTTCAAAACTCCTGTGCATCCTGGGCATCATCCCAGTGTAGGTACAGAGAAGAGCTGGAGATGCCATTGCCTCCATCCACTACCAGCACGACTGTGGTACATCCTTTCCTCTGCTCTTTAGCTGCTGTTGTGCATTTTGAGATGAGACTAATTCTTACTACCAACTTACATATAATGCAGTGTAGGATCTGAACATTGCTCCTACAGACTTCTTCATATCAGTCTCTGCAAAAAAAGGTCTACCATCAAAGCTGGCATGAAAACCAAGCTCCACACTGGCCCAGCCTGTGTTATTATGTCCTTTGGTGTACAAAGTTGGGTGCCTTTTTCACTCCTCATCGTGAGGTGCAAGGGCTGGAAAAATTGGCAGCAGAACATGCGTAGCTATCCCGGCAATACCCCAGGTGACATCTGGATGTTAACTAAACTGATTAGAGTTACGCAGCAAAAAGAGGAAGGAAGAAAAACACCTGTCTTTTCTGTTCAATAACTGCAAACAAAGTTTCTCTACTTTTAGGAGTCTTTCAAGAACAGCATACAGAAGTGTTTGAGAATCTACTGCATCCAGTTCTGGAGCCCCCAAAACAAGAAGGATGTGGAGATGCTGAAGCATGTCCAGAGAAGGGCCATGAAGATGATCAGAGGGCTGCAGCACCTCTGCTATGAGGACAGACTGAAAGAGTTGGGGCTGTGCAGGCTGGAGAAGAGGAGGCTCCCAGGTGACCTTCTTGTGGCCTTCCAGTATCTGAAGGGGGCCTACAAAAAAGCTGGGGAGGGACTTTTTAGGCTGTCAGGGAGTGACAGGACTTGGGGGAATGGAGTGAAGCTGGAGGTGGGGAGATTCAGACTGGACATGAGGAGGAAGTTGTTGAGCATGAGAGTGGTGAGAGCCTGGACTGGGTTGAGGTAGTTGAGGCCCCATGCCTGGAGGTGTTTAAAGCCAGGCTGGATGAGGCTGTAGCCAGCCTGATCAAGGGTAGGGTGTCCCTGGGCATGACAGGGTGGAACTGGATGATCCTTGTGGTCCCTTCCAACTCTGACTGATTCTATGATTCTATGATTCTGTGATCGGGGGGCTCCTGGTAAAAGTGCTGTTATTGTGTCTTGGTCTTTCGAGAAGAAGGAGCTGCTTTCTGTGACTGCTTGTGCTGTACCTTAAGGCTCTCCAAGCAGCTTCACTGTACAGAATTGGTGTGTATTTACAAAAGAGGGCAAAGTAGGGCTGCTGCTGCTGCTGCCTAAAAAAACTGTTTCCATCATCTCCTGCACAAATCATCCATGCCATATTTGAAGTCCCAAAGACCACACATCCTATCTTTTCCACAAGAAATCAAGATATTTTATTTAAACTGTAAAAGCTGGCTGTTTGTTTAACACTGGTGAAAACAGGCATATAGCAGAAGCCTGCTGTTAACATGACGTAGAGTAACGAATCAGTTAGCAAGGAGAGTTAGGCAGAAGGGTTGATTCATGACATGAAAGCAGGAACTAGGTTTTTTATAGTACCTCCCTGACATAGTGACACATCTGCCCCTTCCCAGCTCCTTTCAAAGCTGTTCTCATGGCACTGCTCTTCTACTTTGGGTTGAACACAGTATCACTTTGTAGATTTCAGGGGAGTGGTACCATACAAGTGACTTTGGGTGTTGGAAGTCACATGTAATCAAAGGAGATTCGTGGTTAGGAAAGTTTGTTCGACATCTATTCCCTTTCAGTGAAGGCTGAATGTATAAATATATCATGTCTTCACTTGACTCTGCACTGTGGAGACACACACGGTGACACAGAGGGATTTTGGCAGTAGAAAGGAAAAAGCTTCAAAAACACTTCACTGAACCCTGAAACATGCCAAAATATACCAGGTGCTAAGGATGAAAACCTGACAGGGAGAAGTATTTTTCTATTAGAGGAAGGCTAATCTCCCCAAGAGGGAGAGAGAGCAGGAGTGCTCTTCTACAAGAACCCACCCCTCTCAATAATACATGCCATGAACTCATAGCAAATGTGTCACAGTGAAGAAGCAGGATCTGCTATCCCTCCTCCCTTCCACGTCACCCGTTATTTCTTCAGGCATCCATTTCCTGCATGGCAGCAGAGGAATGGAGCTGGAGTAGCCTGTCATGGTTTACAGCACCTCACAGTGCTTTTGGAACTCCAGTTCTGAGTGGAGCGGAAGGACACCCAGAAGTGTCTGTGGCAGGAGGTACTGGATCTTTCTCATCTCTGTGGCAATGCACAGTTGTGGCAAGTGTCCTATCACACTGCTGATCTCCAAAACTGGTTTTCATTATTCCTCTATGTGGTATCCTGTGTCTGTCCTCTTTCATTCCCCTAGAGTCACAAGAGGCATTGAAGATTTCCACTGCATGCTTCACTTTGCCTAAATGATTGCTTAGTAAGTCCCCCGGGCTTTGTCTCAATTTACTTCATTTTCCTTTGCCCATTCCTGGTGTCCTGGCCAAGGCTTGCATTTTCCATGACTGTATACTGACACTCTCATTTTGCACTGCGTCCTACCTTCCTCATCATCCCAGTCCAGGATTAAGACCTTTATCTACTCTTTCAAATGTGACCTCCTTCTTTAAAAGAAAGGGGATAGACACCCCACAAGGTGACAAAGCCAGACCTTGCTTTGAAGCTCAAAGATAGGGATCAGACTCTTTGTAGCTGGCAGCAGCCTGTGGGTGGCTTGGTGGAGCAGATTTTGTAACCACTGAGCAGGAAGGGGACAAAGCCATCAAGGAGGATTTGGGAGGAGGCGGCAAGTAGGATGACAGCAGCTGCAGCTCCTTGGTTGGGAAATGGAGGGAGAAGGGAAAAAAGAAGTTCCAAGCCTGCTTGAAGAGTCTGTGAGCAGCATGCCCTTGCATAAAGCCACCTGGATGCTCACAGCCATGGTGTAGCCTCAGTTCCACAGTGCTTAAAGCAACTGTTCTACTGACAAAACTTCCAGCACTGTGCCTTAGTCTGTGAGATAGAAGCATAATTTAGATTAAGCGGCAAAGCCTTTATGATTATGAATCAAATACCAACTGCTAAAGCACACCCCACCAATCATCATCTGTGTTTCAGTATGGACATATTACATAGCTGTTCTTAAACTTGGTATTTAGCAGATAACTTCCTTATTAGAAAGATTAAACTTCTACTTGAGAGATTGTTTCGGAGTACTCCAAATTCCTTACTTCTCCACCTCTCCGGGTTTGAATGGGGAGAAGCAGGATAAAAACTGTTTCCTCTCCCCTGCCTTGCAGGCTTGAAGGGGGAACAGCAAGAGGCACCTTTCCACACGTGTGCTGACCCACATATGGGGGCCACAAAGCCCTAATCCTGGTTTTCTTCCAGATCTTGGCTCTGAGGACAGTTTCCCTGGAAATGAACATTTTAAGAACTAAGCTAGACTGAGCCACCTGGATACTGGCACCTATGTGGGGCTCAGTCTTGATACTGGGATGTTACAGCCTTGCAGACTTACAGCCAAACTGGGTCTCTATTCAGTTTTTGTTTAAATGCTCTTAGCACTGCTGGAAACAAGGATCTGCATTTTCTCCAGCAAGCCCCAAGGAGAAGCAGTGGGCCCTGCACTGCCCCTTGCCTTGGCAAACGTCAGCTTACGACTTCAGCAAGAACTGGCAGAGAAGAGGTTAAGAATTAGTGAGCCTAAAAAGGCTGCTTTTTGAGGAGTGGGTTTGGAGCAACCCGAGTTAAGGAAGCAGCCTTAACAATATAAGAAAAGGAAGTGCTGGTCCTTGGTTTGTTTGTTTATTGTTTCAGCAGTTTGTACTCTGTATGTCTCATGTCCTATCTTCATTCTTCAGTCTCCCAGCCAGTTAATTATCCAAGGGAAGCGGCGCTTCCTGCCAGCGAACTCCTGGGTCCCCTCCCATTGTTCAGAGAGCCGACACACAGCACTAGAGATGGCAGAAAGGGCTGTTCACGTCTTACCCCAGAGACCACAGTTAGTTAATAAAACAGATGGGTTTATTGGCATCAGCAAACTTCTATGCTACTGATGCATTTAATAGGGTTCATCTGAAGAAATTCCTGTTAAAATCCTAAAACAGAGGTTTAGGGCCGGGGTGATCAAAGTAGAAGAGAAAAGATGATCCATACCTCTGGCAGCTCTGTCACACATGATCTCAGGATGTTAGGGGTTGGAAGGGACCCAAGGAGATCGTCAAACCCCCTGCCAGAGCAGGACCACACAATCTAGCACAGATCACATAGATCACGCATCCAGACAGGCCTCAAAAGTCTCCAGAGAAGGAGACTCCACAACCTCTCTGGGGAGCCTGTTCCAGTGCTCTGTGGTGCTTACAGTAAAGAAGTTCCCCCTTGTGTTGAGGTGGAATCTCTTGTGCTGCAACTTACACCCATTGCTCCTTGTCCTATCCCAGGGAGCAAGTTAGAAGAGCCTGTCTCCACAGCTTTTGCTCAGCAACCCTTTTCTGATACAACTCATTAATCAGGAAGAGATCTCTAAAAGCCAGGCTCAGCTGGCTTAAATTTCATCCAACCCCTGTGTCAACCAAGGTCTTTAAAATTCCTTTACATAGGACATCTGAATGCTCCTCAAAGGCCTAGGGCTCTCCCTTCACTTGGTACAGAGGCTTATATGGAAATTAAGATGACTCCAAACCCCTAGTATAAAAGAAATGCATTTTCCAAAGCCCCTGCACCCTTCATCTCCTCAGAGTTTCTTTTCTGTCTTTCTGTAACTGCAAGGCAACTGCACCTTGCAGAAGGAGTGTTCTTCTCTCAGATGCTGTGCAGACTCTTCAATATTTATTTTTTTTAAAGAACGCTTTGTACAATCCCTAAGCAGGGCCTGAAGCAATGCAAACAATAACAAACAGCAGCCAGCTTGAGCTGTGGAGCTGGGATAAAGTTGTGCATCTCAGCTTGAGGGAGGTTTGAGGGTGTTTAAGTCAGGCATGGGTTAACCTCCCTGGAAAATCAAAAACAAAGAGGGAGAAAAGTTTAAAAAAGAATATAAGAACATAGCTAATAAAACACAGAGGAGCACATCTGGCCTGGATCAGGAACAGTGTGGCCAGTAGGACAAGGGAGGTTATTCTTCCCCAGTACTCAGCACTCCTCAGGCCACACTCTCATAATAGAATAACAGAATCAACCGGGTTGGAAGAGACCTCCAAGATCGTCCAAACTATCACCCAGCCCTATCCAGTCAACTAGACCATGGCACTAAGTGCCTCATCCAGTGTTTTCCTGAACACCCCCAGGGACGGTGACTCCACCACCTCCCTGGGCAGCCCATTCCAATGGACACTTTGAGTCCTGTGTCCAGTTCTGAGCTCCTCAATTCGAGAGAGATGTTGAGATACTGGAATGTGTCCAGAGGAGGGTGACAAAGCTGGTGAGGGGCCTGGAGCACAGCCCTGTGAGGAGAGGCTGAGGGAGCTGGGGGTGTGCAGCCTGCAGAAGAGGAGGCTCTGGACTGACCTCGTTGCTGTCTACAACTACCTGAAGGAAGGTAGCAACAGAGTAACAGCAGGCAACCAGCAACAGAAAAAAGGGACACAGTCTCAAGTTGTGCCAGGGGAAGAATAGGCTGGGCGTTAGGAGGAAGTTGTTGCCAGAGAGAGTGATTGGCATTGGAATGGGCTGCCCAGGGAGGTGGTGGAGTCGCTGTTCCTGGAGGTGTTCAAGAAAAGCCTGAATGAGGCACTTAGTGCCATGGTCTAGTTGATTGGACAGGTCTGGGTGATAGGTTGGATTGGATGATCTTGGAGGTCTCTTCCAACCAGTTTGATTCCATGATTCTATGATTAGTTTTGTTCATTTTCTCCATGCACTTCCACTTTTGCACAAGCTCTTTGCAATGTAACTGCAGCAGCCAAATGTATCCTAGAAATTGTGCCCTGTTTATGCCACCCTGATGTCTCTTGGGGGTCAAAATTCACTAATCTAAAATTTTAGAGGAAAAGGAAAAGTAAGATCTTGGGGTTTCTGTTCAGAAGGAGACATCGTTTCCAGGGACTAGCCAAGTGCCCCACTTTGGGACAAGATGTAGCCAGAGGTGCACTGTCATCACTGGAAGTTTTCTTTCATGAGGAAGTATTGTTTCCACATGCTGCATCCAAATGACAACAGTGACAAAGAGGACTAGCAATTGATCCTGCTTTAAATAGCTGATTTTCTAGTGCAGGGAGGAGCATTTTTGTGGACATTTCAGTTACAAGATGTTCCACTCACTTCTGGCCCAGCAGTACAGCATTTCCCTCCCTTCCCCTTCCCACCCCTTCCCTTCCCACCTACTGTTGTCAACAATCATGTAAGAAAAGAATTGCACTACGTAAGGAATGTTAGGATTGTGAAATGGTGCTCACACACTTGACACTACCCAATCTCAGGACAGAGCTCAGCTGTTGAACAGATGAGAGGTCAGTCATGATTTTTCACAGATGTTTTGGATCAAATAATAGTGCTTAAGAGAAAAAAAAAGGGGGGGGGAGGGGAGGGAAGGAAACAAAAATTATCTCCAGACAGTTCAGAGCCATGATAAATTATTTAGAAAGTGGTTAATCATGTGAAAGAGCTCTAAAGCTGGATGTTTTGGCTTTCTAATGGGGATACATTTAAACTAAACAGCTTCTAAATAATGACCCAAAGACTTTTATGTCACTGGAGAACAACAGAAGTTAAAGAGCTGGATCAAAATGATGAGTGGATGCTGAGTGCCGGCTGTCATTTTTCCTTCTTCTGTCTTTTGGTGATGAGGAAGAAAAGAGAAAATAGTAAAGAAACAGGGAGGGGGGAGGAAGGCATGGGAAAAAAAATACAACAAAACTGAAGGAGCCATTAGAGATGCAGAAACAGAAGTAAAGAAGAAATTATTCCTTCTGCACCCTGGCCCTCACAGGAAGTAAAATAGACATAAAGATAGGATAAATGTCTTTTCCTTGGAGAATGCAAAGCTGATCTGATGGGGTAAAACCTGCAAAAGCAGTGGGATAGCACAGAAGTGCCACCACCTCTCCAAATTCTGTGTTTTGTCTTATTTCAAAGAAACACAGAATCAACCAGGTTGGAAGACACCTAAAGATCATCCAATCCAAATTATCACCCAGCCCTGCCCAATCAACTAGACCATGGCACCCAGCCCTGCCCAGTCAACTAGACCATGGCTACAACCTCCCTTCTTGTAGTTGTAGAGAGCAATGAGGTCAGCCCTGAGCCTCCTCTTCTCCAGGCTGCACACCCCCAGCTCCCTCAGCCTCTCATCATAGGGCATAGAGCTCCCTCTCCAGCTTCGTTGCCCTTCTCTGGACACGTTACAGTATCTCAACATCTCTCTTGAATTGAGAACCCCAGAACTGGGCACAGTAGTCCAGGTGTGGCCTGACCAGTGTTGAGTACAGGGGCAGAATAACCTCCCTTGTCCTACTGGCCACACTGTTCCTGATCCAGGCCAGGATGCCATTGGCTCTCTTGGCCACCTGGGCACACTGCTGGCTCATGTTCAGCTACTATCTACCAGTACCCCCAGCTCCCTTTCTGCCTGGCTGCTCTCCAGCCACTCTGTCCCCAGCCTGTAGTGCTTCTTGGGGTTGTTGTGGCCAAAGTGCAGAACCCTGCACTTGGCCTTGTTAAATCTCATCCCACTGGATTGCTGATGCTGCAAAGGCAAAGAGTAGATGATGCTCAACAACTAGGAAAAACTCAATAATTATATGAAGGCTACCAAGCAATGACTGAACACAAGGGCTCATGCTTGGGGCACCAGCTGCTTGCTGATGAGTGCAGCTAATTTTGGCAACAAGGCAAGAGTGGAATGCCTATTGCAGTTTGAGGCAGGATATAGATAATAAACATTTTTTTTTCTCTGAGATCTTGCTGTACTTTGCTCAAAATTGTTTTCAAAGGCAGCTCAAATTACCCCTCCACCCACTCTCCACCGAGGTTAAGTCCAGCGATGTGTAACTTAAAGACAACAGACAGGCTTTGGACTGGAAACCTGAGCCCAGACTCTTTCTCTCCCTTTGTCCAAGACTTTTTCCTTACAATGCAAATACGTAGGGACCTTTCCCAAGCTGAAGTGCAATAACTATGCTTTCATAATGCCCACAGGCAGTGTACGTGTGCCACTCAGGGCAGAATCTGGTTAATTAAGAAATTCTCTTCAACTGCCTGTTTTACCAACTAAGCAGGAAGCTAATAAAGAAAAGTGTTCAACTCCTGCCAGCTCCTGTGCTCCTTGCTTTGATTGCTTGTGATTGTTTTGGGATGAAAAAGGGAATATACTAGATTTCTGCCAATGGAAGGTCGAAGTTATTTGCGGACAGAAAGATGCACCTTTTCTCCTTTGGTAACAAGTAGTAACACAGGCTTGTTTCCCATGAGCAATGCCCCCAGCTGAGCTCCCATGTGGGGTCTCTAGCAAAAAGTGAGCTTGCAGCCCAGCCTCCATGGTGGAAGCAGGAGAAAGAGCTTGCACTGGTGATTTCCTCAGAGCTTGTAAAATTTAACATTCATGAGTGTATTGCCAGGCTGAAATTGGAAAGGGTCTGACACACCTATCCATAGATGCACACAGAGGAATTGCACCAGCCTTGTTTCATAGGAAACTGGGACTGCATTGAGACAACTCTCTTGCCAAGATTAAGTTCAAGGCTAGAGGACTCAAGCCACAGACTTTTGCAAGAACTAGAGAGGCCAGAAAACCTCCACACCTTTTAGTGTTTCATTAGCAGCAGTTCTCCCAGTAGTGCTTTACTTCAGGAAATTACACACAGTTTATGGACAAAGAAACTTAGACACAGCCCTTCCAAGAGACTTGTCAAACATTGGTCACAACTCAAAACAAAACCACTGCAAGAACGCTCCTGCTCTGAGGTGTGAGGCACAGCTCACCAGCAGAGTGGACATCTCTTTTGCCAGCCATCAGACCATGGTGCAGAGTTATGATGATAAGAGCACTGGAGTATGAGGGTGATCGGTAGGAAGCCTTCTGTCTGAGCCACCTTCCTCCTCCTCCCAGGCGAGCTGCATGGCCTCTCCAAGCACTGAAACAATTGTTTTTGCAGTGCCAGAGTTAGTTATGTCTGAAAAGGTACCCACAAGCACAGCGAGGAGTGTCATTAGGCTGCTGGCTGGGCACTGGAAGATGGATGTGTTGTTCACTTTCATGCAGGCAGTTAACAGCGCAGCTATTTGGTTACATGAATTTACAAGCTTAGCTGCTGAACAAAGGAGACCACAGGTTAACAGCAAGGGGTGAAGGTGCTTGTAAAGGTGCAAGCTGAGCCCTGAACCAAGGCAATTGCAGCTCCCTGGGAGCTCCTGAAGCCCGTTAGTGCCATAGCAAGAAGCTGTCAAGATCCACAGATGAGTGGTTAAGTTTGCAGGTTCTGAGGTGCCCACGTGGAAGGAAGAGAATTTGCTTTGCTCTCACATAGTCTCTCCATTCTCTCCCTCACCAAACAGCCAACTGCAAGCTAGCTTCAAGCTTCACACAGCAGGGCTAAGGGACTCCCAGCCCACCCTTCCCTTGAAAATCACACTCCTACCTCTACACCTGAGCCTCCACATCTCCATAGGCAATATCCCCATATTCACCAGCATCTCTTGGGAGCCCTCTCACCAGAAAGTACTGCGGATCCCTCGCCTGAACCAAGTGCCCAAGCATGCAGAGCTGTTCTACATTTCAAAAAGCAAGAGAAAATATTTGTTCCTAATAGGCATTCTATTTCCTCACACTGTCCTATCCCCCAAAATAAATAAAGGTATTTCAAGGTGCCAGCCAACTCTTTGCACTTTAATTTCTCCCTCTGGCAAGCCTAGTCACTAACTTAGTCTTGTTATGATTTTCCCACTAGGGACAAAATATATACTGAGCTTTGAAAATCCATTGTGTAGCAGCAATTGTTGCTGTAAGCCAGTGGCTGTTTTGCTTTGTTCAGCACTGTGTGCTTGTGTCTCCTGTGAGATATTGTTTTGTTAAGGCCTGCTATTGATTAACAGGGAGAGGAATTGAATTCCAAATGGAGTAGCTGAAACATTCCAAAATGCTGCATAAAAAAACCCTGAACATTTGAAACCATCTTAAAGACAAATAGCTCTCCCAAACCAGATCCATTTTTCCCTCAAGCTGTACCCACCAGCAGCGTCTTACCTTAGGGGCAGTCTTGCAGTTCAGGCTCAGGATAAAAGCCACATCCTTACCCACATCTTTACAGCTAGTGCATGCTGCTGAGCAATCTGGGGTCTATGCCAGGGGTGACATCAAGCTTCATTCTACAGGGAGCAGATCCTGGACATTTGTCCTGTCTCCTAATGCTCCTCAGAGGCACCACGGTCCTCAGTGTGGGTACAGTGATAAGTAAATAGGCATAAAGATGTCCCAGGCTCCTGCAGATTCATCTTCTACCCTATATAAAAAGATTCATTATTCCCTGGTTGAGCATCAAATAGATTTTCTTTATCCATAACAGAAGATTTTTGTCGCTGTAACTACCGAGCTACAACAGAATAACATAACAGAGGATGCTCCTGCGGAGCACCAAGCACTGAGTGGAAGGGGCTGACTCTACCTGGCTGCTGCCCTGTCACAAGCAGTGGAGAGGGGAGCAGGGGTCCTGTGGGGTGCCAGGCAGCAGTCCTGCCTTAGAGTCAGACGTGGTCTCTAGCATTGTCAGCAGCACACAACACATGTCTCTACCTGTGCCTAAGCCACTGGTAATTGCCCCAACACTCTTTGGTCCCTTTTGATGACACCAGCTGAACTCTTGAGTTCACCACCAGCAGGCTCATGGAAGTTTCACAGTCTCCTGCTCCAGACACTTGTCCTTGCATTGTTTTAACCTAGTTGTGCAGAAACTCACAGGAAGGAGGAGATGCTGTGACACTGTTTTTCATCTGTCTGGGCAACAATCTTTGATGTAGTTTGTGGGAGAGGGCTGTAAAAAAAAGAAGGCATAGATCTCTAAATCCTCTTGAACCATTTTCAGCATTTTCACAAGAACAATAACTGCATCGTTGCAACACCCTTTGTGCCACCTGCTAGGGGTTATGCATCTAGCATTTAAGAGGATAATGCAAGACTGTGCTGTAGTAATTAGCCAGGGAAATTTTGATAGTGGATGGTAAAATTCCTCTTGATTCTTCTGGCAACTCCATAGAAATAATATAGAAAAATGGACCCTGTGCTAGTTTGAGCCTAGCTGGGATGTTTTAGTGAGAGGAATTAGATTATATGCTGTGAAAAGGAAACAATGGTGATGTCTGCTGCACTCATAGGCTTGCTGAGATGGATAAGAACAAGAACACAAATAAAGATAACAGAGTTACTCTCTGGGTCTGCCTGCTGCCATTCTCTCTCTAATCTGCTGTCTGTGTAACTAATCCATCTGCTTCCTAACCCCCCTGGCCAATTCTCCAAACTCACCTTGAACATAAGGCAAAGTCTGGGATAAGGTAGAGGGGTGAAAAGGAGGTGGAAGGGTGGGTGAGAGCCCTCCTGGGGACTCTGGTTTCTGGGAGGGCTGTTGTGTTTCTGTATTACTTTTTAACTTCTCTAGTTTTGTCTGTAGATGTAGCTATTGTAAATATCTGCTTGTATATTGTGTTAAACTGTAAATATAAAGCTTCATTCCTTAATTTCCAGTTTGGCTGAGTCTAGTCTGGGTGAGACGTCAGGTTTGCTGTAGGATTTAACAGAAAACAGGTTTTCATAAGAGCTGACAGGAGACCTGATGCTGACCCTTAACAATGACAGAAATATACTTGTGCCACTTGTGCCAAGCTGGTAGTCTGGAGGATCTGTTTCTTGAGATCCTGGCAGTGCTCTTGTCATGAGCAGAACCTTCCCAAGGTAGCCATGCTCAGCAGAGCAGATGTCCCAAACAACCAATTGTAAAAGACATAAACTATGCACAGTTTAGCAAGTCTTAGATTTCACAGAATCATAGAATCAACCAGGTTGGAAGAGGCATCCAAGATCATCCAGGCCAACCTAGCACCCAGCCCTGTCCAATCAACTAGACCATGGTGCCTCATCATCAAGTGTCTCATCCAGTCTTTTCTTGAACACCTCCAGGCATCAAATAGAAGCACACCTGGCAAAAATAGATTAATGGTTAAAAACCACAGCCATGATTGCTCCAAACATTATCAGAGAGATTTCTGGAAAAGAGAGCTGTGCTTGGCAGGGACAGTCCCTCGTTTGAACTGAAGGAGCACCAGAGCTGTGCTTGGCAGGGACAGTCCCTCGTTTGAACTGAAGGAGCACCAGAGCTGTGCTTGGCAGGGACAGTCCCTCGTTTGAACTGAAGGAGCACCAGCAGTGCTGCACCCCATTGCGATGTGAGGCAGTGTTTGTGGAAATAAGGGTACAGGGTGGATCAAGAGCATACAGAGATTACAGCAGCCTCCACCCATGCATACATCCCTGGCCCCGGTCCAGGCTGTCACGTAACCCTGCACTGGACAGTGATCAAAGAGTTCAGCATGAGCTGTGAAAGTCATACAAGGCGGAAGGGGAGTTGCTATCCCCAGCCTCCAGTCTGCTTTCTGTTCAGTGTGCTCATGAGTTTCCCAGTTGTGTTTGAACTCCTGTCTCACACTCGCTGACGCTCAGCCGCTGCCGGTGGGTTCAGTGAGACGAGCAATCAACCTTGACTTCGCATTAACTTCATCTGAACTACATTCAAATCCTTTCCAGAAAAGCGTTTTAAAGCTTTTTGTTCAAGAGAGGGTGTAGACAGGAGGGGAAGAAAAAGAAGAGACTGCAAACATGGGGGAGGGAACTAGATTTAAAAGAGCCCTTTGGAGTTATTTCAATTAATCTGGGTACCAGAGACCTCGGGAGAAAGGCTCCTCTTAGAACTACTGAAGCAGAACAGAGCATTTCAGGGCCTCACTTTCATGCTGAATAGCGGCAGCACAGCAGAAGTGCTTTTCCTCCTGATTCATTTATCTTCACAAATGCACAGGGCTGAGCTCGATGCTGTGTAGCTCTCAGCAGCAGCTTACATCTGACAAGTTTTACAGAGGAGTGTGCCTGTGCTTTGGTAGAGGGGACACACACAGACATGCACAGAGTCATTTTGAACCCTCAGACATGGCAGTTTGAGAAGCAGAAACAAACATTTAATCCTAGCGTTAGTGAAAAACAGAGCCCTGCTGGTCATTCCTCACCTTGCTGGTTGTTCAAGCTAGCTGGGTGGTCAAGGCTTTGAAGCACGGAGTGTGAAACAGTACTTGAGTTAGAGGATCCAGCTGTGCTAGCAGAGCTATTGTAAGGTGCTTTCATGGTGAACCAAATCTTCTTCTCTGTAACAAAAAGCAATTTATTTGCTTTCAGTATTTCCAAACATTAAAAATCTAAAACAAATCCAGAATAACCTAACAGGCTACAAAAGGGACATGGACAGTGGCACTGAATGCACCCTCACAAGTTTGCTGATGACACCAAGCTGTGTGGTGCAACAGACACACTGGTGGGCAGGGATCCATCCAGAGGGACCTGGACAGGCTGGAGAGGTGGGCACAAGCCAACCTCATGAGATTCAACAAGACCAAGTGCAAGGTCCTGCATCTTGGTCAAGGCAATTCCAAGCACAAATCCAGGCTGGGCAGTGAGTGGCTGGAGAGCAGCCCTGAGGAGAGGGACCTGGGGGTGCTGCTGGACAAGAAGCTTAACAGGAGCCAGCAGTGTGCACTTGCAGACCAGAAAACCAAACAGAGCATGGGCTGCAAAAGGAGAAGTGTGGTCAGCAGGTGGAGGCAGGTGATTCTCCCCCTCTACTCTGCTCTAGTGAGAACCCACCTGGAGTACTGCATCCAGTTCTGGAGCCACTATTACAAGAGGGATGTGGAGATGCTGAAGCGTGTCAAGAGAAGGGCCATGAGGATGCTCAGAGGGCTGGAGCAGCTCTGCTGTGAGGACAGACTGAAAGAGTTGGGGCTGTGCAGTCTGCAGAAGAGGACGCTCCCAGGTGACCTTCTCGTGGCCTTCCAGTAAATGAAGACGACCTACAAAAAAGCTGGGGAGGGACTTTTTAGGCTATCAGGGAGGGACAAGACTAGGGGGAATGGAGCAAAGCTGGAGGTGGGTAGGTCCAGACTGGAGATGAGGAGGAAGTCGTTCAGTATGAGAGTGGTGAGAGCTTGGACTGGGTTGCCCAGGAAGGTGGTTGAGGCCCCATGCCTGGAGGTGTTTAAGGCCAGGCTGGATGAGGCCCTGGCCAAGCTGGTCTAGGGTAGGGTGTCCCTGGGAATGGCAGGGGGCTTGGAACTAGATGATCCTTGTGGTCCCTTCTGACTCTGACTGATTCTATGAAAATCCACGCCTGAAAGTCTCACACTGCATCACTGACAACACTAAGAGAATCCAGGGGAGGCTAGCTTCCAGCTATAGATTCCTAGGCTTTCATCAATTCTTATAACACCAAGAAGATCATTTAAAATTATCAGGCCAAGACTCGAAGAAACTCACTGCCTGATTTGCTTGAGAAGATTTTGCCATTCCTATCTCAAGTAGTTCAATTGTGTAAGCAGGAGGCGGTGACTGCCTGCATACATTGGGCTAAGTGTCTACATCAGAATTTATTCAGAGGAGCAGCATGAAACAGCAAAGCTGGCTGGGCTGCACAATGTATCATAGGGCAGATTGTAAAGGTGATGTGCCTGGGACTATCTATTTTTGTCACAAGCTAACAGGCCAGGTTTCTCAAGCGAAAACCCCTAACTGGCAAGTGTATGTCCTGAAGGTTGGAAACAGATTGATGGCTGACACTGAATAAAAGCCTATTTCCTTTTGGCTCACAGGGGTTTGGCACTGTTGCTGATACCACAAATGTCTGAGCCCAGTTATCAGTGCGTATTTATCAGAGCGAATATTTGTTGGAACCAGAGCCTAAATTATTCATGAAGGCTTTAGAGTCTTGAATCCTTTAATTCCTCACTGTCTCCAGTACAAAAGAAAACACCAATGTTCCCTACTTATAGCTTTTGTAAAGCAAAATTGGCCAGCAGAGCTTGACAGGTGAAACAAAAAAAAAATGAATCGTTAAGCATCAGTTAATGTACCTCCCCTGCTGAAATGAATAGAGCCACTGCTTGAAACAAAAGCTGAGACAGAGCTCACAGGGAAACAGTGGACAAGTTTGTTCTCAGGTGGTTTGTAATCATCCATCCCAGCAATGTGTGCATCTTCCTCCAAATACTCAATGCAACTACAGACAGGATTCAAGGCCAGATGAGCTACAGGTTGGGCCCAGGTACCTGGCATCCCCCATCAATGCACATTTGTTTTTCTGCTATTCCTTCCAGAAGAGGGAATGTGAACTAAATGCTTATTGCCACTAGAAAGAGACTGGAGGTCTATAAACTGCTGTTCAGACTCTAAGTTCAGTATCAAAGTACTTTATAATTACTAGTCAAGTGCAGGTCCCACTCCCATGACTTTTCAGCAGGAGCTCACAGGTATCATTAAATGTCAGAGTGAGCTTTTTCATAGGCAGGAAAATTTAGCAATGGGCTGTTGGAGTCATCCTTCACCTGCTCAAAGGATACTGTGGAAGCTTTCAGCTGAACAATATCTCTCTACACAGAGCAGAGAAATCCTAGTTTGGACAGAAATGCTTTCCACCTAAAACCTTCTGTCTCTCCTTTCTTCAGAAGACAGCAGGAGGAACGTAAGCCCTTTGTCAAGCGCAATGTCCAGGTCTTTCAGCAAGGGCTGCAACTCACTGCCAATTTTCACTCTCTATGGAAGGTCCTCTCTCTGTTCTCAAAAGGGAACTGGCTGCCACCAAAATGCATTGTATGCAAAGTTGACAATTACACAGAGGAAATAAAAGGAAGATGGCAAAATTTCTCCACTGCCAAGTAACCTTACATGTTACTTGTAACAGTGGGGAGTGAACAGCATTTGGGCAGAAAGATGATTTTTCAACCTGACAGAACTGCTTCCAAGTGTTGTGCCTAGGGGAGCCCCAGTCCAAGCACGCAGTGAGCATTTGCAAGGCCTTTTCACTTACAGTAGAGTAGATGGGGCCAGACAGTCTGGCAGCCTCACAAAGGCACAATAAGCAGGAGACCTCTCTCCCTGTACATGTATAAACACACACTCTCTACAATATTTCACAGCAATATGCCAAAGCAAACACCAAATCGACTGTAGTATCTCAGAGGCCAAAGCTCACAGATATTTTCCATGCAATCCCCTGGAACAATCCAGTGCTTTCATTAGCACAAAGGTGAAAATATGCATAGTGGAGAAAAGAGAGATTAGTTTTAGAATGGAACATAAACAGAAACGGGTCTTGGTTTGGCTGCAATTCACTTTGATCCTGGCAGAAGCAATGCCCCAAGGGTGCAGGATGAGGGCCACCCTACCTCATGCTTCGTTTCCAGGTCAGGTTAGACAACAGTCACAACTCCTCGAAATTCTGTCCTCTGTGGCACAAATAGATTTTATCTAAAAGTGGGAGATGAATTCACATCCTTCTGTTTAAGTTATAACCTCTGGTTATAAAACAGCAATGAGGTTGAGGCAGTTTGATAGAGGATGGCAGCCAACTCAGCCAGTCTTAGTCCAGTCAACATAAAACAAGCAGCAAGAATTAAAAGGGTGCAAGGTTCTGAACAGCTCAGGAGACACTGATCATCTTGCACGCCTCCAATGATTCTCAGTTCCCAGTAGCAATATGTGATGGAGGCAATTAAGAAATCATTGTATTGCAACCAAAACAATTGCAAAGCAGCATAAGTGAAGTATTGTCTGCCAGTGTTTAGTTGAGTTTCATCATTCTCTCCAGTCTATTTTTGCCACAGACTTGGCTTGAAATCTACTTTCACAAATGGTTATCTTCAACTGGTGACTTGTGGAGACATGGGGTTAGGAGCTGTTTCCAGGGGGTTATAAAGCCACAGTCTGAAAAGTGCCTCTTCAAAACCCAGCACCAGCTGAAGCATCCCCTGCTGTTTGTTCCTAATGTTGTACTATGCCTCGATTGCACCAAGATGCATTATTGTGGAACTATGGGAGGAATCAACTTAAAGACAGGTAAGACCAACCAAACGAAAAAGTATTACTTTCAACCTGAAATGATTTCCCTGATGATTTGCCACATAGCTGTAAAAGACCTTTACCAGCACACAGTTAACAGGAATGCAGAACAGAACAGGAATTCTCAAATAGCATCCTGAGGAAAGTAAGTCCCTTGTCAGGAGACTGCTGTGGTCCACTGTCCAGTGAGAAGTATCTGTGAGCTAGGTCTGACTCATTCAGCACACTGAATCTAGTGATATTAAAGCTAAGTCAAGGACTTAGCAGAAAGAGACCTGGGGCTGCTGGTGGATAGTAGCTGAACATGAGCCAGAAGTGTGCCCAGGTAGCCAGGAGAGCCAATGGCATCCTGGCCTGGTTCAGGAACAGTGTGGCCAGTAGGACAAGGGAGGTTACTCTGACCCTGAACTCAGCACTGGTCAGGCCACACCCGGACTACTGTGCCCAGTTCTGGGGTTCTCAATTCAAGAGAGATGTTGAGATACTGGAACGTGTCCAGAGAAGGGCAACGAAGCTGGAGAGGGGCCTGGAACACAGCCCTGTGAGGAGAGGCTGAGGGAGCTGGGGGTGTGCAGCCTGGAGAAGAGGAGGCCCAGGGCTGACTTCATTGCTGTTTACAACTACCTGAAGGGAGATTGTAGCCAGGCAGGGGTTGGACCCTTCTGCAAGGCAACCACCAACAGAACAAGGGGACACAGTCTGAAGTTGTGTCGGGGGAGGTACAGGCTGGATGTTAGGAGGAAGTTCTTGACAGAGAGAGTGATTGGCATTGGAATGGGCTGCCCAGGGAGGTGGTGGAGTCACCATCCCTGGAGGTGTTCAAGAAAAGCCTGGTTGAGGCCGGTAGCGCCATGGTCTAGTTGACTGGGTAGGGCTGAGTGCTAGGTTGGACTGAATGAACTTGGAGGTCTCTTCCAACCTGGTTGATTCTATGATTCTATGACTTGAGCTACTCTTAGGTTTGCCTGCAGATATCTCTTCTGCAGGCTGAGCAGGCCCAGCTATCCATGGAGGAACTCAAGTTTTCCTGACTGAAGTTGCCAGTCTAAGCTCTCGCTTGAAAATCTGCATTCACAAAACTCACAAGACTTGCACACCGTTGTGAAATGAAACCCAGGGTAAGTTTCCCAGAAGACTTGTGACTCTCATATAAAACCACTATAAAGAAGATTTAACACTTGCTGCAATAGGAATCTTACGCAACAAAGATAATTGCACCAGGCTCAGCCTCCAGCACACGAGGGCCATGTGCTACTGTTTCACATGAAGGTCATAAGAAGCTTCAAGTGTTGTAGAGTTTCAAAAAGAGATATCATAATAAATAAACAGAAACAGAAACATACTGCAATTGACTGTAAGGATATAAGTTGCAGCATAGGAGGTTCCACCTCAACACAAGGGGCAACTTTACTGTAAGGGTCACAATGGAACAGACTCCCCAGAGAGGCTGTGGAGTCTCCTTCTCTGAAGACTTTCAAGGCCTGTCTGTTTCAAGAAAAACCTGGCTGAGGCACTTAGTGCCATGGTCTAGTTGACTGGCTAGGGTTGGGTGCTAGGTTGGACTGGATGATCTTGGAGGGCTCTTCCAACCTGGTTGATTCTATGATTCTATTTCTCTATGCAGTGGAGAAATAATGAAGAAATCAGAGAGGACTGATATAAGACACCCTCAGCAAACACTAACCTTTGCAAATATTTTCCTCTTCAGGCCAATGTGCTATAGATGCTTTGTCAAGAAAAAAAACCAAACCAGCAAGCATGAGAGGCTGAGGGAGCTGGGGGTGTGCAGCCTGGTGAAGAGAAGGCTCAGGGCAGACCTCATTGCTCTCTACAACTACCTGAAGGGAGGCTGTAGCCAGGTGGGGGTTGGTCTCTTGTCCCAGGCAACCAGCAACAGAACAAGGGGACACAGTCTCAAGTTGTGCTGGCGGAGGTCTAGGCTGGATGTTAGGAGGAAGTTGTTGCCAGAGAGAGTGATTGGCATTGGAATGGGCTGCCCAGGGAGGTGGTGGAGTTGCTGTCTCTGGAGGTGTTGAAAAAAAGCCTGGCTGAGGCACTTAGTGCCATGGTCTAGTTGATTGGACAGGGCTGAACTATATGATCTTGGAGGTCTCTTCCAACCTGGCTGATTCTATGATTCTAAGTAGCTTATATATTAATTTGTCTATTACTTGATTAATATTTGTTTATTAAAATTATCCATTGATTACTGATGTATTATATTATACTGGGGGGGGAGAATCCTTCTCTGGTTGTAGGCTTTCCATTTCTACATTTTAAATACAACATAAGATAAATTTTAAACCCAAAATTATTTCACACAGTTCCTTAGTTTTCAGAAATCCTTCTTTCATCCATGTCTTCAAACTTATCAGCTATGTAATACATATAGATCATAGAACACCTGAAAAAGGAGGAAATAATAAAGACAGAAAAGCCTGCATCTTAAAATAACACATGAAATTCTGGTTACACCATTTAAAAGGCACGTAGCAAAATGAGGAAGGTGGCAGATGTAAAAATGAGAAGGATGGTAAGAGGAATAGGTCAGCTTCAGAAAAGGGGAGACTAAATAAGCCTTGGAAAAGAAGGGGACAACAAAGGAGTGTGAGACAGCTATCTCCATATATGAAATGGAAAAGGTATACAGCAAACTATTATCCATTGATTTTTCTTAACAGAACAAGAAGGTACTAAAAGAAACCATCCAGCAGAAAGCTGAAAAATGAGAACAAAAAAAGTATTGTTTTGCAAAGCCATGTGACAGCACCGTGCTACTCACCACACTGCATGTTGTGAAGCCCAAGATTGTCCAAAGGTTTAAGTGATTAAACAAAGTAATGGAAGGAAGGTCCCTTCTGAGCTCTTAAAAAGGCACAAACATATCCCACAGATGTGAACATCCTGATATGTGCAAGACAATCACAGAGGGTTATGTTGTATATTGCACCCTTAGAATCATAGAATCAACCAGGTTGGAAGAGACCAATTGGATTATCCAGTCCAACCTAGCACCCAGCCCTAAACAATCAACTAGACCATGGCACTAAGTGCCTCATCCAGTCTTTGCTTCAACACCTCCAGGGATGGTGACTCCACCACCTCCCTGGGCAGCCTATTCCAATGCCAATCACTCTCTCTGTCAAGAACTTCCTCCTAACATCCAGCCTAGACCTCCCCCAGCACAACTTGAGACTTGTTTTGTTTCTTCTACTCCTTCCCTGAGCACTTGCTGTCCACCACAGTTAGGCACAAGGAAAGGAAAATTCATGGGAGCTGAAAACCCCTGCTTTTGTGTTTTCCCTTCAGGAACAGTCTGTTTGAGCTAGTCACTCTTTTACTCAGCTGAGATTCAGAGGTGACAGCACCAGCCAGGCTGAGAAGAAGCACCATAACTCTCCTCTAAATGTTTCCAAGAAAAATGATTCCACTTTCTTTATTATGCTATAGCTTGTTATGTAATAGCAGTAATCACAATTGCTTTGTAATATACCTGGAGCAGCTTTGGAGATTGATTAAATGCTTTGGTTTCCCTTCATCTTTAATCAAATCCAGCAGCTGTTTATCACTCAGAATACTTTAGATCAATAAAGCTTATGCCTTACTTATATGTTTAAAAGGGTATGCTTTATATTAGCTTCCTTGAAGCCATAAGCAGTAATTACAATAAATGATCATACTCTGTAGAGTTAAAAGTAAGTAGGGTAATAAAATGGATAAAATCACCAGAGCATAAGACACTTTTGGAAAGCTACACTTCTTAGTTGAAAGTTTGTCCTGAGTTCATTGGTAAAGAAGGGACTGGAAAAGCTGTGAGCAAAATTCTGTTGAGACCTTGCCATCAGCCTGAACATTATGACCAGAATACAGAACAGGATACTTGCTACATCAACTGCAGACCTGTCCTTCAAGCACCCACCAGAAGAAGAAAAGCCAAGGATAAGGCTGTCAGGAAATTCTAACCAAAATTACAATGCCTCAACTTAGATGGAAGGAGAACCAAAATCATCAGTTGTAATGATTGTGTGAGACCCACTTGTGTCTTCTGACTCCACTCAGGGGTTCAGAGGCATTACATCAATAAAGCTTGAGGTATACTTAGATTACATAAACATAAATGAAGTGCTACTGAGGGCAGTATAAAAACTTCTGCTGCCTTCCATAAGACTAGGACCTTACTCTCTGTGTTAATCATAGTGAGTTAAGTGCATCCAGTGTCCAGTTCTGTATGTGTGTCCTGTTCTGGGCCCCTCAAGGCAAGACAGATGTTGACATACTGGAATGTGTCCAGAGAAGGGTGACAAAGCTGGTGAAGGGCCTGGAGATGGGGGGCTGTTTAGCCTGGAGAAGAGGAGGTTCAGGGGTGAACTCATTGTTGTCTAAAACTACCTGAAGGGAGGCTGTAGCCAAGTGGGAGTTGGTCTCTTCTCCCAGGCAACCAGCAACAGAACAAGGGGACACAGTCTCAAGTTGTGCCGGGGGAGATATAGGCTGGATGTTAGGAGGAAGTTCTTCACAGACAGAGTGATTGGCATTGGAATGGGCTGCCCAGGGAGGTGGTGGAGTCACCATCCCTGGGGGTGTTCAAGAAAAGCCTGGATGAGGCACTTAGTGCCCTGGTCTAGTTGATTGGACAGGACTGGGTGCTAGGTTGGACTGGATGATCTTGGAGGGCTCTTCCAACCTGGTTGATTCTATGATTCTGTAAGTGAATGAAAGTTGAATGCCAGGTATAAAATGATCAAATCCAAACAAAACAGACTGGAAAAAAGTCCACTTCATCATGCTGTCAGACAAGATAAGACAAACCCTTGGCTGATGCCTTGAAAAGACAAATATTTGGGTACAAAAAGGAAGAGTGCATAAAGTCATTGCTTCCAAAATTATATATTGTGGAAAATCCCTGCATCACTTTCACTAGCAGTTCACAGCTACTCATTCATTTTGCCAAATTGCAAAAGCTGCTGCTCTCTGACATCTTCTGGGGCAGCAGAGCATCTTTCCTGATCATAAGGGGAGAAAAAACAATGCCCAGTGATACAGCCATATGAAAAACAGTGTTTATATGGCAGGTGAGAAGATTTGGGTCGTTCTGTACATAGTCAGGATCCTGTTTGGAAGAGACAACATTAGGGCTCTTTTTCCACACAGCAATACAGGTTGTTTTCCCCAGAAGTAAAGTGTCATTAGTGTCATGTGCCAACAAATACATAGTACACCAGGATTTAGGAATCTTTTAAGTGGGCTAGCCCTTCAAACCTCCCCTTATCCCAGAAGCATTGCAAAATATACCATATACTACATTTGCTTAGGTGGACATTGAGTCATGTTAAGTTAGTGGTCATTGGGAGGACTTTGGGTGCCTAGAAAGCTCCAGTCTTCCAGTTAATCAGGCGAGGGAAAGAGGAAGTGGACAAAACAAGATAGAGGCAGCCTCTTGTTATCATTGCTGTTCAGAAGAGGAGGAATGCTGGAGTATCTAAAGCTTTCCACTTTGTTTTGCTGTTTTTCTCAGACTTGTCTGGGCTTTCAGCTGTTAAAAATAAAGAAGGGAAAAAAGAGGGAGATGGGGGAAGACAGGCTCTTCAAGTTGTTTTATGAACCCAGCAAATGCTTCACACTTTTCAATTCTCCCACTCTGTGTTCCTTTTCACACTGCTAACCACTTGAAAGCATCTTGCAGGGGAGAAACTACCAGAGAAAATAGTGTTGGCTGCTTCTTGTTTATTATATGCAGATCAAGCAGTTCTTATTAACTCAGTTTCCATCCTTCTTTCACAGGTAGTAGTGCTGTGATATTATTTGCAAGCAGCCAAGGTAATTACCATCCAGCAGGGTCCAATTGTTTTCAATTAAAAGCTTGACTGAAGTCTTTAGTTTTTAATACCATTGTGACCATCTGCTTTCACTGAAGTTCATCAGCAAAGGCACAGGCCTCATTCTAATGCTGCTTAATTATATAGAGGAACCTTTTTTTTTTGGTCAGAGATTCATTTTTCCCTGCTAAAGAAATGGGCAGCAAAGAGACTGCCTGGCTTTACTAATCGCCTGCGGCAAGATGGAGTACTTGGGAAGATCATTACCTTCCTGGGAGATCCAGCTGTTACTGAGCTGACAAGGAGATCCAAGGGACCAACAGGAGAAAGCAGTTAACCTCAGCCACCCTCCTTTCCCTTCAGTCACTTGCTTCCTTTTCCTTCCAGCAAACCTAAAAAAGGAAATGGAGCTGATCTAAACCCAGGCAGTGCAATCCCCCTGCGCTGATTAGACTTTCAGCCCCAGTTGCGGGCCAGGAAGGTAGGCAGCCTTTCCTGCCTGCCCACACGCTCCTTCCTCTTTGCACGTGCAGTGAATCTTTTGAAGTCCTGTATCGTCTCAGATCTAAAGATCTCCAAATCCCTTACAGGCATTCATTAAGCCCTGTGCAATCCTCAGGAGAAGTGAATAAATATAATTTTCCAGATGGGGAAATTAGGGCAGCAAGAGGTTAAGTGACTAGCCTGGAGCCAAACAATAAATAAGTGGTAGAATCAGCACCAAGGCCTGCAAAGTCCCACGTTTCACAAAAATCTCTGGAGTGCTCAGCTCCAGGAAAGAAAAAGGAAAAACAACAACACCCCATCCCTCAACTCCTCAGGACACTTAACTCATTTACTGCAGCTCTGCATTAATGTCAGACCCCACCTGGAGTACTATGTGCAGTTCTGGAGCCCCCAGCACAAGAAGGACATGGAACTGCTGGAACGAGTCCAGAGGAGAGCCACGAAGGTGATCAGAGGGCTGCAGCAGCTCTGCTATGAGGACAGGCTGAGAGAGTTGGGGCTCTTCAGCCTCGAGAAGAGAAGGCTTCGAGGAGACCTTAGAGTGGCTTTGCAGTATATGAAGGCTTTGCAGTATATGAAGGGAGCCTACAGGAAGGCTGGGGAGGGACTATTTACAAGGTCTAGTAATGTCAGGACAAGGGGGAATGGGTTTAAACTGGCAGAGGGGAGATTTAGACTGGATGTTAGGAGGAAGTTCTTTACAGTGAGGGTGGTAAGACACTGGCACAGGTTGCCCAGGGAGGTTGTGGATGCTTCCTCCCTGGAGGCGTTTAAGGCCAGGCTGGATGAGGCCTTGAGCAACCTGCTCTAGTGGAAGGTGTCCCTGCCTATGGCAGGGGGTTGGAGCTGGACAATCCTTGAGGTCCCTTCCAGCCTAAACCATTCTATTATATGTGCCAGTGCTAATAAGTGTGACTCAGTGTTCCCAACTGTACTGTGAAGAGAAGGGCATTTTGTAGACTTAGTGAGGGAACTGCTGTCTCAAGGCAGGGCAGCCTGCTCTAGGGTAGGGTGTCTCTGCCCCTGGCAGGGGGGTTGGAACTAGATGGTCCTTCTGGTCCCTTCCAACCTGACTGATTCTCTGATTCTAAGCAAACTTGATATTGCTCCGTATCATTGGCCCAGAAAAACACACACCAGACCAGCCTGCTGCCACTTTTGTTACACATGGCTATTTCCAAGGATACGTTCCCTGAGAGGCACATCATTTGCCAAGCACTAGTTAAAGAGGAAGAGTACATGGCATGACAATGTCAAAGCTGGGACATGCACTGCACTGCATGTGCAGCTCGAATCCCTGAAATAAGAAGCCAGAGGCTTTCCATCTTCTTGGCCAGCAGGTAAAGCCCTGCTCCTCACCAATATTTGGAGAAATGGAAAGTTGAGTTTCACTCTCTCACCTTAAGGTGACTCCTTGGCACATGTCTTCACTCTCAAGACAGTGTATAAGACCCCTGTAACACTCCTTCCCAAAGGCCACCAATCCTGCTCTGAGCTGGTGCATCATGCAGGCTGGCTGTTAACCAAACTAAGACCAGCTCTATGGCTCCTATGGGACAAAAGGCAGTGAAGGTGGAATCTGAGGCTTGTGAGATAATTACTTCAGAAAATCAGAGAATCAAAGAATCAACCAAATTGGAAGAGACCTCCAAGATCGTCCAGTCCAACCTAGCACCCAGCCCTGTCCAATCAACTACATACAAGCAGGTATTTACAATATCTACAGCTATAGACAGAAATATACAAGTTAAAGCCAATACAGAAACACAACAGCCCTCCCAGAAACCTGAGTCCCCAGGAGGGGCTCCCAACCACCCTTCCACCTCCTTTCCACCCCTCTACCTTGTCCCAGACATTGCCTTACATTCAAGGTGAGTTTGGAGAATTGGCCAGGGAGGTTAGGAAGCAGATTAGTCACACAGACAGCAGGTAAGAGAGAGAAGGGAGGCAGTCAAAGCCAGAGAACAACTCAGTTATCCATGTTTGGGTTCTTGTTTTTATACATCTCACCTGTGAGAGCAGCAGACATCACCATTGTTTCCTTTTCACAGCCTATAATCTAATTCTTCTCACTAAAATATCCCAGCTAGGCTCAAACTAGCACAAAACCCATGGTGGGGGGAGAAGAAAGGAATTTGGAGTGCTCCATAAGCTATTGTAAATATAATGCAATTTGTTTCTATACAGATTTATTTTAAAGCTGTGTGTAGTATGTATCCTAAATGTGTATTTACACAGCAGAGTTTTCTTGTAACCAATATGCATTTAAGAAGCAAATTCTGATGTCATACACAGTGACAAACATGCAGGACACATTCCAAAAGATGGTTTCCTTACACTTTCATTCCTAAGACGCTCCCAAAGGCTGATTACTGCCAGAGAAGTAGACAAGAAAAAGTGAGAAGAAATTATAGAATCAACCAGATTGGAAGAGACCTCCAAGCTCATCCAGTCCAACCAATCACCCAGCCCTAATCAACCAGACTTTTATTGAACTTCTCCAGGGACGGCAACTCCACCACCTGGGCAGCCCATTCCAATGCCAATCACTCTCTCTTTCAAGAACTTCCTCCTAACATCCAGCCTAGACCTCCCCTGGCACAACTTGAGACTGTGTCCCCTTGTTCTGTTGCTGGTTGCCTGGCAGAAGAGACCAACCCCACCTAGCTATAGCCTCCCTCAGGTAGTTGTAGACAGCCATGAGGTCACCCCTGAGCCTTGTCTTCTCCAGGCTAAACACCCCCAACTCCCTCAGCCTCTCCTCACAAGGCTTGTGTTCCAGGCCTAAATGTGAAGGCAAAGTCCTTGTCTGTCTCCAGAGGTCTTATGAATTAACCAAATGTCTAATAATAAAAGCAATCTCCTTTAATGTATCAGGTGTTTATCATGTCTATGTCTTAGTGATGTGTTACTCCACACATGAGTGTAAGGAAGTGGTCAGCAGCAATATACCACTTATACCACTGTGTCCCCTTGTTCTGCTGCTGGTTGCCTGGGAGAAGAGACCAACCCCCACCTGGCAACACAGACCTTTTCTTTATGAATTACCTTGAAGGAAACATCATGATCACGTTAATAAAATAGTCCAATAAACATATTTTTGGCACAAGTGTCCTGTGAATTGGATGACCTTGGAAATTGGTAATAAGATTTTCATCTCCTCTTACTGCATTTGAAAATTATCTGGGCCCGTAAGTCAGCATAGCTACTCCAAAGAGTTTCACAATGACTTGTGCAAAATGATTTGGCAGTGTCTCTTTGGGCAGCTATTATGGAACTCTGTGTGCACTGCAAGAATTATGGAGACACTTTCCTCCTTTTCCAAAGTGCTCTCTATAATCTTCCAAAAAGCTGGTTTCCAGTGAAAAGTCCTACAATGACATGAGCTATAATGCATCAATACATCTGAGTGAAAAGCTTTGAACAGCACTCAGACTAGTAGGAGCCACCTGGAGTTGGTGCCTAAGAATATTTAAGACGACCACTCTCGCTTAAGTTACTAGGAGTTCTTTAGCCACTAGCTCTAGCCAAAAGCATTGGAGCACTTTTGCTTTCTCTCTACCTCCACGAGCTCCCATAAGGCAAGAATAGAACAAGGGGACACAGTCTCATTTTGTGCCGGGGGAGGTCTAGGCTGAATGTTAGGAGGAAGTTCTTTCCAGAGAGAGTGATTGGCATTGGAATGGGCTGCCCAGGGAGGTGGTGGAGTCGCCACCCCTGGAGGTGTTGAAGAAAAGCCTGGATGAGACATTTAGTGCCATGGTCTATTTGATTGGCTAGGGCTGGGTGCTAGGTTGGACTGGATGATATTGGAGTTCTCTTCCAACCTGGTTGATTCTGTGATTCTATGATCCAAGTGAAGAGCTTTAAACAGCACTCCTGGGGTTGATGCCTAAGAATATTTAAGACAACCACTCTTGCTTAAGTTATTAGTAGTTCTTTATTCACTAGTTCTAGCCGAAAGTATTGGGACACTTTTGCTTTTTCTGTACCTCTGTGAGCTCTCATAAGGCAAGAATCTGCCTTCTGACAGGAGTGCATGACCAGCAGTGCCTTTCCCTATATCTCAGCAAGCTCCCAACACTATGAAGAGTACTAGGTCCACCCTACTTAACTGGAAGCATTTAAAATTGAGATACTGAACTCAGGTTCCATCTTCATCAGGAATAAAGCACTTCCAAAGGGCCACATATGATCTACATCTCACTTCAGAATTATTTCTCTTTCTCCATCAGCTACAGAGGCAATTTAGTGCAAGCAGGTTCCTAGTTCCGGCACCTGAGTGAATTGCTGAAAGAAGAATAAAGATTGGAATGGGTTGCCCAGGGAGGTGGTTGAGAGCATTCTCAGGAGGTGTTTAAGGCCAGGCTGAATGAGGCCCTGGCCAGCCTGATCTATGGTAGGGTGTCCCTGCCCATGACAGGGGGGTTTGAACTGGATGATCCTTGTGGTTCCTTCCAACCCTGACTGATTCTACGAAACTACTTATTAGCAATATCGAAACAGAGGAGCTACTGGATGTAAGAAGTTCCCTGTTCTAAACATGAAAGGGAGAGAAATACCCTCACTTTCTATCTTGAGGTCATTTTCTGTGTATATAGATAAGGCAAATGAAGACTTGAGACATCATGAGACTTGACTCTAGTGAGCAAAGTCAGTGGTGTAGTCTCTGAGAATCCATTTAGGAACAGGGGCAGGGGGCTGTAGGTCAAGGCAAATATCAGAGTCTTTGTTTGAATTACAAGGATTGGTTCTGCTTGTGCATCTGCCAATGACTCTACAACATCGTTCAGAGCAATAAGTAAATGAACCTACACTGTCATGCAGGGAGGTTTTTCCCATTATTGTAGAGAAGACTGAAACAAGCATGGAAGGCAGCCTAGGTTTAGCAAAAGCAGAAGGGTTTGGACTGCTTTCTGGATAAATCTGAGATTTCACTATCAGGTTTTAAGTGCAAAGTGTACAGCTCATCCCACTTTCTCCCTATGGGTCCATAGCATATGCACCTGTGCTGTACAGAAATGTGTTTTCCTGCCCATAATCAATTCAATAAAAACACCAGTGAATTTTTAAATGGAAGTATATGGAAAGTTCCTCACAGCTCTGGGATCTGTCTGGAAGGTTTGCAGCAGCTCCTTGCTGGACCTCCGGAGCAAGGAAAGCTTTATTCATTTGCACTCTTCCAGGCAAATCTAATTTTTCAGTATACATATTTGAGGTCAAAGAAGTGCAGTATTAGCAGTCACCTTTTACCATATTTTTTCAGGCCTGAGTAGAAATAAGATTTCCAGGTGGATCTGCATCATAACACTTCTATTGTGTCTCACAGTCCATTCTCTCTAGATTCAATAACGTTGAATTTCAAGTTGGAGGCAGCTGAGCCTTATGAGATGGCTCAGTGAAAAGGACCCTTCAGCCTGAAGATGTGGGAGGTGTGCCACACCAGATAAGGGGAGGCTGACTGCTCTTTTAGATCTATTTGTATAAACTCTGCATTCTGTTTGCCTGACCACTTTACCCTCAAAGTCAGTTCCCCTTTCCCACTTGTTTTATTAGAAGCATGCATTGTTGTGACTGTTTGGGTGTTACCTGCCCCCACACACTTAAGAAGATCAACCAGACTAGACTCAGCTGATCTGGAAATTAGAGAAGGAAGCTATATTTACAGCTTAGCACAATATGCAATCAGGTATTTATAATATATATACAGAAATATACAAGTTGAAAAGGTAATACAGAAACACAACAGCCCTCCCAGAAACCTGAGTCCACAGGAGGGGCTCCCAACCACCCTTGCCTCTTCTTCCCACCCCTCTACCTTACCCCAGGCTTTGCTTTACATTGAAGATGAGTTTGGAGAATCAGCCAGGGGGGTTAGGAAGAAGAAGGATTAGTCAGGCAACATGTTAAAGAGAAAAATGCATCCCAAATCCCAGAGAGAGACTCTGTTATCTATATTTATGTTCTTGTTCTTATATATCTCAGCAAGCCTATGAGTGCAGCAGACATCACCGTTGTTTCCTTTTCACAGCCTGTAATCTAATTCTTGTCACCAAAATGTCCCAGCTAGGCTTAAACTAGCACAATGGTGCACCAAAATGCTTCAGCCTGATTCAGACAACTGATATGTCACACATTAAACATTTTTTTGTGTGTGAGAAGAGAAAGCTCCCCAATTCTTTCCAGCGTCCTTAATTTCCCTTCTTAATGCACTCAGACAGCTTAAAGACATAGATGTAGAGTCAGAGTACCAAGAATCCATGTGGAAAACAGTATTATCAAAAGATCACTCTGAAAACCTGTATTTCAGTGAGCTTTGTGCCATTCCCTGAATAGCACCCTCAGGCCTCATGTACTGTCTTGTAATTACAAAAAATACAACTTGGTGTAGCGTGAGCTATGTCAGCTTTGATTATGCCAGCAGAGAAAGACGTGGGATACAGACAAAGAATAAAGGAAGAATGATGGCTGTCTACTGGCTTATCAATTTACATGTCTCTACAGTAAATCTAAGTCCTTTGTGCTGTCAGTCATGCACTCCTACGGCAGTGATTGCTGGAATATGAAAATCACAGCTTTGAGATCCAGTTGTATGTTCACATATTTGCAAAACCTTTCTGGGTTTATTGCTTCAGTGGCTGCAGCATCCTATATTGGGTTTGTGATTTGAAGCTTGACATTTCCCCCTACAAAGCAGCTTATATGCAACAGTTCATATCAACAGTCTCTGAACCACCACCTCTCCAGTTTAAATTACAAATGAGACTGGAAAAGAAACCTGGAAAACTGTAAAGGTACAGAATCAACCAGGTTGGAAGAGCCCTCCAAGATCATCCAGTCCAACCTAGCACCCAGCCCTAAACAATCAACTAGACCATGGCACTAAGTGCCTCAGCCAGGATTTTCTTGAACACCTCCAGAGACAGTGACTCCACCACCTCCCTGGGCAGCCCATTCCAATGACAATCATTCTCTCTGGGAAGAGATTCTTCCTAACATCCAACCTAGACATCCCTTGACACAACTTGACACTGTGTCCCCTTGTTCTGTTGCTGGTTGCCTGGGACAAGAGACCAACCCCTGCCTGGCTACAGCCTCCCTTCAGGTAGTAACAAATGTTTATACAATGCTGCTTATATGCAACAGTTCATGCCAACAGTGTCTGAACCACCACCTCCCCAGTTTAAATGACCAAAGAAGCTTGAAAAGAAACCTGGGAAATTGTAAAGGTAACAAATGATCATACAATGCAGCTTATATGCAACAACTCATACCAACAGTATTTGAACCACCACCACCTCTCCAGTTTAAATTACAAAGGAAAATGGAATTGAAACCTGGGAATCAAATGATCATATGTTAGATGAAGTATTTCAGGTCCATAAATCCCAATTATATGTTGTGATTGTGGCTAAAAACAGCACACCTCCTGATCAAATGTTTACTCTGACATACATAGCTGCCTAGCCAACATCATGCTTGAACACATTAACTGCAACTGCATATTTTCAGCTGAAATGGCACACAGGAAATCAACGAAGATAGGAAAGCATGAGCAAAACCCATCCCAGGGCTGCAATTGTCTGTAGCAATTGTCAGCAGAAAATCCAGCTTCCTGGAAGTTTTAAAGGCACAGTGTTCAGAAAACAAAAACCATACTTGTTACAGGTACCACACACACACATACACCCAAACTCAATTTCCCAAGATCTCTCCCAGTAGGATCCACATCCAGGAGTGGATCAGAGTGGACTCTTGCTGTTGTGAAACACAAGCAGTTGTATTTTTATCTGCCCAGTGAAGAAAAACACCACGCCATGTAAGATTTTCTGCAGGACAACAGGTGACTAACAAGAAAGAAAAGAAGAATCAGAAAAAATCCTAAGAACTTTCCTCAGCTACTACCCTAACATGGAGTAAGCATGGAGCAAAATACAATCCCCATCATAGAATCAACCAGGTTGGAAGAGACCTCCAAGGTCATCCAGTCCAACCTATCCAATCTAACCATACAGTCCAACCTATTCAACGAAGATCATTCAGTCCAGCTCTATCCAATCAACTAGACCATGGCACTAAGTGTCTCAGCCAGGCTTTTCTTGAACACCTCCAGGGGTGGCAACTCCACCACCTCCCTGGGCAGCCCATTCCAATGCCAATCACTCTCTCTGGGAAGAACTTCCTTCCTATCTAGCTTATACCTCTCCTGGTACAACTTGAGACTGTGTCCCCTTGTTCTGTTTCTGGTTGTCTGGCAGAAGAGACTGACCCCTACCCAGCTACAACCTCCCTTCAGGTAGTTGTAGACAGCAATGAGGTCACCCCTGAGCCTCCTCCAAGCTAAACATTGCCAGCTCTCTCAGCCTCTCTTCATAGGGCTGTGTTCCAGGCCCCTCACCAGCTTCATCTAAATACTTGAATACAATTAGCCTCTAATGGATTAAAAACTGCAATGCAAGGAAAACAAAAGCCACTGGAAAACATGTCAGGACAATAAATTATTGCTGATTTTCTGAACTTAGGCACATTGATCAGAAATCCCTCCAAAAACTCTCCAAATAATGTAACTCTCTTCAAATTCTCTGCATTAAACCACAGGAAACTGTCATATTCACACATTCAGCTTCTGAGCTGCATTCCGTAAGGCAAGTACAAATCTTCCAGATCAGTAAATCTGCACAATATGGCAGTGTTTGGTTCCCATACTGAATAAAATATGGCCTGTCCTATCTGATCCATTTATTAGACTTGGCACTATGTTCTTACTCACATTTCTAATGGCTTTGGATCACTTTTGTCATGATGTAACAAGAGGAGCATGAAATCACTACACACTTTAAAATAAAAACATACATTATGCTTTGATTTTTTTTTTTCCTTAGTGAGTCTCCTAATGCTTGGCTTCTACAGCAGAAGGCTTTTTCCTCCTTAATATCTTGTAAAATCATAAAATACATTTGTCTAGGAGGAAGGAATATTACAAGCAAGTAAATGACAGCAGAGAAAGAAGAAGGCCATTGTTTTCATTATTTACCCCAATTTTTAACCGGGAAGTATATTTTGGTCCTGAAGTTTCATTTGAATCAAGAAGGATCCTTATTTAGGGAACCAGAGGAAGGCTACCAGCAACAAACACTGTTTTGCTGCACTTATTATAATAAATAACCCAAAACACTATTTGCTTCTTTTGCAGTTCCTTGTACATCTTCAACTTGAAGCATGTCTTTATTTCAAGACCATCCCTCTCTGCACCATCAGAAGGAAAAAAGCTGGGATTAACCTAAAGTCCACTGAAGCTGATAGCCTGTTACTGACAGTGGCTGCCTGAGGATCATAGAATCAACCAGGTTGGAAGAGAACACCAAGATCATGCAGCCCAACCTAGCACCCAGCCCTAGCCAGTCAACTAGACCATGGCACTAAGTGCCTCAGCCAGGCTTTTCTTGAACATCTCCAGGGACAGCGACTCCACCACCTCCCTGGGCAGCCCATTCCAATGCCAATCACTCTCTCTGGCAAGCATTTCCTCCAAACATCCAGCCTAGACTTCCCCCAGCACAACTTGAGACTGTGTCCCCTTGTCCTGTTGCTGATTGCCTGGGAGAAGAGACCAATCCCACCTGACTACAACCTCCCTTTAGGTAGTTGTAGACAGCAATGAGGTCAGCCCTGAGCCTCCTCTTCTTCAGGCTAAACAACTCCAGCTCCCTCAGTCTCTCCTCATAGGGTTTGTGTTCCAGGCCTCTCACCAGCTTTGTCACCCTTCTCTGGACACATTCCAGTATCTCAACACCTCTCTTGAAGCATATCTTTATTTCAAGACCATCCCTCTCTGCACCATCAGAAGGAGAGCTGGGATTAACCTAAAGTCCACTGAAGCTGACAGCCTGTTACTGACAGTGGCTGACTGAAGATGTTAAAGAAGCAGTAAGAGAGCAAAGAAAGCCCACAGTGAGCCACAGTTATGGCCTTAGATTTCTCTTCTGTGCCCACGTGTCATGTGAACCAGCCTGAATTTTCATTTCAAGGTGCTGCCTGATAAAACTGCTTTGGAGAATCAAAGTCAAAGCCCAGAACATAATGCAGACTACCAAGCCTAGACAATCTTGCCAAAACCCCGAAGATGTATCTGTGCCTATAACACCAGAAATTTGTTATTCAGTCTTTCACCTACTCCATATTCTTTCACCTACTCCATATTCTTTCACCTTTGAGACACATTTTTGCATGAGAAGCACTTGAATGAATGACAGCCCTAGCAGCAGCCTATCACACTGGAATAATAAAGGATTAATTACCTCCATCATCAGCACTCTATTATTATTTGAAGCATCAAGCACCTGCTTGTGAGGTACAAATGCCTGGAAACACAGGAAAGAAGGCACTGCATTAATTCAATAGGGCTTCTAGCCTGCACCTGCATTTAATTAGTTATTCTCAGATCAGACCTGTGGAGCCAGAAGCTGCAAGTGAGAGCACGACTGACTGATGGTCTGGTTGGGCTGACAGAGTAATTAATTGCGTTCTTACCATGGCTCCATCTTCTGTGCAAACAAAAGTTAATCATTTACTGAAAAAGGCTAACCTAATGCTTCTTCACCATTTGAAACAGGGCACAGAGCATTTCAGTAAGTGTCCTCCACTTTTTATTTACTGCTTGCATCCCAAAATGATGGTAGTGACCTCTGTGTAGTTCCACTAGAGCCTTACACAGGCAGGGGGTGAGAAGATATAGAGCAAATGAAAAGAAGTGAACATCAGAATTAGAAAAGTGCTGACCACAGAAAACCACCACTCGGCAGCTGTCCCAAAAACAAAGGCTTGCTTGGGCAGAGGTTTGGCAAAATGTCAGCTAATAACCTGTCTGTGCTGGTGTTCCTCTAGCCCTCAATGTTACAGTATGCATGTCAGCTTCCAGCTATTCATACATATTAATGACTGTATTTTCAAAGCACTTTGGAAAGAGGTAAGCATCACTATTGATGATCTTGGAGGTCTCTTCCAACCTGGTTGACACTATGATTCTATGATTGCTCATGACAAAATTATTTCCTTTCTTTTAAAATCCCTTTATTTTGCCTTTTGAGAGCAGCCTGGTACTTTTTTTTTTTTTAATTAATAGCATATACTTGACCAAAAATGCTAAGATGCTGGTTCCAGCAAATTACACAGATAATTAAGCCTAATTTCAATAATGCTCCAAAGCACTACTAATAAATCTTTAGGCTCTTGAATTCCTTAGATATACATAAAACACTTCACATAAACCAAATTCCACACTCACAGCTCCATTTCTGTCGAGCTTTGGCAACCCTGAGCTAAATTCTGCTGTCAGTTAAATCCCTGTAAGTCTCAAGCAATTGCTTGTCCTTGGTGGCATAACTCAAGATTACAGCTGTGCGAATGAGCACAGAATGTATCTTGAGATGTTGTAAATCTGACCTCCAGCTTGCTTCCATGAAAGGGGAAAACCCAGAAACTTATTTCCACATCTAGTAGGCTGCTTGGAAAACTAGCCTGAATAAATATTATTATTTCAGTCACAGACATAGCAGCATTAAAACAGAGTTAAAACTGCCCAGTACCTAGGTATACTGGGAGTGGGAAAGATGCCAAATGTTATATTTATGAGCTACTACAAGCAGCACTTAACTTTTAGTCACTCACAAGCGCTTTGGCTCCCTACTATGGCACATCAAGACCTTCAGCTTATTCTTGGTTACTAGGTCACTGTCTGACCTCAAGATACTGAAGCATTTCATCACTAGCAGCACTTGAGTGTTAATCACCCAACCTCCCAACCCACATAGTTTGCTCTGTTGTTTTATGGTGCTTAGAGGGTGTGCAAGTTCCAGACAACCAGAGAGTGAGACCTCTACAGACCTGGACATCATCCTTGTTCCTCCTGAGCTGTTAGGTCACTGCTTGCCACAAAAAAAGCTGATCCAAAACATTTGGGGCCACATCTTCACATGGGAATGGACAATAGAGATTTTGCACTGGCTCAGCAGCACTGAAATACCTGTAAGCACAGAATCATAGAATCAGGGTTGGAAAGGACCACAAGGATCATCTGGTTCCAACTCCCCTACCATGGGTAGGAACACCTCATACTAGATCAGGCTGTTTAGAGCCTCATCCAGCCTGGCCATAAACACCTCCAGGGATGGGGCTTTGACCGCTTCCCTGGGCAACCCATTCCAGAGTCTCACCATCTGCATGGTGAAGAACTTCTTCCTAGCATCCAGTCTGAATCTGCCCATTTCTAGCTTTGTTCCATTCTCTTTAGTCCTATCACTACTGAACATCCTGTAAAGTCCCTCTCTGGCTTTCTTGCAGGCCCCCTTAAGATACTGAAAGGCCACAATTAAAACACCTTGGAGCCTTCTCCTCTCCAGACTGAACATGGAATCATAGAACCGTAGAATCAACCAGGTTGGAAGAGACCTCCAAAATCATCCAGTCCAACCTATCACCCAGCCCTAGCCAATCAACTAGACCCCAACTCCCTTAGTCTCTCCTCACAGGAGAGGTGCCCCAGCCCTCTGATCATCAGAGGTAATCAGGGATAAGCAGAGAGGGACTGGGGAAGTGAAATCTCTTTTGTTGCCCCAACTTCTCTTCATAAACAGGCCCAGAAAATACAAGAAACATTTTCACAGCCTTGAGTATTTTCCCAGATTCCCTTTAGCCACCACTTTTCTGAAGTATATTGTAGAAGATTTGCCAAATGGAGGGTATCATTATACACTTACAATAAAATGGTTGAATAAAGAATATCACAAAAGCTAACTTCTACATAAAAGGAAAGGGAAAATAATAGTGTCTGTGTGTTCTGTTTGTAGATGCACAAGTTAAATAAATCAGGATTTTTCTAAACTGCCTTTTGAAGAAACATCATTTGCCAAAAGTGCAGTAGAATCCTTGCAGAGTTGCCACTCGCAGTTAAAGAAGCATGTCCCGGTTATTACTTACATGCCTGTATGAAGTGTTAGCTAGATTCAAGCTAGAAAGAACATCAAAGAGATGCACAGCAATGAGGTCACCCCTGAGTCTCCTCTTCTCCAGGCTAAAGACCCCCAGCTCCTTCAGCCTCTCCTCATAGGGTTTGTGTTCCAGGCCTCTCACCAGCTTTACCTCCCTTCTCTGGACACGTTCCAGTATCTCAACATCTCTCTTGACTTGAGGAGCCCAGAACTGGACACAGCACTCAAGGTGTGGCCTGACCAGTGTTGAGTACAGGGGCAAAATAACCTCCCTTGTCCTACTGGCCACACTGTTCCTGATACAGGTCAGGATGCCATTGGCATTGATCACGATATTGTACAGGACTGGGCCCAGCTCTGATCCTTGGGGGACCCCACTGGTGACTGGAATAAGCCACAGAACAATTACTTATTTTTCACCAGTAGCATTATGTGGAGTTTTTAGAATCATAGAATCAGTCAGGTTTATTTTTTTTCCCCCCCTTAGATTCTCTTCTGTCCCTGCTTTTGGTCAATAAAAGAGAAGTTTATAGCAAGTCTGATTGCTATGTGTTGTCACAGCTACTTTTCCACAGCTTGATTTCTCAGCCTCTTGAGGCGGGGGTGGCCTTTCACTCCAGAGCACAGCAGTTCACGTGCAGTGCATTTTGGTCCTTTTTCTGCCCTTAGCAAAAACAAAGTTTCTTCTCCATGTTCCCATGGAATTGATCTTGCCTTAATTTTTCCCTCCTGCCCCTCTTTGGTCCTTGGTTTAAAGGGACTTTGCACCAGCAGACTTCACACCTGTTGCAGCCCAGGGACGATTCACTCCAGGGGAAAAATGAACAGTTTGTGCATTCCCATCCTCGCCAAAGGCTTCCTGCAGTGCAAAATGGCTCAAGGTTTCCAAGGTTCTCTTTCCCCTTCAACAAACTCAGCCTGTGGGTAGATGTACAATCAGCACATCTCTATTTGTGTTGGCTGTGAGCCCTCCACAGCCAGTATTGTCTTCTTTGGGAAACCAGGGGATTGCTTTGTGTTACCCTGCGCTTGCCTGCACTCTAACTGTTTGCTCCTCAGGATCCTGTCTACTTAGTGCAGTCCCAGGGTAAATTTAGTCCTTTCTCTTTTAGCAGAATCTTTCTTCCATAACTCCCTTCTTGTTTGGCTGTGTTTGCCACACTCGTAATGAAAGGCCTACATACAGGCCTGTATTGGTATATGTGGACTGCATGGTGAGTCTTCCAGCCCTCCCAGGGGCGTTCTGGGCAAGCTATGATAAATTATAGAATCATAGAATCACTCAGGGTTGAAAGGGACCACAAGGATCATCTAATTCCAACCCCCCTGCCATGCCCAGGAACATCCTACTCTAGAGCAAGCTGCCCACAGCCTCAGCCAGCCTGGCCTTAAGCACCTCCAGGGATGAGGCCTCAACCACCTTCCTGGGCAACCCAGTCCAGGCTCTCACCACTCTCATGCTCAACAACTTCCTCCTCACATTCAGTCTGAACCTGCCCATCTCCAGCTTTGCTCCATTCCCCCTAGTCCTGCCACTCCCTGACAGCCTAAAAAGTCCTTCCCCAGCTTTTTTGTAGCCCCCTTTCAGACCCTGGAAGGCCACAAGAAGGTCACCTGGGAGCCTTTTCTTCTCCAGACTGAACAGTCCCAACTCTTTCAGTCTGTCCTCATAGCAGAGCTGCTGTAGCCCTCTGAGCATCCTCGTGGCCCTTCTCTGGACACGCTCCAGCATCTCCACATCCCTCTTGTAATAGGGGCTCCAGGACTGGATGCTGGCCTCTGGTCTGTAAGATTAGTACAAGTGATTACCACATCAGGCAGGTAGGTAGCAATGCAGTGTAGGATGTTAACATGGCACTTCTAACTCTGGGACAACTCATCAGTAACAAATGCTTTGCTTCTGCTCTCAAAGTGGCCACAAACCTTACACTCACCTGGTTCGCCAGAAACACTGTACTGCTTGAAAGCAGAAAAATACCTTCTGGGGGTCATGTAACTGTATGAGGCCAATATCCCATAGGGAAAGAGTTTGGACTCAATCCAGTACATCTATGCAGCAGTCACTTTTAATCATTGCTAATCCAATGAGAGTAATAAGTAGGTATGGAGTCCTGCATGGATTTATTGGTCTGAGGGGATAATACTGGCAGAGATAAAGCAAGGGACAATATTTACCAGAAATAAATGTTGTCATTTATGGAGAACTAGAATGTGTTTTCACATCTATTTTGAATGTTTTTATGAGAGCTACCTGGGAGCCTCAATTAGGGCTATATTTCCTAAAGGATAATAAGTTTTTCTTTTAAGCTAATATTCTAAAGGGATAGATTAAATTAAAGGTTCATTTATAAACTATTTCTTTTCTCCTGGAAGGTGAATAATATTTTTCACTTCCACTGCTGCAGTTCATCATAATGTGTTTATTTGCATACATAATTTGATTATCTGTCATTACTTCAATCTCAGTATTACTCCTTCCTGATGAGTAAAGAACAATTTGGGCCCTGGCCCTTTACATTAACTGCAGAATTTACTACTACTGGGTAAAATGGAATCATAGAATCAGTCAGAGATGGAAAGAATCAGTCAGGGTTGGAAACGATCACAAGGATTATGTAGTTGCAACCCCCCCACCATGGGCACACAGCCTCATCCAGCCTGGCCTTAAACACCTCCAGGCATGGGGCCTCAACCACCTCCCTGGGCAACCCAGTCCAGGCTCTCACCACTCTTACGCTCAAGAACTTCCTCCTCACATCCAGTCTGAATCTCTCCACCTCCAGCTTTGCTCCATTCCCCCTAGTCCTGTCACTGCCTGATAGCCTAAAAAGTCCCTCCCCAGCTTTTTTGTAGTCCCCCTTCAGATACTGGAAGGCCACAAGAAGGTCACCTGGGAGCCTTCTCTTCCCCATACTGAACAGCCCCAACTCTTTCAGTCTGTCCTCATAGCAGAGGTGCTCCAGCCCTCTGAGCATCCTTGTGGCCCTAATCTTGCAGCCATTGATGTAAGAAGCAAAACTTCCATGAATGTCACTGGGGCCAGGGATTCACCTGTTACATGTATGTTTGAACACCCTCCTAAGGGCTTCAGAGTCTGCATTTTACCGACCTGATGCATGCCAGGGGCTCTCTTCATGTGTAGTTGGCTACTGCTGTCCTCCAACAGCAATTTAGAGACATCAGGAGAACAATTTTAGAATCATGGAATCATAGAAGAGTTTAGGTTGGAAGGGACCTCAAGGATCATCCAGCTCCAACCCCCTGCCATAGGCAGGGATACCTCACACTAGAGCAGGCTGCTCAAGGCCTCATCCAGCCTGGCCTTAAACACCTCCAGGGAGTAAGCATCCACAACCTCCCTGGGCAACCTGTTCCAGTGCCTTACCACCCCCACTGTAAAGAGCTTCCTCCTAACATCCAGTCTAAATCTCCTCTCTGCCAGTTTAAACCCATTACCCCTCGTGCTGTCATTACAAGGCCTTGTCAATAGTCCCTCCCCAGCCTTCCTGTAGATCCCCTTCAGATACAGGAAGGCCACTATAAGGTCTACTCCAATCCTTCTCCAGACTGAAGAGCCCAAACTCTCGTAGCCTATCCTCATAGCAGAGCTGTTCCAGCCCTCTGAGCATCTGAAAAAAAATTGTTGGAGAACAAAAAATAACTCAAAGTCCTGTTGCAAAAGTTCTGAGCTGTTTTTCAACTTCCAAGACTTACACAGGTTAAGGGAGTGAAATCCAGCCCGTCTGTACCACTCGCGCGTGGCAGTTACTCAGGGGCAGTGTTGCCCTGCGCAGTCAGAGGGGATTGATTTTTGTTTGTTCAGGTCTATCTCGCAGCAACAGAGAAGCACGTTGTGAAGATGGGAAAAAATCTGATACAGAAAAGCTGGGAAGCAAAGCTGTTCATATTTCCAGGTCTGATATGTGCACATGGATTTAATGAATAGTATAATATGTAAAAAAATCTTTGAGACATATTGGAATAGTGAAGTGAGACACTGGGCTATGGATGGTGGTTCCTGACTGAATAAGAGTCTTTTGTGGTTAGCTTGGGTTTATTTTATCTCTTTATGTTTCACTCTGACTATTTAATAGGGGGTTTTGAGTTTCCTGGACTCCACAGAGGATCAGTCGTTTTCTCCCTGTGGCATTCTCAGCAGAGCATCTTCATCCTGTGCATGTTCACAGCTGACTGGGTACACTGAACTGCTCTTTTTTGTTTTGTTTCCTGAAAAACTTAGTCATGGAGAGGAAAATAAAAAAAGAGGGTCAGCTAACTGGGCAGGTCCTTGTAGGGAACTCAAGGCTGTGATGAAATTCCTTGGGCTCCAAAAGGCCCAGGGGGCTGATCCTCAGGTTCACAGTCATAGAAGTCTCTTCCAACCTGGTTGATTCTATGAACCTAGGGGTCAGCCCCCTGGGCCTTTTGGAGCCTTTATTTCCCGTCCTGGTGAAAGGATGTCCAGCCTGGTTGGAAGCAGACATTCCTGATGCAGGTGGCATGAAAATGGGTCTTGTGAGAGTTCATCTTGTAAATGCAGAGAGGTGAAGACATGGTTTGAATTTGGCAGCTCTCCTCTAAGCTTCCCACTGTTTCCTTGGCACAAACATGAGGCTGGGATATGTCCCAGCTGAAGTCTGGGATCAACTGTCCTCTATGTGAGGTTCCAAAAAAAAGGGCTAGAGCCTGTGAGCTGCAGAAGGCCTCCCCTCGAAGTCACTAAGAGACATTACAACAAATAATTTCACTGAAAACACAAGCCTAGACATGCTTCTTAGAATCTCCACACACAGTACTGCACAATGTATCTTCAAGTGTGCTTTAACCATGACTCTGTTAACCATGCCTTGTGCCCACTTTGGCTCTTTAACATTTCACAGCAGACCATACCCAGCGTTAGGCACCATAAACCAAAAGGCTTTCTTCCTTTTCATTTGTGCGTGTCATTAACATTAAACACACGATGCTGTGATGACAATGCAATTGGTGGCTTGATGGGATGAATTTTAATTTAAGTAATACTTCCATTAATCTAAAAATCTCTCCCTTAAAAGTCTGTAGAATTTATTTACTGGAAAAGTTCCAGCATAATTCTGCTGAAAATTCTCCTCTGAATAATATGTCAGACTTTTAAGGCTCTCTTCTGGCAGGTTTTCTTCCTGTCTTTGAATGTTACTGACATATGAACACATTTCTCATAAGTAACAGAAAAAGAGAACTCACCAAAAAACCCTACAAAAGAAAAAAAAGAAGAGGGAAAGAGAAAAAAAGAAAGAGAGGCTGCTGCAGAAATCACAGTAGGTGCAAAATGCCATAGCCCCAGATATATCCCTTTGGCTGGAGAAATGCATCCCTGATTTGTTACTGGTTTATTTTAGGTTATGGAAAATGCAGAGGATTAAAAAGGCAGGGGGAAGCAGATGCCATGTAGTCAGAGGCAGCTAAAAGCTGATCTCCATCTGAGAGCACAGAGGCACTGCACCCTGCACAAAAATGTGTTTTGAGGCAAAGCTAAGCTGCGGCAGCTGGGGCTGGGACAGAGAGGTGCAGCTGTGCTTGAGAAGGCTAACAGGCAGGCAGCATTCCTGCTCTCAGAAAACAGCAAAATCCACCGTGCAAAGCAAATAAATGCTGAACTGCACTGTGTGTCCTCACACCCTCTGTGTTTGCGCTCACTTGCTGCAGAGCACAGGGGAATGGGATTGGGGCAGAGTTGCCTCCAAGCCTGCTTGCAGCCTTTAGGGAATGGGTGCTTCAGATTTGCCCCTTTCTATCTCCATGTAAAGGCTGCAGCTCTGCTCATGTCTTCTCTAAGTATGAACCACCAAGGGTGCACACACAAAACATGTCTATGTGCTTTTTCTGTGGAACAACAAATCCAGATACTCTTCCCTACAGACTTCTTTCAAGGAGGAGAGAGGACCAGAGACATGTGATAGTTGTCGTCATGTCAATTTGTGCTCTGCTGGCTGACACACACAATCCTCAGCAATTCCAATTAGGCAAGGGAAAGTGCCTAAATAGGACAGCATGGAGCAGCACAGGCTGGATGTTAGGAGGAAGCTCTTGACAGAGAGAGAGCGAGCGCTCCCCTGGGAGCACGGTCCCAAATTTGGGATGCCACGGCTCCATCCAGGCACTTACGTCTAGCCTTCGCCTCCCCCAGCCTGAGGATGAGGTGGTTGTGCAAACACCCGGGAAGCACAGGCGTGTGAGGATGACTACCTCTCTCCTAAATGGCAACAGGCTCTCTGCCAGACATCCAGCATGGAGCCCTGTGAGTCAGCACAGGCTAGAGAGGCCCACTTAGGCAGACACACTGGGCTTTCCTTCTTCCCACACTATCTATCTGCCAAAACTGCCTAACCCAAAGGCACAGCCGAGGCTGTGTGCATGAAAACAAGGTGCAGCAGCCCAGCACCACCCCAGGACCAGGCCATCAGAGCCAGATCCTCCATTCCACTGCAGCTGCTTTGAAGAATTTAAATCCAAAATGACTGCTCTAGCCAGCACGACTGGATGTCCTCACTCCACAACAAGTCCTCTTCTGGGTTGTACAGGGGTAGGTACAGGGCAGCAGTATATTGAGACCCTGAAGACATCCAAAGCAGCACTGGTGAGCAGTACTCCTCTCCCCTCTCCCTGCTATAGACTCAGGTTAAGCAGCATGAGTGAGGTCTGGGCAAGGACAAATATATCCCTTTCCTTTTCCCCAGCCACCAACAACACACCCTTGGCTGTACCAAGCACTCCCTGCACTGCAGCCAGTAGCCTATTCGTTTTAATTTAGGGTAATTGTCAATATGAGCTCAGAAATTAATCACACAAAATAGCAACACTTCAGCGCAGCAGAATTTCCTTAGGTTTTGGAAGCTATTTCAGCTCAAGTGATTTGCCATTGGAATGGGCTGCCCAGGGAGGTGGTGGAGTCACTGTCCCTGGAGGTGTTCAAGAAAAGCCTGGATGAGGCACTTAGTGCCATGGTCTAGTTGACTGGATAGGGCTGGATGACCTTAGAGATCTCTTTCAACCCGGTTGATTCTATGATTCACCCATGAGTTTTACCTTCAAGATATGCTGGCTTATTGAGCAGATGGGGTGGAACTGCTCCAGCAGATGGTGTCCAGCAGCTGGAAGACTTTCCACCCAACTATTGAGCTCAGCAGTGGGTACACAGTACTCCCAGGAACCCTGTTTAAGGCCAAACAACCTCCATGCTGTTCCTTGCTAACAGGAGATTTCTTCTGGACAATGGCACCAACCAAACAGTTTCGTGGTACTCACACAGAGATGCGCAGAAAAGAGCGTGCTCCTTTCCAGACACAGCACTGTTGAGGTCTGTCTTCATGGTTACGGAGGGTCAGGAAGGGCTGCCAGCCCTTTGGCTGTGGGTCAAGCCTGGTCAGCATCTTTCACTTCTCATCACTTAGCCATGCCTCCCATCTGCACAGGGTCTAGAGGTCTCCCTCCTCCTTTGCATAGATTGGTTTCGTGATACCTCAGAAGGAAGACAGTTATAAATGCATGAAGTATTTTATATTGTCCAGGCAGGGATTCAATTTTTGCTACTCAAAGAGCTAAGTAAATCTAGTTGCTTTCTTCTGTAAGTGGTATATTGATGCTGACCACTTCCTTACACTCTTGTGTGGAGAAACACATCACTAAGACATAGACATGATAAACACCTGATACATTAAAGGAGGTTACTTTTATTATCAGCCATTTGGTTAATTCATAAGACCTCTGGAGACAGACAAGGACTTTGCCTTCACATTTAGGCCTGGAACACAAGCCCTGTGAGGAGAGGCTGAGGGAGCTGGGGGTGTGCAGCCTGGAAAAGACAAGGCTCAGGGGTGACCTCATGGCTGTCTACAACTATCTGAAGGGAGGCTGTAGCCAGGTGGGGTTGGTCTCTTCTGCCAGGCAAGCAGCAACAGAACAAGGGGACACAGTCTCATGTTCTGCTGGGGGAGGTCTAGGCTGGGTATTAGGAGGAAGTTCTTGCCAGAGAGAGTGATTGGCATTGGAACAGGCTGCCCAGGGAGGTGGTGGAGTCATTGTGCCTGGAAGTGTTCAAGAAAAAGCCTGGCTGAGGCATTTAGTGCCATGGTCTAGTTGACTGGCTAGGGCTGGGGGCTAGGTTGGCCTGAATGATCTTGGAGGTCTCTTCCAACCTGGTTGATTCTATGATTCCTTATTCTTGTCATTTGTACATCACTTGCTTTCTTTTTCCCTTGTCTCCACCTCCACTTCTAGGACATCTTCATGTCCACCCCAGGTTTTGGCCATAGTCTGGAGGATTGGGCAACAGAGATGACTGGCAGCTCTTATAACAGAGGAGCCAATTTGCACCTCTGCAGCTAGCTCAGCCCATATCACCAAAGCTCTTTTTCCCCAGCTGGGAAGCAGTTATGCTTATCTATTTTAGGAAATACATTATTTCCACTTAATATACTTAAGAATAGCATGGGCTGTTGTTAAATTGAAAATCTAAGGTGAGAGAGCATGTGTACAGACTGCTTTGCATGGCCACACACAGCTCCAGGAGAGCCATCTAGGATCTGCATCCCCTGGGGCTGAACTGAAAATAGCAACTTCAAGATGGCATCTGGAGGAGCCCATCCATCTCTCTCCCAGCAGGCTGTTAAGCAACTACACTAAAAGCAGTCGACAGTGGGAAAGTTAATGGGTGTGTACATTAACCTACATAAGCACGTTTAAGCTAGGAGGGCTCTGTAGAAACCAAAAGTGTTAAGTTTCGGGGCCTCCTGTTCTAAAGATCATGAACATCTACTGTGTCCAGTTCTGGGCCCCTCAATTCAAGAGAGATGTTGAGATACTGGAACGTTTCCAGAGAAGGGTGACAAAGCTGGTGAGGGGCCTGGAACACAGCCCTGAGAGGAGAGGCTGAGGGAGCTGGGGGTGTGCAGCCTGGAGAAGAGGAGGCTCAGGGCTGACCTCATTGCTGTCTACAACTACCTGAAGCTCCCACCTGGCTGTAGCAGGGTGAAGGTTGGTCTCTTCTTCCAGGCAACCAGCAATAGAATGAGGGGACACAGTCTCAAGTTGTGCCAGGGGAGGTATAGGCCGGATGTTAGGAGAAGTTCTTCACAGAGAGTGATTTGCCATTGGAATGGGCTGCCCAGGGAGATGGTGTGTCATTGTCCCTGGAGATGTTCAAGAGAAGCCTGGATGAGGCACTTAGTGCCATGGTCTAGTTGATTGGCTAGGGCTGGGTGCTAGGTTGGACTGGATGATCTTGGAGGTCTCTTCCAACCTGGTTGATTCTATGAAAACAGCTCCAAGGGATCCAGATCTGTCTTGAGATGGCACTGAAGTGACTTCACATGATTGCATGTTTTTTCTCAGGCTCTTCAGTGCAAACCTGTATGTGTCTGTGCCTGTATACGGTGCTGGAACTGATTTTTGGTAACTCCTACCTCAAGAAATTTAGGTCTGTTAAATGCATGATACAGGAAGGATTTCTTTCTTTAGTGTCAGAAATTTTCAGGTTTAAATGTACTTCTACCGTGTTCACTGATCCAGGCCAGAGTCAGCAGGCAGTTCACCATGGCTTGGCATGAGCCTGGCACCAACCACCTAAGAGATCCGTGCCAGAAGGTCATGGTGACATGTTATTTTCTTGGCATAAGCAACAGACACTACTGTTGGGCTTAACAGCAGATGCAGAACCTCTAAGTAAATATTTCATGATAAACAAGAAACCTGTGTAAACACTGCATATAGATATATAATTGATGATGGGCACACTTGGGACTGGAGCCAGATCTAGAACACTTGGCTTTAGAAACAATATCCAAAGGAATTACTTCTCCCTCAAGGTCTGACTTCTGCTAGGACCTCCAGGTCAAACGTGCCCAGCTTAGCTGTCTCTAGTAGCTCAGACTGCCCTACAAAGCTTGAGCCACTAAGAAAAAAAGGAGAAGGAGCAGGAACAAAGCCTGCTAAGTGGAAAATCCACCCCGTAAAAGCTCACAAGACCTTTAAGGATCATCACAATGGCTTTTTTGGTTGCAGTTTTAGGGATCATCTTGTAAAATAAAGTGATAACATTTGGTTCATTTCCTTCATTTTGGAGAAGCTTAGCCCTTATCACTAAGAAATAAGAGCAGTGTTACATGTTCAAACAATGTATGTGAGGATCTGGCCATTTATTATGGGAACAGCAAGTACAACTGCAAGTCCATTATCATCCCTCCCCTCCTCTGCATGCACCGCATAAGCAAGTGAGGAACACTGGGGGTAAGAGCAATGGAGCCTGCAAAGTCAGTGACAAATATTCAGTACTTAAAACTCTTTCTGAGGCTTCTCACACTGAAGTAAAGCTTTGATTTGATCAGCAACTTAAACAAGGACTCACTGATTTTTCTCCTACTTACTCCAAGTCTCAAAAAAGAGCAAACTCTATTTGTCATCTGATGGCTGAGAAACAAACGACCCAGCCCTGATGAGCCGTGGTGATGAGAGCTGGGTGGCAAAACTGATGGGTAAGTTACTAGTGTTGGAAGGAGTTTCTGGACACTTGCCCGTGTTAAAACCTGCCAATCTTATCTGCCTTTTTACTTAAGAGAAAAAAAAATTGGTTTTCAAACCCATGTTTCCTCTGACCTCCACTCCCCATATCTTCACCCACCCACTCCTAATTAATCTCTCTCTGCCTCTCCTCACTTTTCTGTTGTTTCTAAAGAAAACACATGAGTGGCTCCAGGTTCCTTTGTGTCCGTTTCCTGTGCTTGGCTCTCTGGTGGAGCAGAAAAACATGCCTAGGCAAGGCAGGGCATGTATAAGCCTATTCTGGGCCTATCAGGATGAGAAGCTCAACATGAGTCAGCAGTGTGCACTCGCAGCCCAGAAAGCCAGCCAGAGCCTGGGCTACATCATCAGAAGTGTGGCCAGCAGGGCAACAGAGGTGATTCTCCCTCTCTGCTCCACTCTGGTGAGGCCCCACCTGGAGTACTGCATCCAGTCTTGGAGCCCCTATTACAAGATGGATGTGGAGATGCTGGAGCATGTCCAGAGAAGGGCCACCAGGATGCTCAGAGGGTTGGAGCAGAGCTGCTCTGAGGACAGACTGAAAGAGTTGGGGCTGTTCAGGCTGCAGAAGAGGGGGCTCCCAGGTGACCTTCTTGTGGCCCTCCAGTTTCTGAAGGGGGCCTACAAAAAAGCTGGGGAGGGACTTTTTAGGCTATCAAGAGTGACAGGACTAGGGGGAATGGAGCAAAGCTGGAGATGAGTAGGTTCAGACTGGATGTGAGGAGGAAGTTGTTGAGCATGAGAGTGGTGAGAGGCTGGACTGGGTTGCCCAGGGAGGTGGTTGAGGCTCCATGCCTGGAGATGTTTAAAGCCAGGCTGGATGAGGCTGTGGGCAGCCTGCTCTAGGGTAGGGTGTCCCTGGGCATGGCAGGGGGCTTGAAACTAGATGATCCTTGTGGTCCTTCCATCTGTGACTGATTCTATGATTCTATTCTATGAGCTGCCAACAGCCAGCAAGGAATGGCAAATCCACCTTCTGGATTTACTTAGTAAAAGCTTAGCTTCCTTTAAACAAAGAGAAAGTTCCTGAGGAGTAAGAGAGATGAAAACAGCAATTTCAGCAGCTTTCCAAGAGCATGGTCTGACTGTTCAGGTACATCCTTCTGTTCAGCACATCTGCCTGCAGACACGATTAGGCACAGGTGCAAAGGGGGCGCCCTGCTAAGAAGAGGCTGTCTGCTGTGCTGCCCTGGCTGCTTAGACAGCAACCTGTGGTGCTTCTGTCATGCCCACCTGTCAGGGCAGCAGCCAGTGCTGGCTCAGGTTTTGGGGTAGTTTCCATAGATGAAAGGTTGGTAGCTCCTATGCAGAAGGTGGCAGTAGCAAGAGAGCCACCCCTGTGCCCAGCTGCCTCTGACACCCTGTGGGATGTGATGGTGTTCCTGAGATGAGATTGGGATCCAGCATACTCAAGGCTGATGTTGACACATCAGTTCTCTTTTATCTCCTAAAGCTTTTTTTGACAATCTCTCAAGCAGAATTTAATTCATACAGTCTGACACGTGTTGGCAGTGATGTGCATCAGAAACACCATGAAGGTGCCTCTCTTAGAGCTCTCTGTAAGTCCCCAGTTTCTGTAACTGAGTCCTGTAGCTGAATGGATGAGAACAGCAGCAATTTTTTCTAGTGCATGTAGAGAAAAAAAGACTTAACATTTAACCTGAATGAATTCTGAGGGGTCAGAACCACAGACTCACTAAAATGCATGACAGAGAAAAACATCAGTGTGTTTGGCTGACATTTGCATTCAGTTTTTTTTTTTCATCCAGTCTTATAATTTATGAGTTGAGTAGCTCTGAGTCATGATTTTTTTTATGGAGCAAATCTGGAGGTGGGTAGATTCAGACTGGACATGAGGAGGGAGTTCTTCACCATGAGAGTGGTGAGAGCCTGGAATGGGCTGCCCAGGGAGGTGGTTGAGGCCCCATCCCTGGAGGTGTTTAAGGCCAGGCTGGATGAGGCTGTGGCCAGCCTGATCTAGGGTAGGGTGTCACTACCCTAGTCACCCATGGCAGGGGGCTTGGAGCTAGATGATCCTTGTGGTCCCTTCCAACCCTGACTGATTCTATGATTCTAGTCTATGATTTTAGAACATTCAGGGTTGCAGCAAAAGATGCCCTATGCATGTTTGTACCTGGCTGTCTCTGTACAGATCAGCACCACTCACTAAGTGGTGCATCAATGCTGTTGTGGACAAAGCACCCACACAGCTGGACAAGAGCTGCACAATGAAGTTGTAGTGTGTTTAATGTTTTATAGAATAGGATATTACTACACTGACGTGCTGATCTGAACAGGCAGCTTGATCTCCTTCTGCCTTATTTCCTGACATCCTGTGATGTCAGACAAGGTTTATGCAAGGAGAATGCTACAATATACACCATATGCATGTATCCACCACACAGTAGAGGCATATGAGATCTATTTCTGCAAAGTTCACCTTCACCTCTCTATTCTAGTCAGTAGCATCTTTTCACACAGCTTTGGTGAATTGCCATGCCTAGCTAGAGAGTTTACCAAATGAACATCTTCTGTTACAATTTACTTTTCAGATTAAAATCTCTACTTACTGTGCATCTATTTACAAACAGCCATGGAACCTGTGGCTGGGTAAACCTGCAAAAGAAAAATGCAATTAAAAAAAACATATACTTATAATAAAATATGAAAACTGTCTATAAAATGAAAGCTTTCTCCTTGCTCTTCTTAGAAAAAATAACAAACCAATCAACAGACCAGTCAAAAGGGCTTGAAATCATGAGCATATATAGAAGAGTTTGTTTCTGTTATCTTAGCAAGCAGGATGCAACACATAACACTGAAATGTTCACAACTGTGCAGCTTTAAAGAGGTTTTTTTGTCAGAAACACTGCAAAACCAAAATGGGGCTATACAAATCCAGAGTGGTTTGCTGTGGCTCAGTCTTATTATCCAAGTTAATGATGCTGTACTGTCACAGCCACACAACCATGCTGAGTGGGTCTCCAGCATTGTTTTTCTGCATCTGCAGAGTTGACTCAGCCTTCAGAGAGGCTGCACAGCCTGTGCCCTTCCTTGCCTGGTGATGTGAGAGTGGGATAAATATCAAGGAGTGGGAGGCAAGAGGGGAGCTCTCTGTCACAGCTCGGATGGTTGGAAAGGTGGGAGGGGATGGGTAAAGACAATTATGTGAAGGAGCACTGGGAAGGGCATCTCCTCCTTCTTGTCCCTGTGGTGGTTTGGGTGAATGAAGAAGACTGATTAGTTACACAGACAGCAGGTTAGAGAGAGAAGTGCACACATGCAGAGACAGAGAGCAACTCTGTTATCTATGTTTGTGTTCTTGTTTTTATACATCTCAGCAAGCCTATGAGTGCAGCAGACATCACCATTGTTTCCTTTTCACAGCCTATCATCTAATTCTTCTCACCAAAATATCCCAGGTAGCTTCAAACTAGCACAGTCCCTTCCCAGCATCAGCCACTTCCTTGCATACTCCTTGCCCTTCATTGACAGGTCTACCCAGCTTGGCTTCTCAGGGCTGTAGGATGAGCAAAGCAAATGATGAGAGGAGTGTCTATTTCGCTCTTGTATTGCTCGTGCCTGAAATCAGATCTGTCTGCTGTGCTTCATGCTTAGTTATAAGTTTGTGATTCTTTTCATAGTGGGCAATCCACCTTAAGACTTGATGCCAACTCAGGTTTCTGACTGGGCCAGAGAAAGCAAGAAAACTGTTTGACCCATTTCACTCTGAAGCAAGTCAAGAAGTGGCTGGAAGGCTGGGCCCAGACAGCGGTGCCACATCCAGTTGGCAGCTGTCACTAGTGGTGTTCCCCAAGGATCAGTGCTGGGCCCAGTCCTGTTCAATATTTGTATTGATGATCTGGACCACAGACTTGAGTTCAGCATCAGTAAGTTTGCAGATGACACCAAGCTAGGAGCAGGTGTGGATCTGTTGGAGGGTAGGAGAGCCCTGTCTACAACTACCTGAAGGGAGGCTGTTGCCAGGTGGGGGTTGGTTTCTTCTCCCAGGCAACCAGCAACAGAACAAGGGGACACAGTCTCAAGCTGTGCTGGGGGAGTGTAGTGGTTTGGGTGTCCCCCGCCCCCCCACACTTTAGAAAACACCCAGACTAGACTTCAGTTGGCTCTGGAAATTTGAATGAAGCTTATATTTACAGCTGGCACAATTTACAAGCAGATAATTACAGTATATACAGATATATACACAAATATACAAGGTAAAAAAAAAGGTAATACAAACACAATTCCCCTCCCAGAAACCTGAGTCCCCAGGAGGGGCTCTCAACC